>BLSH010146104.1:66899-84772 GCA_018402905.1 Glandirana rugosa
AAGCCGGTGGGTCCTAGCCGGTTTGTATCACCCTGTTCGCGAACCCACATGGTTCTACCGGCGGCGGTGCCTCGTACGTCGAGTGTGGTACCTTTATGTCCGGGGCCTCCGGGCGTCGCGACTGTTGAGACTGTTTATAAGATTTTATCGTGTTCGCCACCGACGGGATGATGAGGGGTTGTAGAGGGTCCACCATCTGTGCCGCCACGTTTGTCCGTACAGGGTCGATGCCTTCCTCGACCCCCTCGTCCGGGCGTCTGACAGGCGTCATCTTCGGTCTTATAGTCTACACCTGCTACTCGACATAGTCTATTGTCCATGGTATCTTTTTGTTCTGTTTCGGAAGAGACGGTAGGTCCTTTTCGACCCCCAGCTCCTTCCGTAGCTGGGACATGCCTGTTTGCACCGCCGTGTCTACCACCTGGGAGATGTTGGGGAGTAGTAGGGCAGCCACCGCTTGTGCTATTTTAGAATATTTGTCAGAGTTGTCAGCGCTGCGGGCCTCCGGGGCCTGTATTTCCATGGTGTGAGCTGCATGCTCCGTGGCGGCGGCCATCTTGGTACACCCAAGCGCTTGTCCCACTATGTTTGGCCGATCCTGGGTGGCCGAATCTGACCGCGGAGCTGTTAAAAATTTGTCCATCTAGGACTATGGGTGTTCCCCTCGCTCACCCGGTATTCGGATTTCGCCGACTCCCGATCTGTATGCCGGTATTTAGCCTGTGTGAGCGGAGCCGCGCGCTCTCACTCCTGGCTCATGAGGCGCCGGAACCGGAAGTAGAGGTCAGTCATCTTGATAGTTGGAAACGTTCCCTTTTTTACTGTTGATGTACATTATCCTACAAAAGGTGAGTGTGTTCACTGGATTTTATTAAAGCGTAACTCCACTTTCGTTGTGAAAAATAGCAAATAAAGAAAAAATAATATAGCGCATATAATTGTGACACTGCAGCCACTGTAATTTTAGAGAATGCATTGAAATATGGCTACCTGGAGTTGATTTGTACACAGAGTGTGTACTGGCCACTCCCCAGATACATTATTTCCTGCTTGTGTAATTGGCTCACCAGTTTTCCCAGAAGTCTGCCTAAGATGCAAGTCAGATTTCAGGCATCCCCTGCAGCAAAAAATGTAATTTTTGGAAAAATACTTTCAATAGGAACAGGTCTAAAGGGATGGAGGCCCAGCAGATTTCCTTATTAGTGCCCTGCAGCTGTACACCTGACAGTTAATTATGAAACCACTCCCATTAGACCAACTCAGAACAGAGGCACAGACAAATACACAGGGATTTCTTCAGAATAGCAAAAGGTAGGAATCTGCAACAAAGTTTGCTATAATCCTTCTAATGTACATATATCACCCAGAGGGGAGGGGAATGTTGTTTTCTCAACAAATGTGGATATTGAATATACTGCACATCCATTGAGGTCTTTATGAAGTGGAGTCTGTCTAAGGGTGGAAGAGTTCTGGTGTTTTAGCTGATTGGATTCTTTAACAAGCGCAATTGACTGCTGTATCTAGTGTTCCACCTTGTTTGGTAAGAGTCTGTATGTGTAAACCTGTCAATGGAGGATCTCTCACAAGATTATTTATTCCCATTTGGATTCCATACTAATTGGACTCTTTTGATTAAACTTTCCTGATAAAGACTTTTTGATAATCCTTCAGTGCTGCAACTTTTGTGTGTTATAACACAGCAAACAGATGAAGTAAGGGACTTATATTACAGAAGATAACTTTAATAGAAATCATATTGGCTTGATTGGCCACATTTTCTGATTTTCCTATTTGCTTCCACTGTGCAGTCAAATGTGAACTGATGATAAATTTAAAAACATTGTGTGTTTATATGTTAAGTGTTGGACTGTGCACATCAGGTGAATTAGGTCTGAAGCTTTTGTAGGTGAATGAACAGTTTCCAGTGAATACCTTTACAGAGCCAATTTCATTCTTTATGGGTTTTAAAGCTGAAATTGATGAAAGGTGAAACTATCCTTAGACTTTGTATTTTAGATGTATCCAATCTTAAAAGTAATAAAAAAAAGCAAACACATGTTTCTGCATCTTGTGACATGTTGACTGAGATTAAAGTTTAGTAATATGAGATTCATGTTCAATTCCATGCTACGATAACAAATGGCACCTGATTATGTAGGTGCTAATCTGGCATTTAGAGAAAGCCTGCAGCAATATTTACATCTTTCTATATTGCCATTTGGGGAATATTGTTGGTACTCTAATGGGCATGGCTTTGACTTTCTAAAGATTTATGCAGAAAGGAGACACAAAATGTGTCAACATCTAATAGTGTATTAATTCTACATTGCTGTTAATGTTCAATGGAAGAGGTCAATGTGTACATTCAAATGTGCAAACATTTTTGAAAGGTTGCCTAAACATCAGAGAAACTGTTTTTAAAATAGTATTTTTAATTCTGTATAATTGCAGGTAAAGGAGGGAAAGGGAGAATAAGTTATTTGTGAATAACCTAAGGAAAGGCATCTTATTCAGCACTTCTCAGAATGTGAGCCACAAACTGTAAGTATTGGCAACGTGAACAAACTTTAAAACAGCAAGCACACAGCTTTCTTAAGTTTTAACCTACAGAGACTTGTCAGTACTTGTAGGTTCAGGAATATCTACTGCTGTATACACAGGCACTGCTAAAATCAAATTGAATGGATTTTTTTTTTTTTACTGAAGGCATTATCGTTATAGCTAGCCTTACACTAGTAGTATTTAATTTGAAAGTGTTTATTTAAAAAAAAATCATTTGATATTGTAATCATTTGTGATGTCAATTTGGCATTCATTTTTGACTGCAGTGATGAGAAAATTTGAAGGAACAGGATGTTTTCTTTTCCTTTTACAATTAATGAATTTCTAACAGTGTATGTAGTTCTTGCTTGGGAAATGACATTCCAAAATCAAATGTTAAAAGCTTTCAATACTTTGCAGTACTTTTGATTGACATTTGTCAACTCATTGAATGTATTGAGAATTTTCATACATGCTTATGAAAATACACAAGTGTATGGTCAGCCTAAATAAGAAATAACAAAGCACACTGACAATTTAATGGTTAGTAGCCTTGCTTTTCAACTCCAGCTGTATGTTATCTGTTACATTTTTATTATGGCTTAGATGCCCTTTGTGTCATTTTGCATTTAGCACAGGGTGAACAGAGATGAAACTACTCATAAAGTTCACTGAACCCTTAGTGATATATCTGGTTGCATTTGGTTTCAGCGCCAGATGAAAGTTAATAGGACTAGTCCCTAAACCTACATTAGACCCTGAAGCTTGTATGTTTATAATCAATATGTAGTCCTGAGAACCCTACAAAAGGTGCCTCATAGCTCTTCTCACACTGCACCAAATGCAGCTGAAAACAAAAAGACAGAAGGCATAGTCACATTTTTTAACTACATTTCTGTCCTGATTTTTCCTTCTTATTTTGTTTATATAATTTTGGGATTTAGTTATTAAATCCCAAAAATGTCTGTCATTATTATTGAGAAGCAGAATTATTTCTAGAATGCTAGTATTTATGTTAGTTTGTGCAGTGCTTTGAGAAATCTGCAGATATAAAGGAGTGACTTCACTCCTGGTGAACAATAAATGATTATCCAGTTCTTTATAATATACAAGCACCTCACTGTCAGGCCGTGGCACTGTTATATCAAAGCATACTTCCCAATAGGGATTCGCCGTTCGTCAAATTTCGAACATAATGGGGCATTCACATTGACTTCGCAACCGCGGAGTACCACATTATGCATTGGGAAAACAGACGGCACTCACGGCTCCTCCTCCATATGAGGGCTGCCACCGTTTGGCTTTGTTTTGACGTTTTATTTATATTGCAGGGCAAGGCCACCGAGTGACGTATGGGTGACCCCGCCTTTTGATGTCATGTGATGTCATAGGGGCGGGTCGCTCAAATACATCACTGGGTGGCCCCGCTCTTCACTATAAATAAAACGTCAAAACAAAGAAAGCTCAGTTGGCGGGAAGCGGTTAATTTTTTTCTTCTTGGGTCACTGTGATTGATAATGGATTACAACGGGGGACACTTAGTTTTATTTTTTAATAAAGGAATTGTCTCCTGTGTTTTTTTTCTTTTTTGAAACTTTTGGTGAATTAGTGGGGGTAAGATGTACCCCATACTAATTCACATGGGGGGTCTGGATCTGGGGGTCCCCTTTTTAAAGGGGCTTCCAGATTCCGATAAGCCCCCCACCCGCACACCCCCACAGCCACAGACCAGGGTTGTGGGGAAGAGGCTCTTGTCCGCATCAACATGGGGACAAGGTGCTATGGGGTGGGGGGGCGCAGTGCCCCCTGCCCCAAAGCACCCATACTCCCCATGTTGGGGGCATGTAGCCAGGTACGGTTCAGGAGAGGGGGCGCTTGCTCGTTCCCCCCATCCTGGCCGGCCAGGTGGCATGCTCGAATAAGGGACTGGTTTGGATTTTAGTGGTGACCCCTTGTTAATTTTTTTAAAATTTTGGTGCGGGGTTCCCCTTAAAATCCAAACCAGACCCGAAGAGCCTGGTGTAGACTGGGGGGGACCCCACACAAATTTTTTCAGTGATTTTTATGTATATTACCGGGAGGGGCAATGATAATAAATTACGATTACAGCCATGATAATAAATTATGATTTTTCCTTCACAAATGTCATTTTGCTCTGGTTATGTTCTAAACATCACAGAGGTGCGACATTTTACAGGCAAACTAAGGGACCCCCCAGGCACATTATTTAAAGGAATATTTCATTTTTATTGTTTCACTTTAAGCATTATTAAAATCACTGCTCCTGAAAAAACAATTGATGTAAAAACTTTTTTTTGCATTGATACATGTCCCCTAGGGCAGGACCCGAGTCCCCATACACTTTTTAGGGCAATCATTTGCATACAAACCTTTATAATAAACACGTTTGATTTTTGCATGTTCCGGTTCCATAGACTTTAACACTGTTCGAATGTTCGCACACATTTTTTGCCTGTTCGCATGTTCTGGTGTGAACCGAACTGGGGGGTGTTCGACCCATCCCTACTTGCCCACAGTTCCGATTTTCCTGGGACATCCATGGTTTTCAGACCCAAATCCCGGTCTTACAGTGTCCCAGAAAACTGGCTTTGTCCTGGTGTTCTGTGTATCATCAGAGCCACCGCTAGAGGTCTGGGTTGGCACTGGTGATCTGGACTCAGCCGCTATTTTAGAGAAGACCAGCTCTCGTGGAGGCCGAGGGGAAGAAACAAGAGGTGGAGCCCGGGTGGCAATGAAAGCAGCTGCCAATAGAAATGGAGCTGTCACCAATCCCCTGCCCTGTAGCCTGCTGCTGGTCTGTGACCTGTTGTGGGCCAGGCCGTGGGGCGGGGGGTTTATAGCAGCTCCATTTCTATTGGCAGCGGCTTTGTCACCTGGGCTCTGCCTCTTGTTTCTTCCCCTTGGCCTCCACAAGAGTTGCTGTTCTCTAAAATGGTGGCAGGGTCCAGCTCACCAGCGCCAACCCCGGACCTCTATCGGTGGCTCTGACGATACATGGCAATGGAGGTCTCATAATGAATCTTGTGGCAAGTGACACAAGCTGCATCTGGTGACAGGTGAGTGCTGCATCTGCTGACAAGTGAGCGCTGCATCTGCTGACAAGTGACTAGGCAAGTGACATGGCAGGTGACATGCTGCACCTGGTGGCAAGTGACGTGGCAGATGACACTCTGTAACTGGTGGCAAGTGACACGGCAATTGATGTGGCAGGTGACGCACAGCATCTGGAAGCAGGCGACAGGACACGTGACATGCTGCATCTGGTGGCAGGCAACATGGCTGGCAACACCCTCTATCTGGTAGCAGGTGACGTGGCATGTGACAAGCTGTGTCTGGTGGCAGGCAACATGGCAAGTGACAAGCTGCATTTGGTGTCAGGCGACATGGCAAGTGACAAGCTGCATCTGGTGGCAGGGGAAGTGGCAAGTAACAAGCTGCATCTGGAGACAGGCAACATGGCAAGTGACAAGCTGCATCTGGTGGCAGGCGACATGGCCAGTGACAAGCTGCATCTGGTGGCAGAAAATGTGGCAAGTGACATGCTGCATCTGGTGGCAGACAATGTGGCAAGTGACACGCTGCATCTGGTGGCAAGCTCAGGGCTCCCACTGATTCTGCATTATAGTTCAATAGATATAATATATAATAATAGAAATAATGCACATCAATCATCCTGACACCATATCAACATAGGTGCTTTGATGATTGAAGAGCTAACACCAGGTGTTTGGAGTATCTTTATCTGCTGATTGTTAAACTTTCTGGAATACACATATTGCTATTGTGGTGTAGGATCTGGGCCTGCTGTCCCTCCATCCCTCTTTCTTTCTTTCCTTCTCTCTCCTTCCCTCCCTATCTCTTTCTCTCTTTCTTTCAGTCTAGGTTCACACCTATGCGGCTGCTCTTCCTGTGTTTTTTCCTGTTTTTTTTACTGCATTTTTACACTCTGGACTTTCACCCTTTCTGCTTCTCCTGGTCTTGCACAGTAATTATTCAGCCAAGTGAATGAATGGAAACGAATTCACGGATTTCGGAGCTGTGCCATGGACAAAGGAACGTATGTAGTCACGGCATGTTTTTACAGGGCTTACGGCATGAAGTGCATGCGTAAAATGAGGAAAATATGAGCATGTGCTGATGATGGACTACAAGCAAACAAGCAAGGTAAGAAGGATTTCAGAAAAAGCAATCAGTGAAATACTTAATAATGCTTTAGTTGGCAGAAAATAGACAGGATAGGTTTACTTCCACTTTAATAGAGGTCATATATACAAGGTGAGTCACTGGCCAAAGGAGTGGAAACGCAAGTGATGGAGTTTGGGTTGTTCTTATTTTCACTGTGGAAAAGAGAATAACTACAGGAGTTTTGTGTTTATTATCAATCATGAGTGGCCTGTTGTAGACTTTTAATTATTTGTGAACTGTGTGGTATATTTTACCTAGTATAGAGGGTGTAGTGCATCAGGGAGTACCACACTGATTTTTTTTTTCATATTTTTTTATTCTCTGTTTCTTTCTAAGATAGCAGTCCTGTGTGAAACTGCAGGCTCCCTAATACCAGGATGGCTATGAAGACTTGAGCTGCCAGTGAAAGCCATGATTGAGAGTCACCAGCTGGGTTAAGTGTCAGCTTGTAGTACATTACAATAAATGTCTGATAAGCACAGCCCAATAAAGAAATCAAACACAAAGAAAAAGAACCAAAAGAAAAGAATTAATGGTGATAATTATTTCCCATGTACAGTTCCAACCATATGTTGCACATAAAGCACATAAGCAAGAAAAGACAAACTGATATCGACCAATAGTGCATGCTGCGGTAATAACCACTTCATACCCGGGCCATTTCTGGCACGCCTCTCCTACATGTAATAATCATCATTTTATTGCTAGAAAATTACTCAGAACCCCCAAACATTATATATGTTTTTTTAGCAGAGACTCTAGGGAATAAAATGGCCATCATGGCAACTTTTTATATCACACGATATTTGCACAGGAATTTTTCAAACCCTTTTTTTGGAAAAGAAACAGTTTAGTGAATTAAAAAAAATAAAAAATAGTAAAGTTAGCCCAATTTTTTTGTATGTTGTAAAAGAGGATGTTACGCTGAGTAAATTGATACCCAACATGTCACGCTTTAAAATTGCAAACACTTGTGGAATTGCGCCAAACTTTGGTACTTCATAGAAAATCTCCATAGGCGACGTTTTACATTTTTTTACAGGTTACATGTTTAGAGTTACAGAGAGGTATAGTGCTAGAATTGTTGCTCTCACTCTAATGCACGCAGCGATACCTCACATGTGTGGTTTGAACACCGATTATATATGTGGGCGGGGCTTACATTTGCTTCTGCGCACGAGTACACGGGGACGGGGGGACTTTAATTTTTTTATTATTATTATTTATTTTACTTTTTTTTTTATTTTTACATTGTCTCTTTAATTTATTTTTTTGATCACTTTTATTCCTATTACAAGGAATGTAAACATCCCTTGTAATAGGAATGGTGTGTGACAGGTCCTCTTTATGGAGAAGTATGGGGGCAATATGACCTCACATCTCTCTTGCAGGCTGGAAAGACCAAAATCAGAAAAAAATTCCGATCCCGGCCTTTCCAGCCGTGATCACGGCTTTGTTTACTAAAGCCGGCCCGGACGTGACATCATAAAGTCGAGCCTGGGCCTCTGAGGGTCATAGAGATGACTGGGGACCAGATGGTCATCAGTCATCTTCCTGACAATCATCTCGCAGTGACAGATCTCTTCTCCCTGCCGCCGATCGTACGGGTGGCCCGGGAGAATCACCGAATGGCGACGGGAGGGGGGGATGTCCCCTCCCGCTGCCCACAAGAATGATCAAGCGACATAATCATTGTTATGGTGTAGGTAATCGCTGGCCAAAAAGAATGATATCTGAATGATGCCTGTAGCTGCTGGCTCCGTTCAGATATCACCTCTCAAAGTTCAGGACGTCCATGGGCGTCCTACCGACGGGAAGTGGTTAAGAGACACAGGTCAACGAGGACTGGAGCCATCTATCCCCAAATTTTATTCTATTTACCCGGACATCCTTTATTAATATATATATAATCTCTTTGTATGGTAAAGTATTATTTATTTCAGCAAGTCAGGCAGCCAGTGTAGGAGTTGCAGCCTGGATCCAGCTCCGGGCTATAATCTTTCTAGCTCAACTTTTCATGGAGGAATCTGAGCGTTTGTTTATCAATATCAGTGTCAGGAAAAAGACCCAACAGGCATTGCCTGGGATCTAGGGATATTGGGTAGCCCATCTGGTCATGCAGGAATTGGATAATCTATGACCAATATCCTCAAATATGAGGGCAGTGGCATAGAATATGGCCTAATGTACCATCTGAGGTCATACATTTGGAGCACATGGGACTACTTGAAGGACAAAATTTGGCCAATCGGCTCAGAGATAAGTAAAGTATGCTCTATGTGTGATATAGACTTGCATAAGCCTGTATGATATTTTGGGAGACACGAGTGCACAGGTCTCTGGCGCCTCACCCCAGTCCTCATGATCCAACTCTCCAACGTCATCTACCCATTTATGCTTAACAGAGTAGGCAAGTTGTTGCAGCAAGAGTAATGATCATGTTAGAGAAAATAGATATAAGCTGGTGTGGTTCATCATGACAGATTACATCAAGTACATCCAAAGTCAGCAGGTTAGGTTATGCACCTGCAAATTGCGCGTGGAGTGCATGTCGCACCTGGAGAAAGCGAAAGAACATACAGTTTGGGAGATTAAATTCTGCTTTTAATTGGTCAAAGGTTTTAATTTCTCAGCTTTTGAGGACATGAGACAGCAATTAAACTCCTCTAGATATCCATATAGTAGGATCAGGTATCTGAAGGATTTCTGAGAGGAGGTTATTGTACCACAGAGGGGTATTAATATGAAACCCAGTGTATTCCATTTTGGACATTGCCAGGTCCCAAATCCTCTTGTCCTGAAACAAAAGGCCAGAGCGGTTCAGAAACACCAAAGATCCACGCAGGCCATGTAACAAATTACAAAATTCATGTGGGAGTTGCGAATTCATTGGACTACATACTACAGCAAGGTATCTATGTTTGTCCACCTTATAAATATGATAGAAGTGTGAGAGCTGAGCCCAAGGTAATATAAAGCAAAGTCCGGTACTGCAAGGCCTCCAAGGGAGGTCGGATTCTGGAGAGCCTTCCAGGACAACTTGTGTCTACTGGTCCCCCAAATAAAGGATTGTAATAGAGTGTCCATAATTTTGAAATATCTAAGTGAGATGTAGAGTTTTAGGTAGGAGTATAATTTTGACTAAACCCAATCTGCCCATCACTCCCAACGGCAATTTGGCCCATGTCTGTGTTTTAGTTTTAATCAGTGGAAGAAGGGGCTCACATTCAGCGAGACATAATCAGCTATAGATCTGGATTCCTGTACTGCCAAGTGTTTAAAAGTGCTGACTTTCGCAAAATGGGAGAGGGCAAGAATAATATCTGCTGAAATCGGAGTCTCCAACCTATCCACCAGTTCATCGTTTAATTTAGGGAGATCAAGGGTCTCAAGAAGGTTCAAAAGATCCTGTGGAGGAAAGCTAACTTTAGACATGTAAACTTCCTGGAAGAAGCTTGCAAATTCTCTGGTAATTGTAGCAGGGTCTATGATGACACCTGCTGTATCGGAGTGAAGGGTAATTACCACTGGAGGTTTGGAATCCTGATGCACCAGATAGGCCAACAGCTAACCAGGACGTTCTATACACAGATAATACCGTGCTACTGCTCTTAAAAGACTAATTAGTATAAAGTAGAAGGATTGCTGCTCAGCACTTAAATAGTATCCCAAGTACTAAGAAACAGACATACACAGTAAAAATAGTGAAGCGCAATCACAAAAAATAAAAACAATTAAAATAAAATAACATATAAATATATCTGTGATAATAACTTCATACAGTGCCCCCTAGTGGCTGAAGTGCAGGGATGTCAATCAACTAATGTATCAAGGTAAGTAAAAGAAATATACATATCATAAATAATATAAACTTATAGTGAAATTGATAAGCATAATCATGAAAATGTCATGGCAAAAAGCTTTAAAGCAGTAAAACCAGTGTCACAATAAATAAAGTGATAAGTGTCCATAGAGTGCTAGTAAAATTAACTCAGTGATACAACTCCTGCCCAATAAAGCAATAGTGCACGATCACTGCCACCAAAAGGAGTCCAGATAGGTGTCCTTTCTGTAGAAAAAAGTGCTTCCAGGAGCAGGCACACACCACCACCCAGCAATATACTGCGCTCACCCCCAGGGGCGACCCCAACTTGGGTCAAGTGGCACAATCCCCACTGGGGCACAATCCTCCTCGCATACATGAGCGCGGTGTATCCCAATGTATCATGTATCCATATGGCATATAAAACAGAAAACCTCACATAGCGCTGAATTGTTTACAGCATGTGCTTAGGTATAAAAACACTCACATGACAATGTGTACTACCACCGGTACTCTCAGGTATTGCATTTGACATAAATCACAATGGTGACTATGTAGCAGAGTGCACATGGCTGCTGCTTGGTGCAGAGACAACACTACCAGAACGTCATGAGGCTCCTCCCCGATGCATTTCGTCACTGGTCATGTGACTTTATCAAGGGGTTGTCTCTGTCATTCGCATTTAGGCATCTCCATCCATCATATAGGTAATTCTTGTTGATGAAGGGCTGTAATGGTGGAGGATATCTTTTCAGGAAGGATGTGGAGTCTCTAGTGCGGTTCGGTGTCAAATTACCACATGCCACATACCAACAGTGATCCTGTTTGGTCTTTATAGACTAAATGTATTTGTTTATTGAGAAAGCGCAAATGCCTGTTGGGAGCATAAAGGTTTACAATTGTGTATTTGAAGGAATTGATTTCACAGATGGGAATGAGGTATCGGCCTTTGACATCTCTGATTTCTTTAGTGAAACTAAAATAAACAGTGTCTCTGATGGCTGTCATCACACCTCTTTTTTTGCAGTTAGCATTCGTTATGAATACAAATGGAAAGCTTGGAAGGGTGCATTTTGGAGGTGCTGTCACACTAAAATGTGTTTCTTGGGCACAGATGATGTCGCTTTTATGCTTTAAGGCTTCTTGCCAAAGAGATTTGCGTTAACTGAATGATTTAATCCTTTGGTATTAATTGAGAGAAATGTTACTCCCATGTTGAGAATCTTTGGGAAATGATTGCGTGGCAGAGGTTTAAACAGGTACTTACGATAAGATGAGAATGACCTCTAGTGGGCAGATGAGAAATAACTTGCCAAGTGTCTTCTGGAGAGATTGGTGACCTTCTAGAAGATTAGTTGGCTCGTTTTCGGAGACGTGGAAGACTGTGACATGAGACATGGTAGAAATACCAGAAAAAAGAGAAAAAGGAAAAAAAAAACAGTAAGAATAAACAATGAACAGTTTTCCATTCTCTCATGGTGTATGGGATAAGGATGGGTTACCAGTTAACGCAGGTGCAGCTTACTGCTGCTCAGGAGAGAGAGGACAAATGGAGTGGTAAATGAAGTGCAAAAAAGGGTGCCACTCCATGAGGTTGTCCATGCAAGGAAGTGGAGGTATTCAGACATTAGTTATGTTTGCGTGAGTTCTTAGATGTAACCACGCGACATTCTTGGGATACATGTTGAGTTCCCCTGTGTGGGGGAGACTTCGGGGATTATGCTCCATGATTTGAGAAGAGAGGCCTTTTTCCAGGGAATCCACCACGTGAGAAGAACCTTCATGGGTAATTGTGATTTTTGTAGGGTAACCCCAACTGTTGTTAATATGGTGGTTATGCAGGACTTTTGTGATGGTGGTGAGATTTCTTCATTTCTGAAGTGTATATTGGAATAAGTCCACATAAAATTTTAGGCCCGCATACTGTGGGGGGATTTGAGATCTGTTGCAGGCTGCAGCCATGATTTTCTCTTTTGTGTGAAAGAAATGAAGGAGTAAAATGATATCCCTTGGAAGCTTGTCTGATAGATGAGAGGGCGTGGGTAAACGATTAATACGGCTAAGTCAGTGGCATCAAAAAGAATGGCTTTGAACAGGTTATTAGCATGCGCTAGAAGACCATCTTGGAGGACATTCTCAGGAACCCCCTTATTTTTAGATTGTTCCTTCTCAAGCCGCCTTCAATATCTTTAGCCTTAACCCATTCCATAGCCTCATCTCTGTCTTCATGAGCATCAATTAGGTTGTTTACAGTAGAGTCAAATTCCTTCACTTTAACTTCGATATGTTCCACTCTGTCCTCCACAGCATGCAGCTCCTTATTAAACCTGCCCATAAATGGTGCCAGGTCTGCTTGCAGAGAGGACCTGAGAGACACAAGCATATCCTTTAGCATTGTATCCAGGACTGGCTGGTTTGTTGTGGGGAACTGATCTATAGTGTCAGGCAAGTCTCTAGTATCCTCCCCATTATCCCCCACAGGGCTTACCTCCTGTGTAGACTGTCTGCTGTCCAGCCTGAATCTGGCTTTTTCTGGGCTGCCTGACAGTGGGGTGGAAACAAAAGATTGCTGCTTGCTGGGTCCTGCAGGGTGGTTGCTGCGGGATGAGTAAGCCTGGGAGCCGGAGAGAGACGAGCGGGCCGCCGCTGATGGAGGGGAGAAGGCATCATCTTGTCCGGCTCCATACAGCTGCTGGGTGAAGAAGATTGTGAGCTTTTTCAGCTTCCTCTCCTCCTTTTTCTTGTGAGACATCTCTATGGTGGATTCCCATGCTCTAATGAGGCAGAACGAGTGATTGGCTAGTGGCAGAAGATGCTGTGTCCTCGGTGGAGTGGGAGCGCTGCTCTTTCGCAGCCATCACTTTTCCCGGCCAGACATGCCCCCTCTGGCATGCATTTTAAATGCTTCCCAAACTATCAAGGGTGAGGATGTATTTGAATTGTTTTCAAAAAAGAATTTCCATTCCAGCACCAATCTGTCACTATAGGGGAGAACAGTTAACCAAAATGGGTTCAACCTCCAGTTCAGGGTCGGAGAGTCAGTATATGACATTAGTTCAATCCAATATGAAGAGTGATCTGACAGCATTCGAGGGCCAAATCCCACAGCCTGTAGCCGAGGGATTTGAGTACAGGATAGCCATACAAAATCTATCTGGGACAAAGAAGAGTGGGAACTAGAGAAACAAGAATAGGCCTGGCGGTAGGATGTACGTGTCGCAAGGTATCCACTAGATCACAATTTGTCAGTAGATGACTGAACCTGGTGTCACGGTCCAGCATAGGAGACTGCAACCCTAGGCCCACTTGATCCAAGCATGGATTAGCCACCATATTGAAATCCCTTAACCATATAGCCCTTATAGATGGATATTTGGCGAAAATCCCTGGACACGAATATTGGAGTTATAGGGCGGGGGAACATACCAGGCCAGAATTAACAGCAGGTTTCCTGCTATCTTAGCAAGCAAGAAAACATATCTGCCCTGGGGGTCTGATACCACTGTCTGAAGTTCAAAGGACACCGATTTGGCTACAGGCACCAAGACATCCCTGGAAAAGGCGGTATGCGTTGCACGAAATGCCCACCCAATCCAGGGCCACCGCAGCGCCCACTGTAGGGACCCTTCCACATGGGTCTCAACCAACACTATGATGTCTGTGCACTGGGCCTTGAAAAAGAACAGAGCTGTGGTGCATTTTAATTTATCTCGTAGGCCACGAACATTCCATGTAAGAAATCTCAACCTGGACATAGTGAAAACATAAGCAGCAAGCATTGGCAGTTGAACACATATTAAGGCATAGCATACAGTTAACATATGAGTGAATAGCAGGATATTTATGGTCTGGTACAAAGCACAGTCATGTAAAATGGTCACGGGTATAAAAAAGAAAAATAATACCCTAACCCTCCCAGCTCTATGCATACCCCAACTTGTGCAAGCATACGTCCCAAACAAGAAAAAACAAATAAGGTTTTATGGTACACGCCAGTGTGGTGCCCAAATCAACAATCTTGAAAGAAAAAATACGAAAAGTGATCCCTTGAGTGTTCCTCCGGGGGGGCGAAAATCCTCTGACATACACTGCATGCAGCTGGATGCTGAAGACACAGCACCCGTGGTCAAAAAGGGGAGATGGAAAACCGACCACCAACCCTGTTCCATGCCCACAGGCGACAATATAGCATGATATTTTGTTCCATAAATGAAGAATGATGCATCCCGGTCATATACTGCGCAAAAATTTGGAAAAGTGAGGTGCACTAGAAAAACAGGGAAACAGACCTTGTGCCATAACATGCACTGGTATCATAAATATAGTGCCCCCAATGAACGTAAAGGAGTCTCAGGCAGTAACCCCTATGCAAGGGGGAGAAGCTAAAGGCAGGTGCCTACACAGTACTGCAGCAGGATTTAGTTGATCAAGCCAGGCAGTGGCAGCCCCCGATTCACAAAAAAAATGGACTTGATCCTCTCCAGCCATGCGGAGGCGTGCAGGGAACAGCATTGCATATTTCAGATGGTGAACTTGCACACACCTCTTGATATCAGTAAACTGGTTGCGTTGCCTCTGGAACTCCGCTGAAAAATCAGGAAATGCCAGGACCTGATGGTTGTGCAGGGGAATGTTACCTTTTTCTCTAGCTAGGGGCAGGATAGCGTCACGGTCTTTGTAGTTGAGAAATTTAGCAATGAAGACATGCGGAGGCGCTCCCTGAGGTGGTTTTTTAGCAGGCATCTGGTGTGCACGTTTTACTACATACTATTGTGAGAAGGCCTCCATCCGTATGTCGTGCTGAGCAGATCTTTGAGGAATGTGGCTGGGTTGTTACCCTCCTCACCTTCCGGGAGGCCAATGACTGACACGGTTGCAGGTTGTTTTGCCTCATATGATTTTCCAAATCGTCCTGTTTCTGTTGGAGTTGAGTGATGAGGCGGTTTGCCTGATCCATTAACCCCTGCAGGGGCGGGAGGGCATCCTCCACATGGCCCAAGCATTGCTCTGCTTCTCCAACCTTCTCCCTAAGATGTTGCATATCCCGACGGAGTAGGGAGATATCTACCTTCACCTCTTCGATCCTGGTAGTAAGGGAGGTTTGGCAGGCAGTGATTGCTTCCTGGATCTCAGCCTTGTCAGCAGCGCAGGAGTTAGGGGAGGAAGACGGAGAGCCACCATCTTTAGCCTGTAAGTCTCTGTTCTGACAGCAGCTTTTGTCGAGTTTTGCGACCGTGTCAGTCATATTGCGAGGAGGTGACATCCTTCTAAGGTTCACCAAGGCACTGCAGGTAAGTATCCCAGTGAATAGCTTGAGGAAATGGAGACAGGATCAAATAGGCGGGATCTCACCAGCAGAGCTCAGCTAAAGCACATCTCACTGCATGCAGCGTCAGACCATGACCCCTGCAGAATTTGTAGCGTTAATGTGGTCACACCCCTTTAGCACCTGATAGCTCAAATACATGTACAAGCTATTGGGATTTAAGCAGAGGTATATATTTTCTCAGACCCAGGAAATGACTGGCCTTGAACAAGAACCTGATGGTAGGTATTCATTGTATTGTATGCAATGCTATTGATTTACAAGATTATTATAAGATTATAATATGTATTGTCTGTCCCCATATGTTTTTTTTTTCCTGTTATCATACATTTTACGATTTCATTTTTTAATTTATTTAATATTATGCATAATAGGAAATATATACTTTTATTGTGTAGCTAAATTGGTTAAATATTTTACTTTATGAGCAAAAGTGTTATCTACAGCTAACTTTTTTGCTAGTTTCAGATTGGAGTGGTGAGGGTTTAAAATCTCTGTTAGGTTTTTAGTTTCAATATGTCTTTTATTGGTTTGTAAAGAATGAACAGGTGTTCAATATGTAAATATATATAATTTCCAAGTTGCATACAGATATATTTAAGTAGTCATAATTAGAGAGACAGAGAGAATAGGTGGGCAGAGGCCCAAGGAGTAGATCAGGGAGAAGGTGTAGAGGAGAAGGTGAAGGGGGGAGGAGGGGGGATGGGAGAATGCAAGGCCAGGGAGGAGAGAAAGGAGCTAGGGGTAAGGTAGAGGGGAAGCAAGGGATGGGGTGACACCTAAGTTAGATATACAGTTAGGTAGCTAGAAGGGGAGGTCACATTAACTTGTATTACACTTCAGTAGATATATTGAGCAGTTTAGAAACAGGATTAATATCAGGTTACAGGATGTTGGAGTTGACGTAGGTTGCAAGTAGGGTGAGAGGTCCATGAAGACCATAGAAAGTTAAATTTCTCTTACGTTCACTGACAGACGCAGTCCTCTTTGACATGTGGGTTATATGCACATCCTACTAGGAGTTAACTAGGCAAAAAGAAAGAAAGTAAGCTGGCCCCTCCCAGGGGGCCGTCTTCTCTCTCCCATATAACCCCCCTGCTCTGCTTAGCATATCAGTTTTAATATGCCTAGTGCAAGGAGTTGACCTGGCTCCCTTATGGGACCTGAGGTTTATATTTTTTGCTACCGCTTTTTTATTTTTTTCAAGCTATCTGATGAAGACTGTTATCAAGAAGCCGGCTGGGGCATAGAGGATAACTAGAATCCTGCACTTTGGGGCGTGGCCTGGACGTGGAGCCGAGCGGACGCTGGAGAGAGGAGCTCCCGGCATCCGCATTCAATCCGGTGGAATCCTTCATCCAGGGACCTGGGTAAGAGGCATCCTTCCCTGTTATAGCCTCCTCGTCCCTCACACTTCATCCCAGGCTTTTTATTCCGCGGATCGGACGTTCCGGTCCGCGACGTCAAAAATCGAGGCCCCGGCTTTGCGGCCTACGGGAGGCGATATGGCCTGCGTCCCCTACGGCTCCTAATCTCTTCCACCTATCCTTCCTGGCCTCACCGCACTCCACCCTGAAGGATACTATCCATAACTGAGGCATCCTAAACACCCCTGGAAGCGTGGAGACTGTGGATGTGCTGGAGAGAGGGACAGGCCTGGGTATGCAGAATAGGCCGCAAGTACACCAGACTGCTCACTTCCCTAACTGGCCTGTTCTACCCCACAAGTTACCAGTGTGGTCCCTAAGCCTACCCCAGGAACTATCACACTACCCACCCAGCACACAAACTTTACCTGCCCTGAGACCTTTAGACACAAGGCCTGAGTTTATTAATACCATATAATACTCAGATACCGGGGCGTGGCCTAGCGCGGGACCAAGATGGACGCGTGATCCGAGTGCTCTGCATGTCGGCGGCCTGATAGCAGCATTCTAAGCAGAGCTGTTCTCCCAAATAATTGGAAAATGACAGCCA
>BLSH010146104.1:89752-103726 GCA_018402905.1 Glandirana rugosa
GCCTTGCCCGTGCTACGCCGTACAGAGCGGTGTCGTATCCTGATTGAGCGTAACCAGTCGGCACGACCCCTTTCACGTCCTAAGATCAATAGGAGATACGGGGTCGACCGAAGAACTATCGTCAGAAGTAGTCTATCGAACTTTTTTTATTTTTTCGCCATCGTTTTTTATATTTGGAGTCCAGGGTATTCCCTCGGTCCAGTTGAGGAACGTGATCCGTATAATTTTGACTATACGATTCGTCTCGTCCCCCCAATATACCCTCTCTCTTCTGGGGCCGTCTTCTCTCTCCCATATAACCCCCCTGCTCTGCTTAGCATATCAGTTTTAATATGCCTAGTGCAAGGAGTTGACCTGGCTCCCTTATGGGACCTGAGGTTTATATTTTTTGCTACCGCTTTTTTATTTTTTTCAAGCTATCTGATGAAGACTGCTATCAAGAAGCCAGCTGGGGCATAGAGGATAACTAGAATCCTGCACTTTCCCCAGCACGGCTGACCAATGCGAGTTAGTCCTATGCTGTGGCGGGACCTGCCGCATCGTGCCCGTTCCGTGCGGGCGGTCAGTGGATGACCCCCACTTACGCCCGGTGACCGGACTCGGTGCCTGTCCAGGGGCTTTGGCCTGCAGCATCCCTTTCCAACTGGGGAGGAAGGTCTGCGACCGGGTGGCTACCTGCTACGCCTGTCGGAGTGGTGAGTGACCCCCTCTTACCCCCCTAGGGGTGCGGAGGGGGGGTGCTGGGCATACTTTAGCGTTTTGCTGGCCGAACGGTGGAGGGTGGTCGCTGGGCTAGTGTCCTCGCCCCCCTCCCTCAGCTCCCTCCCCCCTCCCCCCCGCTCCGCACCCCGTTTAAAACCGCATCTGTGCGTTTTTATACTGCCATGTGGCGATCCGCCGCCATTTTGCAGCGGTTCGTCGCCATTTTACTGAGGGTTTCCCTCTAGTGGCAGTGGCGGCCATTTTGCTGTAGTCACGGCCTGCACACAGGCTTTGGCCTCTTGTGGATGATCTCGGCGGCCATATTGGATGTTCCTGGAGCAGTGTAAAACGTGCTGCTGCCGTTTTACTTTCCTTTTCGGTTGGGACAGCGTGGTTGACTACAGACGGCGCTTCTTTCTGGCGGTCCTATGGGCACAAAACAGCAAGTATAGCTGGGCTGTCCCTGGGGTGGGGTAGCGGTGGGTGCAGTCCTCCTAGGGTCTCCCTGGCGTTCTGTGGGGCGGCGGTGGGGCTGCATTGTGGGGGTGACAGATCATTTTTTCTCATTTTGACTGTCAGTTTCGGTGGTGCGATGGCAGATGATCCTGCAGGCCCTTCTGAGGAGGAGTCAGTGGCAGCAGGGAGGTGTCCCTGGACCAGCTGAGGGCATTGTTTGGGGAATTTCTTCCCCGGGTGGGGCCGAGCAACGCTCTGGGGGCCCCTAAAAAATGCCCGCCTCCCTCTTGTTCCTCAGGGGACAAATCCAAACCGGAAATGGCTTCGGGGTCACGGGGACCCCCGTAGAACTCTCAGAGGGTGAGCTGGTACCCGTGGACGGCGAAGAGGACCAGGGGGCCTCAGTTGCGTGCGAAAAAGCATTGGTGACCGCACTGATTTCTAGTATCCGTGCGTCCTTGCGACTGGACCAGGCAGGGGAGTCGCAAGCATCCACATATGTTAGTGTCCGCAGAATTCCTTCACCCTACCTAAACGCATCGCTATACGCTATCCCTTTGAGGATAGTTTTGTGAAGAAGTGGGCATCCTCCACAGTGGACCCTCCGGTGTCTCGCCTGAACAAGGCAACGACCATTCCGTTGGAAGGGTCCCCCTCATTTAAGGACCCAGCCGATAGGCAGACGGAGGCAGTGTCCAAGGCACTTTTCCTATTGGCAGGATCAGCCATGCGGTCGGCCCTGGCATCTGCCATGGCGGCGCAATATCTGTCTGAATGTATGGCAGAGCTGCAGAATGATTTGGACTGCGGCAGGACGCTGGAAGCATCACAGAAGGCAGACCATTTGTTTCAGGGTATTCGGTACCTGTATGATGCAGCTGTGGACCTGCTTCCCATGTTGTCAAAGATGTCTGTTTTTGCAGTCATTATCAGATGAGTTCTCTGGTTACATTCGTGGTCGGGTGACCACGCGTCCAAAAAAGGTCTTGCGGATCTTCCCTTTCAGGGTGACCGTCTGTTTGGGCCACAGTTGGTTGAAATCATCAAGGATTTCACTGGGGGGAAGAGTACTTTCCTTCCAGAGCCCAGGCGGCGGGAGTTTCGCCGCAAGCAGGGACCTGTCTCTTCGGGTCAGAAGAGGTTTTTTCGTGCCCCTGGCGCAGCGGGCAAGGGGTCGAGGCCCGGCAAGCCTGCCGCAGGGGCCGGGAAGCGACCCTGGCAGCGCAAGAACGAAAAGACAGAGGACAAGCCATCCTCTGCATGATGGGTTGCCACCACGCGACCTTCGGGTCAGGGGACGTCTTCTGGGGTTTGCAGACAGGTGGACTGCCCGCATTTCCGACCATTGGGTGCAGGAAGTGGTGTCCTCCAGGTACAGGATAGAGTTCAGCACTCTACCCCAGACAGGTTCTTCCCATTGAACTTGAGACTCCCTCAGGGGCATCAGGAGGCCCTCTTAAGAGCTGTTCAGGCACTCTCCGACCAGGGAGTGATCGTTCCAGTACCTCAGTTGGAGAGGTTTCACAGTTTCTACTCGAACCTATTCGTGGTCCCCAAAAAAGGGGGGGTCAGGCCAGTACTGGACCTAAAGGCGCTAAACCACTTGTGAGAGCGCAAAAATTTTGGATGGAACCCATCCGTTTGGTCATGGCCGCCCTGCACCAAGGGGACTTCATGGCATCCCTGGATCTCGTATCCACGTCCCCATTTGTCTCCGGCACCAGCGCTTTCTGCGTTTTGCGGTGGGAGATCTTCACTACCAATTCATGGCACTTCCCTTCGGTCTGGCCTCGGCTCCTCGGGTGTTCACCAAGCTGGTGGCCCCGGTGCTGGTGCTACTGAGGCAGAGGGGCATTGCGGTGGTAGCATACCTCGACGACTTGCTCCTGAGAGCGGAGTCCGCTTTGGCTCTGGAGAAGAATGTGGCTATCACCATGACCTCGTTAAAGGACTTTGGCTGGCTGATCAATCGGCAGAAGTCAATGGTGTCACCGTCCTGTTGCCTGGAATATCTGGGTCTGATTCTGGACATGGAGCAGGCGAAGGTGTTCCTACCTCTGGCCAAGTTACTGACACTGCAAGCAGCGGTGCGAACCCTGCTGTCACGCCAGTGGTCTTCCTTACGGTTTTGTATGCGGGTGTTGGGGCTCATGGTTTCAGCCTTTGAGGCGGTACCCTACACCCAGAGTCACACTCGGCTCCTTCAACGAGCGATTCTGTCTCGGTGGGACAAGTCCCCACTGTCCCTAGACCAGTTGATTGGATTGGATTCTCAGACCAGAGGGTCATTGACATGGTGCCTTCGGGCCCCGGCCTTAACGTTGGGAAAGTCTTTTCTTCCCCTGAATTGGTCGATAGTCACGACGGACGCCAGGCTGGGGGGGGTCCTGGGGCAGTTGCCTGAGCAGGGCCGCTGGTCGGCGCAGGAATCTTGCCTTCCGATCAATGTGCTGGAGCTGAGGGCGATCAGGCTCTGCCTCTCCCACTGGACGGAAAAGTTGCGCAACCTCCCGGTTCGGGTTCAGTCGGACAATGCCACGGCGGTGGCATATGTGAATCATCAGGGCGGAATGAGGAGCTTGGCAGCAGCTGCGGAAACGGCTCTCATTCTGAACTGGGCAGAACTTCACGTGCCGGCGATCTCCACCATCTACATTCCGGGCGAGTTGGCAGGCGGACTTCCTCAGTCGCCAGACGCTGGATCAGGGGGAATGGTCTCTCCATCCAGAAGTGTTCAGGCAGAATTGCTACAAGTGGGGCACGCCAGATGTGGACCTCATGGCGTTCAACCACAAAGTGAAAACTTTTGTGTGCAGGACGAGAGACCCGTTGGCGGTCGCCACGGACGCGCTGGTAACGCCTTGGGGTCGGTATCGTCTTCTGTACGCCTATCCTCCCATCAAGCTTCTGCCACGGCTACTGCACAGGGTGGAAGCGGAGGGGATTCCGATGATCCTGGTGGCTCGGGAATGGCCTCGGCATCCATGGTACGCCAATGTGGTGCGAATGGTGGCAGATGTTCCCTGGCGCCTGCCGCTGCGCGAAGATCTGTTGTCTCAGGAACCCATCTTGCACCCTGCTTTACCCTCGCTGGCTTTGACGGCTTGGCTATTGAGTCCCAGGTGCTGAGGGATAAGGGTGTTGCTGACTCCGTGATTCCTACCATGCTGAGAGCGCGCAAGTGTACTTTGCGCAAGATTTATCATCGCACCTGGAAGGCCTATATTGCTTGGTGTGAGGTAGGGGGTTGGAACCCCCGCTCTTACGTTGTGTCCAGGGTCCTGGCCTTTTTGCAGCAGGGCCTGGATAAAAAATTGGCCTTGAGTACTCTCAAGGGTCAGATTTCGGCTCTGGCGATTCTTTTCCAGTGACCTTTGGCGTCACATTCGTTGATTCCTACACTTGTAAAAGGTGTGCACCATGTGGCTCCTCAGGTACGGTCGCCTATGGTGCCATGGGATTTGAATTTGGTGCTTTCTGTGCTGCAGAAGTTACCATATGAGAAGATCAGGGATATTCCCTTACAATTGCTGTTGCAGAAAGTGGCTTTCTTGGTGGCCATTACATCCGCTAGGTAGGTGTCTGAGTTGGCAGCATTGTCCTGCAAGTCTCCTTACTTGGTCCTTCACAAGGACAAGGCGGTCTTGCGCCCGTCTCCTTCATTTTTACCGAAGGTGGTTTCTTCTTTTCACATTAATGAAGATATTGTTCTTCCTTCGTTGTGTCCGCATTCTTCACATCCTAAGGAATTTGAGTTACATTCATTGGATGTTGTGAGGGCTTGCGGGTGTATTTGGCGGCTACAGACTCTTTTCGGAAGTCTGACGTGTTGTTTGTACTGAAGGACGGTCCACGCAAAGGATTGGCGGCCTCGTCGGCTACTGTTTCCCGTTGGATCAGACAGACCGTGACTCATGCGTATTCTGTTCGGGGCAAAGTACCCCCTTTTCCAGTCACGGCTCATTCCACCAGAGCTGTTAGCACTTCCTGGGCTTTCAGACACCAGGCCTCGAGGCTACTTGGGCCTCAGTGCACACATTTACTAAGTTTTATAAAGTTGATGTTTCAGCATCTTTAGATGCTGCTTTTGGCCGTAAAGTTGTACAGGCGGCAGTGTAGGCGCGGCTGGCGCCTCCTGAGAGGTTTCTGTTGGGTACAGTTGTTGTCATTTACCCACCCCTCTTTTCTGACACAGCTTTGGGACATCCCCACATGTCAAAGAGGGCTGCGTCTGTCAGTGAACGTAAGAGAAAAAAGTATTTTATTAAAACTTACCGTAAAATCCTTTTCTCTGAGACGCAGCACCCGCCCCTCTGCGTTTTGTTTGTACGGCTTGTTACGAACTGATATGCTAAGCAGAGCAGGGGGGTTATATGGGAGAGAGAGGAAGGCCCCCTGAGATGGGCCAGCTTGCTTTCTTTCTTTTTGCCTAGTTAACTCCTAGTAGGATGTGCATATAACCCACATGTCAAAGAGGGCTGCATCTGTCAGTGAAAAGGATTTTATGGTAAGTTTTAATAAAATCCCTTTTTGTCCAGAAGAAAATTTGCTTTGGCAAACATAAATTTGAGTAGCGTGTGTTAGTTTAGAATTTGAACAGTTATAGCAGGGGGTGTCGCTTGTTTCAAATTCATGGTTATTGTAAGTCTGACTGATATAAATATGTGTGTTAAGATTGTTTGAATCTTTGGGGGCCAGGAATCTAGGCGAGTTCCAAACAAAGCCATTTTCGGGTCTGGTGTAATTGGGAGTTTAGTGAAGGAGAAAGCTAGGGTAAAGGTAGAAGTCCAGAAAACTGTGAGTTTTAGGCAAAACCACCATATATGTGGAAAAGTGTGCCCACAATTTTGCCAATATTGTTAAGAATGATTGGGGTTTATGGTGGCTAATTTGTCTGGAGTAAGGTACCAATTGTGTAGTAGGAGTTTTTGGGAAGATTCCCAGTGGGAGAGGCATTTAGAGTGTTTAATAAGAAGCAGGGAGGCAGTGTGCCATTGACTAAGGTCAGCTGAAAACTGGAATACTCGTTCCCAGTAGGTCACTGAGGGAAGTTTATTTGTGCAGGTTTTGGAGGTTAGTAGGTCCCTGTTTTTTATTGCTGTCTGCATCTTCACAAAGGAGATTTACCCTTTCTCTTTGTCCTTGACCACCAATTCTAGCACAAATCCTCTACCTGTTAAAATTTCCCCTGTGAGCACTGATCCTCTCCCCTCTCCAAATCCCCCCTCCCGGCACAAATCCCCTCATATCTCCCCTCCTAGCACAAATCTCTCTTACTAGCATAAATCTTCCCTCCAAATTTCCCCTCCTAGCACAAATCTCCCCTACTAGCACATATCCCCTCATATTGTAAAGTGCTGCACGAACTGTTAGCGTTATATAAATCCTGTATAATGATCGAATAACCACATTTCTCCTCTAGCACAAATACTGTTCCCCTAGCACAATTACACCCTCAAATCACCCCCACTGGCACCCTCCCCCCGCACACACAAATCCCTTTGACCGTACATTTGAAACCAACTGAATGTCTGAATTAGGGCAGTTTTACACTGGCCCATTGTGGTTTGGCAGCAGTAGGGGTGCAGCACAGTGTACCTGCAGTTTTCCTGTGGGTTACCTGCAATTTACCAAAGAAATCAATTAAATTGCGTGTTTTTGGTGTGTTTTCTGAAAGTGCATCAGAGATGCAGCATGCAGGACTTTTTGTGCACATTCAGAAAACTTGCAATCTAATAGAAATCTATGGGAAGCCACAGGTACACTGCGCTGCACTGCGGGCATTGTGAAACCAACCTTATTCTTGGAATAACAAAAGATTTTACATTACACTAGACAGTCATCATTTTAGCCCTAATCAGTTTGAAGTCTGTCAAACCCATGTGTTGTCATCGCATTACGCCACAGGCCTGGCTTCTTCAGAGAGAAGAAGAAGCCACACCTGTGGTGTAACATGTAAGGGGCAGAGCCAACAATGCAGGATGTCTGTCAGTATCCAGTTGAAGCCTAGTCTTAGGAGGTATCCATCTTTTGGTACGTGATAGCTCTCAGCCTTAAGGGGACAGTGCTCTGTCATTCACCCACAAGTGGCAGCCTCCATTGGTAATATCCCACATGGTGGATTGAATTACTGCATATGTTTTTGTCCTGTTGTGCACCAGCTTACAGTGCACTTTTAAATGTGAGTGGTTTTTCTTATGAATGTAACCAATGCCCCCCTTAGGGGTAGCTAGTTGATGTGGTTCCTCTGATCACACTGCCCTCAATCACTTCCATACTGCACCCTTAGTCATTAAACAGGCTGTTACTTTGTTTTTGTTAGTTTATTGGGGGTAATAAACTTGGATAGGTATTGCAGTGTTGTGGGATGCCCAGAAAATTAGTTCATCAAAACGGGACCATCTATATACATCTTTAGAATATACACTCCTTCTTCCTCCAGCACATCACTTGCTGCACAAACTCCTCTTGTTCCCTCCTGCACATCACTTGCGTTATAGTTTAGATATATATCAGGCCTCCATCTTCTCCTTTCTGGCCTAGCTAGCACATGTGAGGCCTGCCATAGATTAGCACAGCCTCAGGACCATCCATTACAGGCAGGGAAGGTTGATCCCAACTTTATAGGAAAAGTTCTACTGTGCTAGCCGGCCTGATTGACTACTGCTCCCAGCCTATCCTCTTCCAGACTCTGCCAGCCCTCCTGGCTGCAACGGTCTTCTCCACTGCCACTGTGACACTCCAGTCCCCTGCTGGCCTCTGCATCCTTCCCAGACTGTCTCTCACCCCAGACTGCTCCAGTATGCCTCTCCTCCAGCTTCCCAGGGGCTGCATCACTCACCGCTGTTCCTCCCAAAGATCTCCCTAATAGTGCTCTCTCTGCTGTCCTTTCCACTCTGCCTTGTGCCTGCCACTGAACCCTCACTCCATTCGGCTGCACCTGAGCTCTCCCTATCTAACATCTACCACTGGCTGGGGTGCTTACAATGATACGTTTTTATTTATTCATGTAAAACCTTTATCCTAAAAGTAAAAAAAAAAAATGTTTGTTGTAACTGATTATAAAGTGTGAGCTGAAGTTTGGCTTCAAATTGTTAGTGTGTTTAAATCTGTTAGCATATTTAACACTACCCTCCCCTCAAGACTGACAGTGCTGTCTGGTGTGCCGCCTTACTCCTTCATCCAGGGTGGGAGCACTCTAATACAGGAGGTGTGTTATTGGCCAGATCACTAGGTGAAAAGCTTATGCAGTCACCACATTTAATGATTGGTAAACTGGATTTATATTACATAGTGCTAGGGAAATTGATTGTCTTAACTCTTGCATTAGTTCCAATAAAGCTACTCTAGAGAATATTAATGTACTTTTACTTCACAAAATGTATGCATACATACAAACGACAAGTAGGGATCATTCACACTTGTAGTTGGGAGGCAGTAAAAATATATAGTTGAGCCATGTTTTTATTGCCCCCTACCAACCCTCTTAACACGACACAGCAGCCAGAGGGGGATGTACACATGTCTCTGTCTTGACAGTGTTCTTCATGGCAGCAGCAAAAAATGACACCCCTTATTACATTTATCAGGCAGTACCACCACCAAATTAAACCCATGCAACTGTATGATCTAAGGCCAAATCCACCCTGCAACTGCGTACAGTGCACCCAGTAGAGGATGCAACATTTTGACAACCAGCTGCCTGTCAATTGCCTTCTGAAAAGCAATCCACTATCATTTGCTTTTACTATCATTTGAGGGGTGGCAAGGGCTGTTACTGTAAATGAACCCTTACTGTTACAGGGAAAACGCTACGATACAGTAATACATACACATCTGCACATCCCATCTATTTTGGCTATCTTGACCAGTAAGTGAACATTTATTTCAGTCTGTATACATCTCTCACAGCTATACTGTACACAATTTTTTTTAGGCAAATTGCCTTTCCTGGTACCAGCACAGGACATTACAAGATGTAGATAATTAAAATGTAATATCTATTACAAAGTTTATCATAAAATGTGACTTAAAAGAGTTAGTAGAGAAAATCACAAATTATTCCCTCACAGTTGGGCTATAGTTTCCAAGACAATACTCTCCAGCACCAAAGAATAGTTAGTACAGCATGAAAACGAGTATACTGTATAGCCAGGTCTTCATATATACACAGGATATCCTGGGCGAGGATTGATCCTGGTTGCTTCTGTGTGTGCTGGTTTCCCCCATACCACTTGATCCCTCTAGGTAAGCCCTCCTTCCCCGCTCTTTAGCTATACTGGTCTGCACCTTGATAATGAGAGTGGAGATTGATTGTTTTATGCATAGCAATTTTGTGTACTGTACATACTTTGTTATACATATTTTTTTATAGGAAATTTTCTCCCTCCAAAATACTCCTGAAGAAGTGAATGAACCTCAAAACATGTTGAGAAGAGCTGGCTATATACTCGTTTTCATGCTGCACTGACTATTCTATGGTGCTAGAGAGTATTGTCTTGGAAACTATAGCCCAGCTGCGAGTTAGTCATTTGGGATTTTCTGTAATAATACCTTTAAGTCACTTTTAATGATAAACTTTGAAATAAATATTACATTTTAATTATCTACATGTTGTAATGTCTGTGTTGGTACCAGGAAAGTCCATTTGCCTAAAGAAAAACCTTTTTTTCTATAATGAGTATTGGGGAAGCAGGTACCTTTTAAGATTTTTTCGCAAATCTATCACCACAACCTTTTTCTAATTATACTGTACACTTAAATACTTAGATTAATTAGATGCTTGTTCAAATATGTTATTGAAAAAAGAAAAAATAGAAAACTTGGTACAGTATATAATGTCACAAACAAAGCATAAATGCATAATGTACATCAACGATTATTCTGAATAAGGACAAGATATCATCCGGTCAAAAGGATGTACAAAATAAAAGTGAACAGAGTAGCAATGTATACAAATAGGCTACTGGTGCAAATATTACAATAGTAACCTTAATCTGACCTAGAAGGGAAGTAATAAAAAAAAATTGCAGTGCTTCCCCTACCCCTTTGTTACTTACCATGGCAGTAACATTAAAGACCTGTCACTTTTTGCCGTTGAGTTTATACCTGAAAAAGGACTAACTGAAAATGAAAGGTTTCTGCATTTATGTCAACGTGAAACCCTGTGGATATACACATTAAATACCTTGTCACCTCACCCATACTTTATATTTTTGTCTGTGGGTTGGTTTTTATGCAGTACCTCGTGTACACTTACATTATTTGGCTCACATACCTTTTCAAATATTTGTATTGTATTGTCTGTGAATGCTTATCATAATTTATATTTTTTATTCTTATTTTTATTTTTTATTTATAATTTTTCTTTTATATCACTGATTTTATTTATTAAATTGATTTACTTCTTACCATTAATTTTATTTTTATTTCATTTTAATTGATTTAATAATTTCTGTTGATTGAGATTTATCCATATTTTTCAATTTTATATTCTGATATGGTACCTTGGTTTTTCTATATATACAATATATATATATATATATATATATATATATATATATATATATATATGTTTTTACATGTTTATACACTTATATTGGTATGAGTCTATTTGGTCACAGGCTTGTAGGCGGAGACCCTCAGATGACACAAGGCTCTCCTTCCGTCCTCCCCTTCCCGCCCCCTCCCCTGCTTTTTAAGGGCTCATTTTTGCTGTCAACCCATGACCAGAAGAAGGGGCAAGACCCCGAAACATGTAGTCCCTGTCGAAGTTGCCAACTATAACTTCCGTCCTTCAGCTCTAATGCCTCGTACACACGGGACGGCGATCGTATACAACATTGTATGCAATATCGATCGTTCGTATGCGCGATTAGAACAGCCGAACATATGACGGTCGTACAAGGGAGTTGTATGAGCAAACTAGAAACCTTGGTCGTACCAACAAGCGCTCATACGGCCGTTGTATCGTGTGTACAGAGCAGTTGGTACAACAAGTTGTATTGTGCAAAACACGCATGCTCCGAAGTCAGGAACGGCCAGATGCTAATTACATGCACCTGAACGGTCTTTCTGTGCTCGTACGATCGTGTAGTGCAGTCAGTATGCAAGTTACATTATGCAACATACGATTTGCAATGATTGTACGTACGATCGTCGTCCCTTGTGTACGGGGCTTAACTTCTGTCCACCAACACTGCCGGACTCCTGTCAGTCTCCCAGCTGGGGCTTTTGCCCATAGTTCCTGGACTCTTTCCCTTCACAACCGCCAGGAGCTGACATCATTTCCGGTTGCCGGCTGTGGCTTCGGTCTGAGATTCAACTGCTTCCTTGGGCATTCTACACCTCCTTGCCCTGCACCAGACCCCACGTTGGGCTCCATATCAGCGGCCAACATTCCATCACCAGTCCCATGGTATGATCGCCTTTGCCACTGAGCCTTTGTGACATCCTGGCAGCTTCTGCCCCAAGGTCTGTTTGCATTGAAGCACTGCAATTCTGAGAGTCCTGCTACTGTTATTGGTCCGTTGTCCTTTGCCATCTAATCTCAATGGATCACAGTTTTTATCATCATTTTAACCTTTTGGAATAAACTTCCTTCCTATTTATTCACACTGAGGATTGTTCTTGGGGTCAGAGTTGCCCCCCCCCCGGTGTTTTACTGTTTCATCTCATTGGTCTATGAGTTTGGGATGGCAGCGACTTCAGTCTTTACTCATTTGGTTTATTGTCTATGCGCCTGAATTTCTGTGTGCTGCTATACTAAGTGAGAGAGATTGCTGTAGATTTGTAAAAAAAAGTAGAGTTACATGCAAAATATAATATCATGGGTAAATGGTGAATTGAGTGTACGAGGACATTGCTTGCAGAGAGAAGGTGGTTCAGGTAAGTAATTAGGGAGTGCTGGGGGGGGGGGGCTGCTACATACAGAATGTTTTTTAACTTAATGCATTAAGATAAAAAAAAGTCTGCCTTTACAAGTCTTTAACTGTAAGAATGCATAAATTAGGAAATTTCCAAGTCTTCGCTACAACTTGTTTGATTGACGTTGTGACCTGCAGGAGTAGTTTAAATTGGCAGTGTGATAATTTGGTCTTTTTTTTATTGAATAGTGCTACCACTGGGTCTGGAGAGAGGGAGGAATCAAAAAGCATAGATAATATGTGAAATATATCAGACCAGAATGTTTTAACTGTGGGGCAAGACCACCAAATGTGGAGGTGAGTCCCTTCGTCTGCACAGCCACGGAAACAATAAGGATGAGGCACATATTTGGCAGTCCTGGTGGGGACCAAATACCAATGAGTCAGTGCCTTATAGTTGATCTCTAGGGCAATGATATTCTGTGAGGAGGACTTTGTGGATTGCCAAATATAGGTCCAGACTACTGAGTCCAATGTAAGGTCAAGATCCTACTCCTATTTGGTGACATATGAGGGATTCGTAAAGGCTTTAAAAACGAATAGATGAGAGTAGAGGGAATAGATGAGACCTCTTCTGTGTAGGTCACTTTTGCAAGCACGTTCAAAGATTGACATCGATGGGACCGAGGATTCTTTTACTGGAACAACTTGGACGATGGAAGTGCATAGGGATCACAAAGGGAAGGGATAGATTAATTAGTTCTAGTCCATCATTCCCCTAGCAAACAGGACCCAGGTACTTAAGCAATTGCAGTAAACAGGAAATGCATCTATAGAAATTACTTAAAAATTTAAAATTGGTTATAGTCATACAATTAAGCCTAGTACATATGCTGCAATTGTCGTAGGATCGCATGTCCAATTTTTTTCCAAAATCGGCTGTCCATGCTTTGTCTAGTTATTAGGTTGTTCCACCATCTGTAAGGCTTATTGGTGGTTACCTCATCCCAAAATTGGTAGTATCAAAAGACAAATTACCCCCTAGGCAGGACTTTAAATAGGCAGACACACTACCATTTTATAAAAAATATACATTTATTTTCTTCATTAAAAAATTCAAATAAGGGTTTGAATCTAAAACAGTTATGTTCCCCAAAAAGAGGACAAGAAAGGAGTGGAACAAATAAACAAATGGCGTATAAAGTCTATGTATATGTATCATACAGTCCACTAGATACAAATCCAAATATGCTGCAAATGGGGTTTCAGGATGGATACATTCCGTTGTCCAAGGCTGGAGTACAATACCCAACGCATACGTTTCAAAAGAAGCCCTTCCTCAGGTGTATATTTCAACGGGAAGAAACGGTACAGCACAATAGTGTGTTTCTAATATAGAAAGAGTTGTGTTTCTGTTTCAGCCATGGCTGTGAATATGGACCTAATGGCTCTATATAGGGCCCAAAGGGCGGATACAAGGTTGGTATCAGTTTAATAAATGTCTGGCAGTGAAAAGGAGAGCATCAAGGGGTGTACGGTCCGTGTGTATGGGCCTTTAGTCAGTTATATGCAAGCCACCAACTAACATACAAATACAGTAGTACTGGGCTTATAAGCCCAATGTCATTTACCTAGTGACATGAAAGTAGTCTGTGTTTTTCTGTTGAAGATTGTATACAAGCAATAAAAATGATATCATAAGTTTATATGTGTTTATAAATCATGTAAATCAAATAGTGTACCTGAATAAGCTGCATATATGCATTTTAATCTAAATAAAATATAAAACCTCTACAGAAACATACATTTGCTTCTGTTTTATTTTTTGTAACAATTAATTGTGAAAGGTTTCACTAGCTGATAAACTATTGACTTTTTAACATAATTAAGTAAGGTAAAAAAAGTTTGTGTGTGTGTATATGTATATATATATACACTGTATATATATATA
>BLSH010146104.1:112310-131376 GCA_018402905.1 Glandirana rugosa
TACAAGTGTTTAAAGGGTACCGTGTATCGGTTTATCCATTGGTACTACTTATAACTCTAGAATTTTCATGTGCTTAGAGATCCTTGTCTCATATCCTACAATTTTGAACTATACATATTTATTTTTTATCATAGATAGGCTTGCTCCTGAAGAGTGACCATTAAGTCATGAAATGTGCATCAAGATATGAACAGTCCTATCCTTTCATGTGCTGTACAAAGACAAAATATATATTTTTTGATATGAGACCCCTGCTGATATAATCAACACTATTTGATTTGAGACTTCTGCTGATGTATTCAAGATCTCAATATTCATCATGGTTACCTATTTGGCTATGTGCCATGGGAAATTTGTGAACATTTTTGTATACATATGATATTTTACTGCAATATGAATTGTACAGTGTTATATATATATATTTTTTTCTCGTTCAAAAGTTTTTATTGAAAATTACAGAAAAGTAAAAGTGGGGGGGGGATAGGGATACAAGGGTAGTCACCAAAAGAGGTGAGGGGGGAGCGAAGGTATGAATACAGTTCACAAAAGAAAAAACACAGAACTGAGATAAACAATAGCAATGATTGGGTATAAAATTTGTGAGAGATAGAAATGAGGCCGAGCATACCGTCTTCCGTCCCCGGACACCCCAGTTGGGAACAAACTGTGTCTCGGGAGGAAAGTCGGCCCGCCGGGTCTCAGTAACAGGATAACCATTGATCTAGTTATAAACAACTACAGGAGAACAATTGTTATAGGTATATATACGAAAAAAGAGTATGAATATTGCATAGATCAGTGTGACGACATTATGACATTATTAAGTACCATTGGTTGAGTTTTAAATAGTCAAGCGTCGTAATAGAATTTATTGAACTTATCTCCATATCGGAGACAATGGGTATTATGAAGTGGTCAGAGAACAATTAGTGAAGTACGGTAATTGGCCCAATCTACTGATGTAGCTGTTGTGGCAACCAGGATTGGGATTGGTGTATAGTAGTGATTTTAACTTAAAACAACTGGCGAGGTTGACCTGTTAGTCACATGATTAAAGCGATGCATATGGAAAGGGGAGATCTCCTTAGTAGGCTATTCTATATGCAGCTCCGGATGGTATATATAGATATATAAACCTTCAAGGAGAAGGGACGGTTGGGGGGTGGGAGTCCAGGAATATAGAGTGTAAAGAACAGGTAAATAGAGAAAGAGTCAGGGCTGAAAAAGAAGAGAGAAGAGAAAAAGAGGGATTTCTCTGTTCCTCGCCAGGGGGGATAATGCATTATGGGTAGGCGATTTTAATGTACCATGGGTGCTGGGGCAGCTAGGCAAGCTATGGAAGTAGAAGAGAGGAATCAAAATTGGGTGGGAGGTAATGTTCAACCCAGGGTTGCCATATTCGTTCAAATTTGGGGATATTGTTCAATAGTGTGGCCTCGATTTTAGCATGAATCATCTCGGTAGTTATTCTTTGGATTGTTTCTTAGATGACTAAGTGTGTGGATTTCCAGGCTTTCGCCACTGTTTGTTTGGCAGCCGTGGTTATTTGTAATACCAATTTAAAACGATGTCTGCTTATAGCTTCTGGTTTGGCATTCAGCAAGGCCACCTCGGGAGAGGGATCAATTTTATAACCTGTGACCGTTGAAATCATTGTGAAAATTGTGTGCCAAAACGTTATGACGGTCTGACAGGTCCACCATATATGATAGTGTGTACCTGGGGATTGGCAACCGCGAAAGCAATTAGGGTTGTGTGTGGTGATAAATTTAGCTATGCGGGCTGGGACCAGGTACCATCTAAACATGACTTTATAATTTGCTTCTAGAGCAATAATATTCTGCGATGCTGATTTCGTGTTCTGCCATATATCTGACCAGGTTTCGGGATCTACCGTGATATTCATGTCGTGGGCCCATTTAGAGGTATAACGAGGTTGTGAGTGTAGGGGAGGTTCTATTAAGAGACGGTAAAGTTGGGTAATTACTCCTCGAGCATGGGGTTCATAAAGACAGGTGTGTTCAAAGCTTGTCATGGAAGGAAGAGATGTATCTAACCGTTTACAGGGGGAGAAGAAATGTTTCAGTTGTAGATATCGAAAGATCTCAGATTGAGGAAGACCAAATGTTTCACAAAAGGTAGGGAAGGGTATGAAGTTATCCGCAGTAAAAAATGAGTGTGCTCTAAGTAAATCAGCATTCACCCAGTTAATAAAGGAGGTTGGGGAGACCCAAGCTGGGTAGAAGGCTGGATTACGTATGAATGAGAGGAGGGGATTATGAGTTGATTGGAGTTTGAATTTGAATTTGAGGGTGTCCCATATGTGGATAGATTGATAGGTGACCGGGTTTTTGATTTTCCCTCTATGTTTGGCTTGGAGCCATAAGAAGTTGGCTAGAGATAGGGGATCAATGTAGCGATTTGCGCAGCCTGATAGTATTTGGAGAAAGAGGGCATACCTAATCCACCTTGAAGTTTGTTTTGGTATAGTACCGATTGAGAGACGCGGGGCCTGGTCTTATTCCAGATGAACCCCAGGGCCTTACGCTGTAAGATGCGGAGGAAATGGGCAGGTACCGGGACGGGAAGTACTCTGAAAAGATATAGAATCTTAGGTAAAATAGCCATTTTAATGACTGTAATGCGCCCTAGCCATGATATAGGGAGTGCTGACCAGGAGTCCATCAGTTTAGAGAGATGAGTCATCATTGGGGGGTAGCTCGCTGAGTAGAGGCTTGTGGGGTTAGGTGTCAATTTGATCCCTAGGAATGTTAAATGATGTGGAGCCCAAGAAAAAGGGAGGACATGTTGGAGTGGTGTTTGAAGTGGGAGGGGCAGGGAGATATTAAGAATTTTGGATTTTTGGGTGTTCACAGTCAGACCTGATATCGTGGCGAATTTATTTAATAGTGAGAGTAGATTTGGGGACGAGGTCAGCGGGGATGTGAGGAAAACGAGAACATCATCAGCGAATAAACATAGTTTATGTTGATGACCCCCTAGTTCTTTACCTTTTATATCTTGGTTAGAGTGGATTGACTGTGCTAGGGGCTCTATGGCCAGGGCGAATAAGAGGGGAGAAAGGGGGTATCCCTGCCTGGTTCCTCTTCTGACTGGGAAAGGGTCCGAGCGAAAACCTGCATACTTAACATGGGTTGGAGTATAATGAAGCAATCCATTTAAGGAAGTGCGGGCCAAAGCCCCATTTTTGTAAAGTAAGCTGGAGATATGGCCACGATAAAGTATCGAAAGCCTTGCGAATGTCTAGGGAAAGGAAGCAGGCAGGGATGTTGCGTGTGCGGGCAAAGTGGGATAGAAGGACTGTTCTTCTGATGTTATCACCTGCCTGTCTAGAGGGTATGAACCCCACTTGATCCTTATGAATTAGTGAACCAATGATTGTGTTGAGGCGTAAAGATAAGATTTTAGTGAGGATTTTGACATCTATATTTAAAAGTGAGATTGGTCGATAATTCATCCAAGATGTATCATCTGAGGATGGTTTGGGGATCATGGAGATGGAGGCATGGAGTGATTCTGGAGTAAATGGGCGGTCTTTTAATACAGCGTTGAGTGCAGCAGATAGAAGAGGGGCAAGAAGTTCCGCGAATTGTTTATAATAAGTGGCCGTAAAACCGTCTGGGCCTGGTCTTTTATGCAATTTAAGGGTTTTTATGGCAAAGAGTACTTCCTCATTAGAGATAGGGGCATCCAGTTTTTCTTTCTCTTGGGCTGGAATGCTTGGTAATACCGTGGAGTCGAGAAAGTTGGAGATTAGTTGTTGATCGGGGGGGGTGGGTTGGTCATAGAGCGCGGATAGATGGCGGCGGAATGTCTCTACTATATTTATTGGGTTGCTAGAGAGTGAGCTTGGGGTCGTTCGAAGACGAATCGGTTTATGTGATCTATCTATATTACGTAAAGAAAGAGCTAGAAACGTATCCGGTTTGTTGGCTTTCGTGTATACTTTATGTTTAGAACGTCGTATAGCTTTCTCGGCCGAATCTGATAAGAATAAATCCAATTCCAGTCTAGCCTTCTCTAGTTCAAGTTTATGGTTAGGGGAGGGGTTTGTTTGAAAAGTGGTGTGTGCTTGCAGGAAGTTTGTCTCTAGAGTCTGAAAGAGTACCTTGCCGTCTTTTTTTCGCCGTGAGGCTAGGTTTATTAGGAAGCCTCTGAGTACTGGCTTATGGGCCTCCCACACTGTTAAGGGGGAGATCCCATCTGTTTTGTTTTCAGAGATGTACCTGCGGATCTCAGAGGCAATCTCAAGGGCATATGAGGGATTGGCCAGTATTGTATCATTAAGTGACCAGGAAGGAGACTTCTGTCTGGGTATGAGGGATATAAATGAGGATAGAATCGCGTTATGGTCAGTCCAGGGGATAGGGATTATTAAGGATGAGATCAAAGAGGGGGAAGTACCGACTGAAATAAAGATGTGGTCTATGCGCGAAAAGGAGTTATGGGGGTGAGAGTAGAAAGAAAATTGTTTTTTAGAAGGATTACATTCTCGCCACGTATCAATCAAAGAATGTTGTTGGATGAGGTGAGAAAAAGTTAGTTTGGTCGGAGATGAGGAGGGTGTATATGGAGATTTATCTATTGATGGGTGTATTACTTGATTGGAATCGCCACATATTATCAGTGTGCCTTTTTTGTGTACATCTACTATTTGGAGAAGGTGTGACAGAAAGGCAGAGGGGTTGCGATTGGGGGCATAATAATTTACAACTGTGATTTCTGAGTCGAGCAAGAAGCCTTTTAATATAAGGTATCTACCTTCCGGGTCTTTGATCTCGGCTGTAAGGGTGAATGGTGATGTACGATGAAAGCTGATTAAGACACCTCGGCGCTTACTAGAAGCGGAGGCTGTGTAAAATTGTGGGTACGAGGGACTTATGAATTTGGGGCAGTGGCGATCTGTGAAATGGGTTTCTTGTAGGCAAACTATATGGGCTTTAAGTGAGGCGAAGGATCTGAATGCTTTATGTCTCTTGTTGGGGGAATTGATACCCTGTACATTAAGGGTGAGAACATTTAAGGGGGCCATAATAATAAGGGGTAAAGTGAGTTATTGGATGGATATCCTTTAGGCACCGAAATGTCCCCCTGGCGAGGAGGCAGTAATGGTGGTAGCGAGGAAATGAGTAAGGGGGATAATACATAGAAAGTAAAGAAAAGAATAAGAGGGTAAACAGGAGTATGGTTCCATCCGTCTATGAAGGGCAAAAGACCGTTCATAGAGGGGGTCATGCTGCTCAAAGGGGACCTAGCGGGGACCCTGTGAGCAAGATGGAGGGCAACAGTGACGATCCGACACGAACCATAAGGCCATTGGTGATTTGGGGGAATGGACAATAGTAAAGAAGGTGAAGTGGAGGGGAGTTGGGATTGCGGAATAAGTTTGTTTTTAGGGAGAGAAAGCGACTGATCAAAATTAAAAAGGGGGGAGGTGAGGGAGGGATAAATATTGTGATTACACAAAGTGATAGTATATACCTTTTGCTTGCAGCGAATTGGGTGGGTTGAGAAAGTATGTGGGGGTTATGAAGGATATAGCCATATCCAGCTTGCTTTAGTTTTCCTTTTGGGGGGTGATAGAACGTGTGGTAACCTGAAAGGTGGTAGTCCCCGTTGTCATCCACTAGCCCCAACCACCCCTGTGAAGGGGGGGCCAGGGGAGGTAGCCGATCAAGGAGGAGGACCCCGCCTAGGAAGACACAAGAAAACAAAACCATCAATATAACTTAGAACAGAATGAACAAACCTGAGGGTGCCATAAGTATAGCAAAGTGGTCAGTAGGGACCATCTGACCATTATTGGGGGGAATCCTAAGAGACCCCACAATAATTAAGCCACTCATATGTGAGTCTTTCATAGAAGGGTGACTAGACCTGTAGGTCTGTAGGGTAACTATACATCACCCGCTTTTACGTATGATCAGTCCATCGAGTCCTGGTGGTCCTGCGTGTTAAGAATTAATCTGCCTCTTTTAGTGGTGGATGATGGTGTGGAGGTGAATTTCTGTGGGGAAGTCGAGGCAGATCTTTGACGGGTGTTCTGCGATGAGTTCCCGGAGAGTGGGCAGAGTTGGAGTTCTTTCAAGCGGTTCAGTAGATCTTCAGCTGTTTTGCACTGGAATTTGCGACCTTGATAGGTGAATCGCAGGGAGAAAGGGAAGCCCCAGGAGTAGATGATCTGGTGTTGTTGTAGTATTTCTAGATGCTGTTTGAATGACCTTCTCTTCATAATAGTGGATTTAGAAAGATCGGCAAAAATTTGATAGGTGTGGCCCTGAAATGAGAGGTGCTCTTTCTTTCTGGCAGCAAGCATGATCTGCTCTTTTGTACGAAAGAAATGTAGTTTGGCTATGATATCCCAAGGTGGGCCGTCTTGTTTGCGGGGGGCCAGGGCTCGGTGTACCCGTTCAATTTCAAGCCGGTCTATTGGGATAGAGGGTGAGAGCTCTTGGAAAAGAGCCGTAACTGTGGAATGTAGGTCTAAGATAGTCTCTGGGAGCCCCCGGATCCTAGCATTTGATCTCCTGGCTCTGTTCTCTTGGTCCTCGAGCTGGGCCTGTAATGCCTGGTTAGCTTCTTTAAGCGATTCCAGTTCATCTGCCTGGTTTGCCAATTGTGTTTCTAAATCATCTGTATGGGTTTCCAACTCTGATGTGCGGAGGCCTAGCTCTCTGATTTCTCTGGAGAGGCACTCTGTTATCTCATCAGAGGTGCGCTGCAGGGCCCGCGTTAACATACGCTCAAATTGTTGCAGGAGGGGGTCTGATGGAGTATGGCCTCTGGGGGATAGTGGGGAGGCTAAAAGTTCATTATCTGACTCACCCTCATCAGGATGACTGGTCATCCTTCCCTTGTGCTTCGGTGTCCTCGCGGTGCCGCCGCTGCTGCGGGGAGAAGCAGCCGCCGCCATCTTGGCTGAGGCCCTGACCAGGGCGTCCTGAATATTCTTGCTCCTGACCTTTGGTCGGGGGTTCCCCGCGACCATACTTGGGATCCCGGGCGTCTGTGATCGATGAGGGATCGAGATGGGACGACAGAGCTAGGATAGGGTGCTGTAAGGCGGCCAGAGGGATTGTGTCGATGCGGAGCTCTAGCTAGGCACGTCCATCGCTGAGAGCTTCGCGCATGCGCCCCCCGTGTTATATATATTTTTATTCTAGAGCATGGTCTCAAATTTATATTATAGTCTTATTATTATACATATATATCTAAGAATTAAAAATTGATTAACACTATTTTCATATCTAAGTACTTATTTATTATCCATTGCGGGCCTCACTCAAAGTCCCACCCTCTGTTCTTTCTTGTCTTAACTGAAACAGGGGATGGAAGCATAGGATCCTGGCAAGCCGTGCTTCATTTAAAGTCCCAAACTTCTCCCTCTCCCCTTTCCCCCATTTTGATAAACGCAATAGAGGGATGGAGGCGCGCTTTGGCTTCAATTTTATTTCCAACAACCTTTTTTCCCATTATTTTTCTAGCTTAGCCTTTTTATACTCAGCTAAAATATTCCACCATTATTACTCTCGTAGCATTTTTTCCCCAATGTATTATGCACACTTATTCATCCATTTGTTGGTTGTTATATGCTTTGAGGCCTGGGTTACTGCATGTATTGCTGGATGTTCACCAGGTCTGGGAGCTGTGACGTGCACTGGGGGCCCCCGCTCCTCCTCCATTCATGTGTGGGTGGGGCGGTTGCTCTTCCACTGCGTGTCGACGTCACCTTCAGAACACCAGATGTGCGGTGTCCATTTGGCACCATCGCACCAGGCGGGATCTTTTCCACCCCAGCACACTCTATGGCAGTCAGTTGGCGGCTTTCGCCGGGTGGCGTCAACTGCCCGGTCACTGTCGCCTCCCTCTCCCATTCACGCTATGTGACGTTGGGGGCTGACCTGTGGCAGTGCTTCCATTTAGGGCACCATCACACGGTGGTTCAGATGTATGGGAATCACTCTCCCACCTCACGGACACCACACCACATCCATTTCAGGTCTGTCATTCCTCCTTAGCTCACATTTCTTTTCCATTTCCACCTTTTCTTTAGTCTTTCTCTGCTCACAGCCACACCTTTTGCAGATCACTTTTATCACACATTCATTATTTCACATGCTTGCTTACTCCACAGACATTTCCTATAAATGCAGTACACACCCTTCTCTGGTCTACACTACACCACCCCTGTCCACCCTGGGTGCTGCCCTTTGTGGTTTGATGCAGTCTTTGGTAACCCCCAGAGCTCCCGGCAATGGTGATCCCGGCTGACATGCATTCCAAGGCATGGGCATCTCACTCCTAGCACTTTGATGATGTTGTAAGTTTCATACATTGGTGGTTTAATATATATATATATTTTTTTTTCTTTCATTTTCATGTGCTTAAAGATCCTTGTCTCATATCCTACAATTTTGAACTATACATATTTATTTTTTATCATAGATAGGCTTGCTCCTGAAGAGTGACCATTAAGTCATGAAACGTGCGTCGAACTATGAACAGTCCTATCCTTTCATGTGCTGTACAAAGACAAAATATATATTTTTTGATATGAGACCCCTGCTGATATAATCAACACTATTTGATATGAGACTTCTGTTGATGTATTCAAGATCTCAATATTCATCATGGTTACCTATTTGGCTATGTGCCATGGGAAATTTGTGAACATTTTTGTATACATATGATATTTTACTGCAATGTGAATTGTACAGTGTTATATATATTTTTATTCTAGAGCATAGTCTCAAATTTATATTACAGTATAATTATTATACATATATATCTAAGAATTAAAAATTGATTAATACTATTTTTATATCTAAGTACTTATTTATTATCCATTGCGGGCCTCACTCAAAGTCCCACCCTCTGTTCTTTCTTGTCTTAACTGAAACCAGGGATGGAAGCATAGGATCCTGGCAAGCCGTACTTCATTTAAAGTCCTAATCTTCCCCCCTCTCCCCTTTCCCCCATTTTCATTCACTAAGCTATTCACACCATTGCACTTCCTTAACATATCTTATGCACTAATTGTGAATGGCTCAGCAATGTGAGGTAACACACCACTATGCATTAGCGAAAATGCTGTAGGAGTAACTTTTGATCCATTGTGGTTCATTAGCCAGGTCATTCAAATGAAAAGGCTACGTTGATGCAAGTCACATTAGTGTTTGTGAAATTCACCTCTGTGTTAATGCAAGGCATGCTGATGTGTGTTTTAACCACTTGCCAACCGCCTCACGTAGATAAACAGTGGCAAAGTGGCTTCGCTGAGCAAATCGCAGTCTATAAACAGCGATTTGCACAGCCTCAGTTGTGGGTGGGCATGCCCCACTGACGGAGTGCTCTCATGCCTGTCGCACGCTGCATGAGTGTGGCTGTGGGTCTGACCCACTTGATGTCCGCCGGCGACCCACGATCCCCTAATACAGAGGCGGAACAGGGAATTGCCAATGTAAACACTGTTGTTTCCCGTTCTGTCAGGGGACATGACACAGATCTACTGTTCCCTGTAATCAGGATCAGTTAGATCTGTCATGCCCCTGTCAGCCCAGGCCCCACACAGTTAGAACACAGCGAGGGAACACATTTAACTCCTTAATCGTCCCCCACAGCTTAACCCCTTTCCCGCCAGTGACATTTATACAGTAATCAGTGGCTATTTTTAGCTCTGATCGCTGTATAAATATCAATACGAATGAAACAAAAATGAAAATGAACACATTTTTTGGAAATGCACATTTCTAGGGTCAACTACTTAAGCTGGCCATAGGTGGTTCGAAGCTCAGCAGGGACTCTCCGAGATTCAATTCAAATATGGCAGTGGCAGCTGGTGTTTTTTTTGGGGGGAAAACAACCACCCCGAGTGGCTGGCAGCACCTCCCCCCGCTGTTTGGCGATTGGTCCAGAACTTACCCCATCTAAGTGGGTGGTGGCTCTGTGTCCTCTCCTCCATCAGCAGCTTCCAGCATCCAGCTCCTCCCCTCCTCTTACATGTCTAATAGGATCGCCTGTCATTTCAGTTAATCGGGATGATGGGTTTCAAAACCCGCCTCCTTATTGACTGGGGGGAGGATCAGTGTTAAAATAGTGAATATTCATTCGCTGACGTCACTGGCGTATCTAAAGTATGGCAAAAAAGCCGCCCCCTTGTCCAGTGGCGTTGCTATGGGACTGGGAGTGCAGGGGGTGCGGACTGCACCTGGGTGACACCCGCCAGAGGGGTGACACTGGGAAGCAGTTGCCCCCATCGGTAGAGCTCCATTGGCAGAGGAGAGAACTCGGCACTGTGTCGCTGTGACAGGGGAGAGGCGGGCTGTGGGTGTATCTTCTCCGCTCGCCTCTCCCCTTTCTCCAGTCAGCCGAATGGGAGAAGAGAGAGTGGCTCAACGTCACCCACCTTCCTGCCTGCGCTGTTCTTCTCCCCATTGGCCACAGCAGAGGGCTAATCAGAAGACTGGGGAAGCATCATGTGAAATGTAGTCCCAGTCGGAACACCTCCAGTGCTGCGCCTGCCCCGTGTCTTCCTCCTCCTGCTGAACCTGTCACAGTGTCACTATCTTCACCCGGGCGGCGTGATAAGGGGGTGACCGCTGTCCCCAGCCCATTGTGATAGGTAAGGGAGGGGAGGTTGCCATGGTGTTCACCAAGTTATACCTGAGAGAGCTGGTGTAATGAAAGTGAGGATATGTCCGGCGCAACCTGTGCTGGCCTGATAAGGAGAGTAGGCTTGCTTTTTGCTACTATACACAACTATATTATATATACATAAAATATAGCTGTGTCCAGCACCACCCCCATCTTTATCAGACCAGCTCAGGGTGGGTGGATAAGTCAACTACTATACCTATATATAATATAAAATAGTTAATATCAGACACAGCTATATTATATTATATATAGGTATAGTAGTTGACTGAGCCACCCACCCTGAGCTGGTCTGTTAAAGGGGGGGATGGGTGCATGGGTACCGCCCTCCCTATCCATGCTCCCGGTACCCTTCAGGACGCCAGGCACATCAATTCCTATGGCGGGGATAGGCGGGGTGTGTTTTTTGAAGCACTGATTAGAGTCAGAGGCTCTAATAGGCTTCAAAATAGGGTGGGCTTGGGGCACAGAGCATTGCATCCCGAGCCCACCCAAGTGTGTTGTAACAGTGAATGAATATTCCCTGTTGCAACACTGATCCTTCTCCTGGCCAATCAAGCAGGTCTGATACTCGTCACCCAATTGGCTGAAAGGAAAGGCAATCCTATTGGATGCCTAGGAGGAGGGGAAGTGACACATGGCAGAAGCGAGGAGGGAGGAGGAGAAGACACAGTAGCCGCTACCCAATGCCCACCACAGTCTAATGTCCGCCGATGCCCCGATTCCCGCCGCTCCTTGATGTCTGCCGCTGCCCAATCCCAGCAGCTGACAGCGAGCGGGGGTGGGGGTTTTAAGGTGCTGCAAGGGTGGAGTGGTTATTTGCCACCCCCCAAACAAAAAAACACAAGTCACTTCGGGGGGGTGTTGCTCTGTCCACCACCCAGATATAGTAGCTGAGCTGAGCCGCCCTAAGCTGGTCTGATAAGGGGTGGTGTGGGGAGTGTCCGCAGCTAGGTGTAGAAAGACAGTGACCCACACCCACATCAGATCTGTCCAGCAAGCAGAAGATCACAGAATTTTGCCATCTTCCCTGGCTGCAGCCATAAGATACCGTCCACCACGGTCCAGCAAGCAACACATCTTGTTGTCGGCAGGTCACAGCATCTTGCCATCTTCCCTGCGACCATCAGATCCCATGCAGCAAGCAACACACCATGTCAGCAGGTCAGTTCCAAAATCAGAATCAAATTATCAACACCAATGATGCGATTATCTGCTGTCCCCAGGGACAGATGCAATCCAGAGATCGCCATACAGTGGGATCTCTGGATCGGATTTGTCCCTGAGGACAGCAGATAATGCAAAGTTTGGGCTAAAGCTGTGATGATGTCACTCCTGCACATGCATGTGGTTAGGTACAGTGTTCTGAAGGTCCAGCACACTATGCCAGACCTTCAGAGTGAATGCGCCGGTAACATCACCAGCTGCATCTAATGTGAATATCTCCCAAACCATACAGGTTTAGGAAATATTCATTTTATCTACAGGTTAGCCTTATTATAGGCTTACCTGTAGGTAAAAATCACAAAGCGGTCTTTCCTAGGCTCCCTTTCTTTAGCGCTACACTGTTTACCTTTTAAGTGTTAAATCTTATATTGTTTTCCAGCAATATTGTGTCAGTAGCTTTAGGCTTGGTTCACATTAGTGCGCTGTCCGACATCGCAAGTGATTAATATCACACTGCTGTGCAAATAATATGCGGGGCCGACACCATGCTTTACCGCTCCAGGTGACACCAACTCTAGTGACACCACTGCTCTTACCGTCCCTTGTACCATGTCAGCAGTCTCTTACCGTCCCTTGTACCATATCAGCAGTCTCTTACCCTCCCTTGTACCATGTCAGCAGTCTCTGACTATCCCATGTTCCATGTCAGCAGTCTCTGACCATCCCTTGTTCCATGTCAGCAATCTCTGACCCTCCCTGATACCATGTCAGCAGTCTCTGACCATCCCTTGTACCATTTCAGCAGTCTATGACCATCCCTTGTTCCATGTCAGCAGTCGCTGGCCATCCCCGGTACCATGTCAGCAGTCTTTGACCATCCCTTGTTCCATGTCAGCAGTCTCTGACCATCCCTTGTACCATGTCAGCAGGCCCCGACCATCCCTTGTTCCATGTCAGCAGTCTCTGACTATCCCTGGTACCATGTCAGAAGTCCCTGACCATCCCTTGTACCATGTCAGTAGTCTCTGACTATCCCTTGTACCATGTCAGCAGTCTCTGGCCACCCCTTGTATCATGTCTGCAGTCTCTTACATCCCTTGTACCATGTCAGCAGTCTCTGACCATCCCTTGTTCCATGTCAGCAGTTTCTGACCATCCCTTGTACCATATCAGCAGTCTCTGACCATCCCTTATACCATGTCAGCAGTCTCTGACTATCTCGTGTTCCATGTCAGCAGTCTCTTACCACCCCTTGTACTATGTCAGCAGTCTCTTGCTGCCCCTTGTACCATGTCAGCAGTCTCTTGCCACCCCTTTTACCATGTCAGCAGTCTCTTACCATCCCTTGTACCATGTCAGCACCCTCTCCTCCACAGCCACCTCTGTACCCCCCTCCTCCACAGCCACCTCTGTGCCCCCCCATCCACAGCCACCACTGTACCCCCCTCATCTGAAAGATGGATTTCAAATGTTTTGACAGGGGCACAGTTTCAATGCTTGCCATAGGTGCCATTTTCACTAGATACGCCTCTGGCTGTTGTAACACACCTATTTTGAAGCCTATTAGAGCCTCTGACTATAATAAAGTGCTTAAAAAAAACACCCACCCCGCATTGGATTCCATGCATCCGGCGTCCTGAAAGGGGCCGGACACTGAATGCATGGATAGGGGGAGGCAGTGATGGATAGGGGGGTGGTGCTCCTGTGCCCTTAATGGACAGGCCGCCCTTGATGTATGGACAGGCTGATTGGGCCCAGGTCGATCCATGTTTGTGAAGACCGCTTTGAGCCAAAATCAAGCCATGTACATCCACACTGCTAAGCTGCTATGTACTGTATATACATTGTAATCCACACATATAAAACAAATTATACATTCAAAAAGAAATAGAGTTCATGTGGTATTAGTTGTTGCTAGGAATAGTAAATTCTAAGCATACATTTCACAGATCAAGTAGAAAACCATCAGAAATAATCAGCAGAATGTAACAGTTTAATACTGACCTCAGATGATAACTTGTGCTACTTTCTAGGAATATTTTTACTATTTTGACATATATTCTCAAATAATACTGGAATTATCAGAACACATTTCGTTTTAATGAGACATAATTTATTAGTGTAAATTAATGCATTATCAAGAGGTTTGGGTGAAACACTAAGTGATTCCTTATGTGAGAATTCTAATTAGCGGGCAAAGGATCTTAAATTGACATATTTAAGCTAAGAGCCAATTATCAAAGCCTTGATTGTAAACATTCTGTATCAATGCAGTTCTGTTTTGACACATCTTGCTGTTTCAATTTCAATTAGTATTTCTCACACTAGCATCCAAACACGAGACACTACATGGGGGAAATCCAAGATTATGTTCTTATACTGTATATGTTTGCAGTATTTGGTAGACTTGTGCATGGCTGAAAAATGTGTTTGTTTTAATTTTTTTTCTTTTTGTTTTTTTTTTTTTTGGAAATTCAAAAAATTTGGAAACTGCGGTAATTCGGAAATTTGCGGTAATTCGGAAATTTGCTGTAATTCGGCAATTGTGGTAATCCAGAAATTTGCGGTAATTCGGCAATTGCAGTAATTGCGGTAATTTGTAAATTTGCGGTAATTCGTCAATTGCGGTAATTTGGAAATTCGGCAATTGCTGTAACTTGGAAATTCGGCAATCGGAACGGAAAAATCCAAAATTCGGAAATAACATTTGAAATAATTTCAAATGTTCTTTCTTAGAAATTCGGAAATTTTGAAATAAGAAAGAACATTTGGAATAATAATAAATAACTATTAAATTATAGGTATTGTAATTTTCTTGAAAATTTGGCTGTTAGCGAACTTAAATATGACATTTAATAAATGTCATATTTAAGTTCACTAACAGCCAAATTTTCAATGAAATTACAATACCTTTATTTTAATAGTTATTTATTATTTCAAATGTTCTTTCTTATTTCCGAATTTCGAATTTTCAAATTTTGGACTTTCGGCCGTTACGATTACCGAATTACCGCAAATTTCCACAATTACCGCAATTGCCAAATTACCGTGAATTTCCGAATTACCGCAATTGCCAAATTACTGCAAATTTCCGAATTTTCGAATCGGAAAAACGAAAATTCGGTATAATTCGAAAATTTCGGAATCCGGAATTCGATAAGAACGAAATTTGGAACTAAACGTATTGCATAAGCCTAGTATTCGGTCAAGGTATGCACCACAGTTTTCTTTCCATTTGATTCCCATATTTTATCTTTCGTTTGCAGGAATTTGAAATCACTATGCAACAATTATTCTGGTTTGAACTATTACACAGAGGAGGTACAAATACCACCTTTGTACGGTATATTGTGCTTATTGCCCCAGCTGCAACATCCAGTTAAAATAAATAGTAGTAGATATTGAGTGTATAAACTCAATATATATAAACTATAAAATATAACTATAAAATATATATAAACTCAATATATACTTAAATATATCTAAACCATAACGATGAACCTCTCCCTTTTGGTCTGTTAAATATACAATCAAAACCTTTATTTATATTTTAAATTGACTAAATGCACTCCAGTTTGTTTTCTTTAAAAATCAGCCACAACCTGAGTAGAAAAGACTGTCTTCTAGACCTTTGCTCTCTGTATAGAAGCAGCAATCTCCTTGCAGAGGTCCTACAGTAAGGGGTGCTTTGGACCTCTAAAGAGAGATACTTGCTTTGACATAGACAGCAAGGGTCCCACACTACAGTTGCTGGTAGAGGACAGGCTTCTCTACTAAGGCTGTGGCTGCTTTATAAACAAAGCTTTAGGATTTTAACCACTTCAATACCATGCACTTAGAACCCTTCCCTACCAGACCAATTTTCAGCTTTCAGTGCTGTTGCGCTTTGAATGACAATTGCGCGGTCATGTGACACTGTACCGAAACAAAATTTTTTAGCAATTTGTTCCCATAAATAGAGCTTTCTTTTGGTTGTATTTGATCACCTCTGTGATTTTTATTTTTTGAGCTACAAATAAATTTTGAAAAAAAAAAGGTTTTCTCTGTTTCTGTCACAAAACGTTGTAAATAAGTACATTTTCTCCATCACTGATGGGCACTGATGAGGCTACACTGATGGGCACTGATGAGGCAGTACTGATTGGCACTGATGAGGTGGCACTATTGACGTGGCACTGACAAGCACTGATGAAGAGGCACTTATATGCAGCAATGATGGGCACTGATAGGCAGCACTAATAAGCAGCACTGATGGGAACTGATAGGTGGCACTGATATGCAGCACTGGTGGGCGCTGATATGCAGCACAGATGGGCACTGATAAGCGGCACTGATGGGCACTCATAGGCAGAACTGATTGGCACTCATAGACGGCACTTGGCACTGATAGGTGGCACTGATGGGCACTGATAGGTGGCACTGGTAGGTGGCACTGGTTGGCGCTGATAAGTGGCACTGATATGCACTGATAGGGGCACTGGTGGGCAGCAGGTGGAGTAATAGGGCAAATTCCCTGGTGGTCTAGGGTGGCATCTGAAGATGGCACTGAGTGCCATCCATGTTGGGCACTGTGCCCCTTACCTGGTGGTCTCCCTGGTGGACAGGAACAGCTCCCTGGTGGTCCCTGGTTGGCTCCCTGGTGGTCCTAGGTGGGCACATCCTTAGTGGTCCCTGGGCAGCTTCCCTAGTGGTTTAGGGTGGCGATACAAGGGGAGCTGTGCTGATAAAACATCAGCACAGACCCCCTCTGTCAGGAGAGCAGCCGATCAGCTTTCCACTACTAGAGGAAAAGCTGATAAATGATGGAAGCGCTTTACCAAGATTGGTAATGCGGTGGGTCAGATTGACACACCGCACCACCGATCGCCACGATGCACACCCTCCCCGGGCACGTGCCGGAATGCTATCTTGCTGGACGTCATATAACCCCAGTCAGGATAACTGAACCACTTCCCGGCCGTCATTCTGCATAGGGCGGTAGGGAAGTGGTTAAATACCTTTTGTTTTGATGCATCTGGAATGCATTTGGCTGATTAGAACTAAAGGTTTGATTGGGTTTTAAAGGATTTTATGTCTGTTCAAAAAGTATTAAAACATTACTTATTTTATTCCAGAATAAACGACGGTGCTGTCAATCAATCAATAACAGTGCTGATTTGTTCAATTAATCAATCAATCAATCAATCACAGTGATGCTATATGTACTCAATCTGCTACAAGCAAAGCCAGCAGAATATTAGCATGCATTAACCCCATCCCACCCAACCTATAGCAAAATGACCACGGTGGTGGTTTAGTTGTTGTGACTGGATGTCATATGACGCCCTGCACAACTTGCTGTTCGTGCGCATCCCGGGAGCATGTGCCAATCAGTGGTGATCAGTGGTGTGGTGTGTCGTTCGGACACACTGTATTTCTGATCACGGTAAAGAACCTATGATGTAGGCTCTTTACCATGTGATCAGCTGTGTCCAATCACAGCTGATCACAGTGAAAATTGGAAGTGCCAGTTATCGGCCTTCCTCTACTCACGCTGAGTAGAGGAGAACCGATAAGCAGCTTTCCTGACTGGGGGATCTGCACTGATTATCAGTGCAGCCGCTTCAGCGATGCCTGCCAGTGCCCACCAGTGATGCCTGCCAGTGCCCACCAGTGATGCCCACCAGTGATGCCCATCAGTGATGCCCACCAGTGTCCATCAGTAATGCCTATAAGTGCCTCCTCGTCAGTGCCATCCATCTGTGCCCATCAGTGCCACCTATCAGTGCACATCAGTGCTGCCTATCAGTGCCCATCATTGCCACCTATCAGTGCCCATAAAGGCTGCTCATCAGTGCCAATCAGTGCTGCCTATCAGTGCTGCATATCAGTGCTGCCTATCAGTGCCCATCAGTGCTGCAAATCAATGTGCCGTCTAACAGTGCCCATGAGTGCTGCACATTAGTGCCTCCTCATCGGTGACCATCAGCGTCATCTCATCAGTGCCCGTCAGTACAGCCTCATCAGTGCACATCAGTGAAGGAGGAAAATTACTTATTTACAACATTTTATAATAGAAATGAAGAAAATCTTTTTCTTTCAAAATTTTCAGTCTTTTTTCATTTGTTTAGCAAAAAATCAAAATACTCAGTGTTGATTAAATACCACCAAACAAAAGCTCTATCTGTCTTAAAAAAATATATAAACATTTTGTATAGGTAAAGCATTGCATGATCTGGCAATTGTCATTCGAAATGTGACAGTGCTGAAAGTGGTTAAATAAGGGAATTTACTCAAGAGATAAAATGATAATTCTGCCAATCTACAAGACTCTGGTCTGGCCACATCTCGAATATGCTGTCCAATTCTGGGCACCAGTTCTCAAGAAGGATGTGCTGGAACTGGAGAGAGTCCAGAGAAGAGCAACAAAGCTAATAAAGGGACTAGAGGACAAGGGAAAGACTACAAGCATTAAACATATTCTCTCCGGAGAAGAGACTTGAGAGGAGATATTATAGCGATATACAAATAACTTACTGGTGACCCTAGCACAGGGAAAAAACTTTTCAGTGGGAGGGAGTTTAACCTCCCTGGCGGTATGATTATTTCAGATTTTTGGTGCTGAAAGCGGTACAATTATTTTGCATGGAAATTTGGCGTTTTATATTGTAGGCCTGTAATTCTTAGGAATAGCTCACTTAAATCTGTCCAAATAAGAGTCTAGTAGACATCCGGGGATTGAAAAAGTTTGAAACATGAAATCATAAATTATAATATAATAAATAACTATAAATAATTATCAGAAATAATAACGTAATAGTAATAAAATGTATTCAATAATGTAATCAAACCAAAAACACTGAAATTTGCTCAGTTGCAGAATTGTCGCTGTCGTCACTTTCAGTTTCTGATGATAAATTTCCCCAAAAATCAGTATCACTCAATTCTGCAAATGATTCTTATTTACTATCAGTGTTTTCTAGCTGATCAAAAACCACTTTTGACGTAAAGGGACGCTTTTTGGTTGCTATGGACATTCTCATGTTTCCAGGCAGAAAGAATGACATATATAATATAAAAGTGCATGCAGGGCTCTGGGCAAACCACTAGGGACAAAGGGGATGTGAAATGATTTCATACAGCAATGTAATCTGTAAGATTACAGTGTACTGTATGTGTACTGTGTGTTTCACTTTTTGAATTTCTCGCCGGTCTCCGTCCCCGTGCGACGTGACGCTCGCAGGGA
>BLSH010146104.1:132627-153938 GCA_018402905.1 Glandirana rugosa
AGAGGCCCATTCAATGTATTACTACTGTTATCATCTTTCACAGACGAATTTCACATAGTTTTCTCTGTGTACATCAGAGATAGTCTTCGGACACTGTTGTTTCCTTTTGACAACCCTCTGTCTTATAACGACAGAATTTTGTCCTTCACGGATTTGTTCTTGGAAATACCGTTCTAGTGGTCCATAATAAAATAACTTTCGACTTTTAAATTTCTATATGTAATATCAAATCCGCACTAAAATCACTAACCAAAATTTGTATGACGTAAAGTTAACAAGAAGTGAAAGATCCAAGTTAATTCTGAGACATGGGAGACGTTTAGCGTGTCGTTGTGTAAAAATGAGTCAAGATTTAAGACCAATGACTTATGAAATGGAAAATTTCTATGTAGAAACCCCGTCTCTGTGATTAAACAACCCAAAATTTTGGTGTTAGAGTGACGTTTCTTAGGGAGTATTCAGTAACCAGAATTTAGAACTGAGTAAAAATGTGTTGCTGTGCGATTTGCAGAGGGTACAGAGTCTTAATTGAACCTAGAAAGTGAAGAACAATTGAAATGCAGTATGTTTAAAACCAATCACTAAAATCACGCCTAAACTATAATGTATATCTTTAAATTTTCAGCTTTCAATAAAATAATACCTGGTGATCTTGCCATAAAGGTTCTTGTTTAGGCACTTCCTGTTTTAAGACAGCAATATTCTGTCTCCCAACAGTTTTCCTTTGTTGTCACAGGCTTCTGATAGAGACTACATGTGTCTCTTTTGATACACTTTAAGCAGACACTTTCTACTATTGTCATCATTATGTAACTTACCCGGAGAAATTCCATGCAGCTTTAATTGGAGTGTTTACATGTAGACAAGAAGTTATTGTAATAATGCTAGAAGAGGTCAACAGAATGTATGGTTTGTTTGTAATGTGCAGATTGTGTGTATATTTGTGTATAATGTGCAGAATTTGTGTACATTTGTGTGCAATTTGCAGACTATTGGGGGGATTTACTGGTGCACACAGAATCTGGTGCAGCTGTGCATAGTAACCAATCAGCTTCTAACTTCAGCTTGTTCAATTAGGGCCGGTTCACACTGAGGCTACCCGACTTCGGGGCGACTTTGCTAGGCAATTTGAAAAGGCGAAGCGGCGCGATTGCGAAGTGATTGCGAAGCGATTTCTGCGCGATATCAGACGATTTTAGGCGATTTCAGGCGATTTCAACACGAGTACCTGGGACATGAAAGGTGTGTCTTCTGGCAAAATTATGTTCTTCTTCCTGGAAAGTCGCTTCTTCATAGACGGGGATCCGACTTCGAAGCGAACTTCCATTGACTTCTATGGGCTCAATTCGCCTAGAAGCCGCTTGAAAATAGTACAGGAACCTTTTTTGGAATCGCTTTGGACTTGAGTAGCGCATATTAAGATGGCTCCATTCATTCCAATGGATTTCTGATGTCAGGTGATTTGAGGCGAATTGGGGCGACACAAGTCGGATCGCAAATCGCCTAGGATCGCCTCAGTGTGAACTGGCCCTTAAGCTTTGACAATAATCCCCCATTCACATCATCATGATTTGACGGGTCAAATCGTATGTCAAATCGGAGCCTATTGCTGGCAATAGGAGCATCCCAATCGGTACAAGGCCGTACTTTGCGGCGCCGCATCAATTTCCAAAAATAGTTCCTGCACTACTTTTGGTAACTTTGGGGGTGATTTCAATAGACATCTGTGCATGAACCCACAAAGATGTTTTTGAAGTCACCCCGAAGTCGGACTGAAATGCGGCTTTGAAATCGTTCAAGTTCATCTAGGCTAAGACCGGGTTCACACTGCTCTGACATGGAAGTCGGGTGACTTCCAATCCAACTTTGCCCTACAACCTCATGTCCGACATTGATGCAACTTCAATGAATGGCATCCGACATTGATCCGACAATACCAGGTCCTTTGAGTCTAATATGAATCTTGAGGGGGTGGACCCCACACTAACACATATAAAACAGTGTGGGGTTCCCCCCAAGACCATACCAGACCCTTTTGTCTGGTATTGATTTTAAGGGGAACCCCCACACCAAAATAAAAAAAAAGTCCCAAAAAAACATACCCGACCCTTTTCCAAGCATGCAGCCTGGGCAGGTCAGGAAAGGGGGGGACAAGCGAGCGCCTCCCCCCTTTCTGGGCCACCTGCCCTTAACTTGTTCATACTTTGTACCCCTACTCATTCACCCAAAAAAAGTGTCAAAAATAAATAAAACCAGTACACAGGTTTTTATTAAAGTACCTCCAATTTGTCTTCTCCCTTTGGCTCTTCTCTCTCAGGTGATGTCTTCACCCAGGGCATGATGGGACAAGAGTAACTTCACAAGGGCGGGGTCTCCAGATGACATCACCGGATAGCCATGCCCCATGGCTATATAAGTAATGGCACAAACCGGAAGCTAACACATATGGTTGCTCTTATGAGAGGTTTTCCAGCCAGCATGTTCTGTGGCCTGGAGGGCACTATTCAAAAAGAAGTGTAAGCCATGCAATCAAACTTGTCTCACCTGCTGGTAATAGTGGGACAATCAGAATTGTAGCTCAACCTCCATAAGGCATAGATTAAAGAATTACAAGAATGTAATAGACAAGTTATGATCTCACAGTGCAATGCCTTATACCATCTAGAGGACCAGGAAAATAGAAATAGATGGAATAATATCCACATCAGAGGGCTCTCGGAAGCTTCTAAAGATGACACCATTCCAGATACTGTCTGAGTTATTTTTAATAGAGTTATGGGAATGCCTGTAATAACATTCCTGCACTTTGATCATATCCACCAAGCTCTTGCGACCATGCAACCTGACAGCAGACTCTTCCAGAGATGTAATTTTTTTGTTTACTTTATTTTGAAGAGAAAAAGGAAATCATGAAAGAGGTGAGAGATGTTCCATCACTGGACTTTGATGGCAAAACACTTACTTTCCTGATCCAGCCAGGGAAATTTTAGAACAATGCTGTGCTCTCTGACTTTTTCTGGAAGTTTTTCATACAGTGGGCATGTCCTACCAGTGGGGCTTCCTGGCATGCCCCTAAAGATAAACACACAGCCGTTCTCTGGTTCCATGAAGATCTTGATGCTTTTTGTGATGATCTGCAAGTGGTTCCACCAACACTACCTAGTTGGCAAGAGCATATTCCCTCTTTTACATAACTTTCCCCTAGCCAATGGTAAAAATCAAGGAGAGGTGCTCTGACAATCCCTCTACAATGCAACGGAATGGGTGAGATCACTACATTTCTTCTTTTTCTCAAAATCTACATTCGGTGATTACTGTTCATGACTCCTCTCTCAGGAACTTTCTGTTTTTTGGGGTTTTATTTTTAAGTCTACTGGTAATTTTATGCAGGACTATAGCTGAAGGTTTTCCTGCTTAGTATTATTCCCATGCATCTGCAACCACTTAACAGTCATTATCTTAGAGGATTGCAGTTGTTTATAAATGTCTATCTGTTCATTTTTAAGACCTTTGATTGCATCCTAACTATGTTAATTATGTTACTTCCCCCCGGGAATTACACTGCACATTTTATGAATGCTGTACACAGGTTAATGGGAACACATTTTCTTTTTGGCATTTTTTCCCCTCTGCCACCTCCTTCTTTTTTACACCCTTTTTTATACCTTTTTTGTACCCTATACCTCCCTCCCCCTCCCTCTTATTGGGGCATCCTTTTGTGATCCTATGGTAACTCTTAATTTAATTACCTATAATGTCCATGGCCTGAATATTCCAGGTAGGAGACATTCACTATATAGAGAAGTTCATAGGTTACACTGTTATGTTACTTTCCTACAAGAAACACACCTTATCCACACTACTAATACTAGAATACAGCCTCCATGTATCCCCACTGGTTATTCCCATTATAGCTTGTCAGATACCAATAAAGCAAAAGAAGTCACTATAGCCTTCTGCAAGAGAACACCCTTATGTGTATCTGATATGGAAGCTGATAATCATGGGTTATTCTTGTTCTTGAAAAGATATATTGAGAACACCCTATGTATACTTGTTAATATCTTCAGTCCCAACCAGGGACAATTTCTTTCTCAAACTCTGGCTAAACTTTCAAAATTTGCTGTTGGTCTCATGGTAGTTGCAGGTGACCTTAATGTTGCGGAGTACCTCATTAATTACATTTTTCAAGGTGTTGACCCATATATACTACAGGTCTCAAGCACATATAGAATAATCCTTGTGAATCCGCCTCTTAGTAGTACAGGGTCCCTTTAAGGAACTGGACCTCTCAGCCTCCAATTACAGATGATGCTCAGGCATAGAAAACATAAGCCACTGATAGTGGGATGCAATAAAAACTGTCAACCTCTTTAGAAATAAAATTAATGCACTCCCAAGATGAACTATTATAAACACAGCGAAACAGCATTCGCTACACCTGCTGTATTATATCAGTAATCATGGGACGACTTCAGGGTACCCTGATTAGTGACGCAATGTGGAACCAAGTGACATAATTTGCGGCTGGGAGAGGAACTGGAAGTGGGGAGAGAATGCTGTTTGTCTGTCCCCCTTGCATATTGTATGCTGTATCAATGCCTTTATAATAGTTCATCTGCATTATTTTTTGTTACTAAAGAGACTGACCATTTTTATTGCATCACACTATCAGTGGCTTATGTTTTCTATGCCTGAGCATCATTGGTGATTGGAGGCTGACAGGTCCAGTGCCTTACAGGGACCCTGCACATGAAAAGGGGGTAGTACCAGGAGGCGGATCCACAAGGACAATTCTGTATGCATTTGAGACCTATAGTGTATATGGGCCAAGGATTGGAGGTAAGCATGTATTTTACAAGGAGGTGGAGCACTGGCATGATTAGATTGGTGGCACAGTGACAAAAAATAATAATGCATGTCAAGTGGACATATGAATTTCTCTGAACAGAGACATTGTTGCATTATTTACACTGGATGGACTTTGGCATATGTATTAAGCACTAATATTGTTTAATATGTATCATTAATGTACAATATATCTGTTGATTTACATCACTGTGTATTTAAAATATTAATTTTAAGTTGATAATATGTATGGTGATTCATGTATGTAAATGTTTTGCAAATAACACACAACCACAATTTTATATGAGTCAATTTTAATGTATTGGTAATTTGATATATTAAAGGAGCAGGGCTTCACTATAATGCTAATATATTATTACACATGCATGATAAGGGGGCGTGACCGCATGGAAGGTTGAGCGTGGCTGAGTGTCGGAGCTCCCGTCCTGCTCTCCCTCCCTGGCGATGGCGCGCTTGGCATCTCTCCCTGTGCCCAGTTGACAATCGGGGTCGGTGCACTCTCGTCCTCCTGGAGTCGGTGTGGAGGAGTGGGTGGTGAGTTCCCCCTGGGAGCCGACGGGGCTAGGTGCGGAGGATCGGAGGACCTGGCGGAGCCCACCCGGAGCACCGAGATTTTGCAGTGGTGCAGGGAGTGGGGATGGGCACGCTGGTCCCCAGCGTGGAGCTTTGAAATACACTCGGGAGTCTTCCCATGCCCCGGTCGGATGATGCGGAGCCCCAGTTAGGGGGCAAGTTCAGTAAATGAGCAGGGAGATCCAGAGAGATAAGTGTGGAGGTGGAGGCCTGCAGCCAGAGGTTGGCTGTGGTAAGTACACTCCAAGAGCTGGCCCCCCATAGTGTGGAACTGCTCTCTCCAGACGGCTCTGGGAGACAAAGACATTGTAAGTAAACGTCTTTTTTCTGTTACTCAGTATAGAACTGTATCTTAATGGATGGACACAGGTGAGGGTATTTACCCCAGAAGAGTGATTGTCCTCTAAGTGATCTGTTCTACCAAACAGTGAAATACAGCAAAAAGATCTGGATGATTTAAATTGTTATGGTATTTTTCTTTAAAGGGAGTTCAACTCTGGCACTAAACACACTACTGCTCTGTCTGAGCGGCTGAGCTCTTAGCTTGCTTACCTTTGGTTTCCCCTTTTTTTTTTTTTATTAACCTTTCTTGCCCCTTGTGAGAGAGGGGGTAGAGTGGGAGATGCTGACTTAAGGAACTTTTTACTAAGATACCAATATCACCAAGGAGATTCAGAGTCGCTCATCTGGGTGCCTTCCTGTGAGAGAGGAAGATACTGGGATGTTGACCGGGGAGTCTCTATAAGTGGGTGCCCTATATTGTAAAGAAAGGAGGAAATCAAACTAGAAGGGGGAGCTCAATAAAGTATATATTTGGAGTAACGGACTGTTTCAGCAGCAATATGACTAAAAAGAAGGGAGAGGACCAGGTCCCTCAAGAAAAGCCATCCACTCATAAAGCTAAAGCTAAGGAAAGTTTAACAGTGGCAGCAAACTTGGAAAAATATGCGCATTCCCCATCTAAGACCCCTGTTAAGGGAAACCAACAGCCCTCGGTAAAAAACAGTCAGCGTGATAAACAAGAGAGGAAGTGTCAAGGTCCAGCATTATCGAGCCTAGAGATGCCCACACAGACAGTGGATGGAGCGGGGGGAATCTCGCCCCTTTCACCTCCTTTGCAGGTATCAGTCACTTCATCGGGGATAAACCCAGGTAAAGAAATCATGATGGAGACGGAACCCTTATTAAAAGAAGTCTTGCAGGTGGTTAACATCTGCAAAGCTACGCTGGCAGAGCTGTTTGTACAAATGCGAGGGGTCAGAGAAGAAGTATCATTGGTAAGACAGGACCTGCAAGCTATCCAGGAAAGGACAGTAGCAGTGGAGGATAGACTGAGCTTGATGGAGGACGAACTCAACCCATTTTGTGTGGAGAGAGTGCATAGAGTACCGTTCAAACCTCCACCACCAGGAACATTTGCTAGACCGCTGTTAGTAAAATTGTCCAACTATAGAGATAAAGTAAAAATATTACAAAAAGCCAGAGAAAAAGGAGAAATACTCCTCAACAACACCAAGATATCTATATACCCAGATTTCTCACCAGAGTTACAGAAGAAGAGAGCTAAATTCCGGGACATTAAACGTACCTTATTACAGCTTAAAGTCAAGTATGCGTTATTTTATCCAGCTCGACTAAGAATTGTGGCCCTAGGTCAAATACAACTTTTTGAAACCCCAGAAAGTGCCATGAAGTGGCTGGAGGACAATAAGCAAAGACTATGCTAACTATAAAACACAGGATGAGGGTAGAGGGGAGAGAGGAGGGATGTAGGTTTGAAAATTACATGAAAAATTAATCACAATACACGATATGGGGAGTAGGATTGGGAGGTACACTTTTGATGTTTGAGATGGGTAGTAGGGGGGGGGGGGAAGAAGAGTATGATGGAGGTCACAAAATAGGCCCCTGGACATGGACAATAGAGGTTGGGGGGAGGGGGGGGGCTGTTTTTCTCTTTCGGAAGATGCTTTAAAGTATGAGAGTGAATTGGGAACAGTTTGGGGTTAACAGGGTTAAAGGGAATGTAAAGAATGAAGAAAGAATTAGAAGAGCACGAAAGAGCAACAGAGAATGTATAAAATCTTTCTTTTCTTTTTTTTTCCCTTAAAAGGGTAACACATTTCAAAATAATGGGTGAAAACAAGATCACAATGTTTTTGACACAAGAGAGTATTAGAAATAGCACAAAAATGTTTTTCTTTCTTTTTACAAGGGTAATATGTGGTAAAATAATGTGAAAAAATAATTTTAGATGGTTGTCATGAATAACAAACAACTGCTTATTGCCTCATGGAATGTTAGAGGAATGGGGACCCCTGATAAGAGAGCTGCAATTTTTGCAAAGATGGGAAGGCTGGGGGTAGGGATAGTATGCCTGCAGGAGACCCACCTCTCCAGAGATACCAGTTTGGGGTTGGGAAAAAGACAATACCAGTATCAGTATCACTCAGTATACTCCTCCTACGAGAGGGGCGTAAGTATTTTTATAAAGAAAGGAGTGGCGGTCTCCATTGAGCAGATAGAGGTGGATGAAAATGGTCGCTATATTTTTCTGTTTCTTACTTATGATAGTAGGTCATTAGTATTGGCAAATATCTATATCCCCCCTCCCTTCAATACGGAAATTTTATTTAAACTTTTTGAATTTATTATAGACAAATCCAATGTTCCGGTGATAGCATTGGGGGATTTTAATATGGTCCTGGATGAGAAGTGTGATAGATTCCCACCAGGGAATAATAGGAACAGAGCAACAGAGGAAAGATTCTCCTCCATTTTGAGAGAGGAGGGTCTATTAGACATTTGGAGGCCCAGGAACCCAGAGGGGAGGCAGTACTCATGCTTTTCTAGCTCATATGCCACTCTCTCCAGAATTGACCTTATACTGGGGAATTGGGAGGCTCTGGAGCTGGCAGAGAAGATCGAATACCTACCAAGGAGTCTATCAGATCATTCCCCCATAATATTGTTATTAAATCGGGGAAAAAAACAAACATAGGGCCAACTGGAGAATTAATCCAGCCTGGTTAAATCTTATGAATTACCTGGGAGAAATAATGAAGGCTCTGGAGGAATTTGTAGATATAAACTCCGGAACAGCAGCTGTAGAAATAGTGTGGGACTCGTTGAAGGCCTACTTAAGAGGTTTATTAATCCAGCAAATAGCCAGGACCAAGAAGAAAAACAGGGAATGGGAGGACCTAGTGGTGAGAGAACTTAAAGAGGCTGAAAGGCGATACGTACAGAACCCGACGGTAGAGAAATATAGAGCTTTGAAGGATGGCCAGCAGAAATATAGAAATCTGGAGATCAGTAAAGCAGAGAACAAATGTTTATTTAGTAAGCAGTGTGCTTATGTGGAGGGAGAAAGTGTAGGCAGAGCCCTAGCTTTTTTAATTAAAACAAACTCACCAGCAAACTCTATCCCAGCTATAAGAAAAGTGGAGGGTAATGTGACGACAAACTTATGAGAGATACTGTATTAGAGACCTTCAGGATATATTATGAAGATCTTTATCAATCAGGAGAGAGGGTTGGCCGAGAGATTGGCCGAGAGAAAATGGATGCATTTTTAGATAAAGTTGATTTACCAACCCTCCCTGATGAGGAAAAGAGCCTCCTAGATGCTCCGCTCACTCTGAAAGAGTTGCAAGATGCTGTAATGAAAATGGCCAATCTCCAGGCCCGGATGAAATACCCGTAGAGGTCTATAAACTATATGGAGGGATATTGCTTCCGGAACTGTTAGAGGTGGCCAAAAGAGTAGTAGAGACGGGGGAATTGCCCCAATCTATGAGGGAGGCTGATATTATCCTTATACATAAGGAGGGAAAAGATCTGCTGGAGGCAGCTGCATCTAGACCTATATCTTTACTGTCTGTAGACACTAAAATTATAGCAAAGGCCTTGGCGACTAGATTAACAAACATCTTGCAGAAATTGGTGCATCCAGATCAGTCGGGGTTTATCTCCAACCGCTCTACTAGTGTGAATATTAGAAGAATGTACGTGAACCTGCAGTCACAAACTGAGAATATGGGCTCTAGGGCAATTCAGAGTTTGGATGCCGCCAAGGCATTTGACTGTCTTGAATGGGACTATCTCTGGCGGATTCTAGATAAGATTGGATTTGGCCCACATTTTGTCAGATGGATAAAAACTTTATCTACAGCTCCTAGAGCACGAGTCAAGGCCAATGGGCAGTGTTCGGAGGGATTCCAACTGAGAAGAGGGACAAGACAGGGATGTCCCCTGTCCCCCCTCCTCTTCGCCTTAGCGATGGAGCCCCTCGCGGAGGCACTCCAAACCTCAAAATCAATACAGGGCTTTTGTAGACCTGTAGGGGAGGAGAAGGCCGTGTTATTCGCCGAAGATATACTTCTGTTTCTAGGAGATTCTCAGGATTCACTAACATCAACAATGAAACTGGTAAAGGAATTCGGCCTCCTCTCAGGGTTAAAAATAAACTGGGAAAAATCGGCACTTCTGCCAGTGGACCCAATGTGATCCCCTCCACTAGGGGAAGCAGCACAGTTAAAATTGGTAGACAAAATAAAACACTTGGGCATAATTATATCAGGAGAACCCAACCACTATATACAAGACAATTTAATACCATTGATAAATACATTTAAAAGTAAATGTGAAATATGGAGACACCTCCCTCTATCAGTAGCTGGTAGATGTGCCTTGATTAAGATGGTCTGGATGCCACAGTTAATGTACGTACTACATAATTCCCCAATCTGGAAATATAACAACTGGTTTAGAAAGGTAGACTCATATTTTAGGGCTCTAATATGGCACAAAAAACACAGAGAATTAGCCTAAAAAAGCTGCAACTACAACCAGAGGAGTGGGGAGTGGCTTTGCCATACCCTAGAAACTACTTTATAGCAGCCCAGCTCCAGCACCTTGTAGGAAGTGGTATAGAGGGAGGAATAGATGTAAATAGCCGGATAATGTTATCAAGATCCCCCCATAATAAACGAATAGAAGCATTGGAGGCCAAATCTTTCGGCCCAATGTTTCCCACTTGAAAATTGGTTATGAAACTGTGGGATACAAGTTGGGCGATACTAGGATATGGGACTATTTCAAAATATACCCCCTTATGGAATAATAATGCATTGACAGAGTTGAAAGCATTGGAAAAAAGTAAAGAATGGGAACAGCACGGTATACATAGATCAAGTCAAATATATTCAAACACCACTTTAAAATCTTTTGAAGATCTGAGGGGAGAATATGATATTCCAAACCAGACCTTTTTTAGATTCCTACAAATTAGACATGCACTACAAGCCCAGTTTAAAGATGAACCTATAGAATGGAGTGAGTTGACTGTCCTACAAAGTATAATAGAGTCAACATCATATAAAAGAGTAATCTCCAGTCTATATAGAGAGTTATGTAATTATACAAAGGAGAAAGAGGAACAACTCGTTATTAAAAGAAAATGGGAAGAAAATCTAGGAGAGATATCTGGGGAGCAGTGGAAGCAAATTTTAAAGACCTGTGCGTTAGTATCGAAGTCCCCACCACAGAGAATGTCCCACTTATACTTATTATATATGGCTTACTATACCCCGAAAAAACTATACCAGATGGGTAAGAGGCAGGATGATAGATGCCCTAGATGTAGTGGAACGGGGAGTTTGATACATATGGTATGGAGTTGTCCCAAACTATTTAGATATTGGGAGGGAGTGATGGACACTATCAATAGGATATATGATCTCTCCCTAGCAAAAGAAGCTCGAGTATGAATTTTGAGCATCATAGAGGAAAGAATGGGCAACACGGAACTTTTTGAGGTGGTAGTGGGTAGTCCGTTCCAGGCTAGAAAAATTATTGCTCAGAAGTGGCAAAATAGGAGTCCGCCTACTATAGAGGACTGGATTAAGACAGTTAATGAAACTAAATGGAAGGAAAAAATAACTTATCTTAGAAGAGGAAAATTGGATATATTTGAAAAAAAGTGGGGACCCTGGACCAGGGAAATGGAGTAGGCAATCAATCAATGGGGAAAAAAGAAAAAAGAAAAAAAAAAAAAAAAACTAGAAAGAAAGAAGCTAATAAAAGAAACAAGAGAAAAGTGGTCAATAAAACAATGTTATGAGCTGGTGTGAAAGAAACATAAATCAGAATGTAAGATGGATGTATGGAAGATTGAAGTTGAGATAAAGATAAGAAGGAATGAATCTAATACTGATGCACTATTAAGGTACGCATGCCAATAGACATGGGCTGATAGGGAACAAGGGTGGGGGGGGTGGGAAGGAGTATGGAAAACAGAGATGGTATAATAAAGATTGATTGGGAAGATGAATTGGGTGGGGAAGGGGTAAATTAAAATATATTTATATATATCACGATGATGAGACTAAGCAAGAGACTCATATGAAAAACAAACTGAAATAGATCTCTTGAAGTTGTCTGCTGAAGTGGAAAAAAAAACAAAAAAAACCCCACATGCATGGGAACACAGCATGCAGCTCTACACATATAGATATAAAATTGATACAATTCAAATATAACAAGGGTGTGGCAGGGGCGTGGCCTGGACGTTAAGGCGATCAGATGTGCCTGGAGGAGCTCTCTGCTCACATTTACCATCTGGCGGCATCTGACATCCAGGGACCCGGGTAAGGGGCATCACCCACCGCATCAGCCTCCCCGTCCCTCCCCGTCCCTGCTACTACATTCAGAGGCGCTTAAAAATTGAGGCCCCCGGCTTTTGCGGCCTACCCGCGGCGGCGCGGGACGAGCCATCTGAAGCCTCCACGGGGCCCCATCTGCTCTCTTGGGCCCTATAACTAGTTGGGACCTGGGTCAGGGCTTTCAGAAATCCATTTATTGTGCAACTGGGTCTTATAAATCACTCAGGATTGTGTTTACAGAGGTCCGGCGGCCATTTTGGTACACCCAGGCCTGCTCTATTTCTAGCTGGTAGCATTAGCAAACCTCAGCTACATCAGTGTTGTTAAACCTGACCTTAACAACCTACTTCAGGAGACTCATCCTACTAGTAAAGGGCCCAACAATAACAATAAGAGGCATCTGTCAAGCTATTTAAGCACACCCAGGGAGCACAGTCTCTGCATGGCACTGTAAGGACCTATGCAGCGAGAGCTCCGTCCGATAACAGGCCTGCTTTCCTCTGACTATGCCAAATCTAACGCTCACGCCAACTCCAGTAATAAGTTGGGAAGGGCTCTGCAGCAAAACTGGCCACCTCAGGCTCAATTCAATGCTTTCTCGCCACAGAACAGCTTGAATCTGCAACACCGCGCAATAAGGCTAAAGCCTCGCGTCCGAGTCGCTCCCCCTCTGCTCACACAACCTCCTCCCGCGGCTGCTCGCAGGCCTCTTCTCGGGGCTCGGAACTGATGAAGGACCTGGGCTCTCCGGCAGGGTCTGACATGGTCTCCCTGGTAAGTGGGCTCAAGGGAGAAATAGCAGGCATGTTCTGTAGCTTTGAAAAAGCCATGAAAAAAGAATTTACGGGCGTAGAAACGGACATGGCGCACCTGCTCACACGTGTGGAGGAGACAGAGAAGCGGCAAGATATACAAGATGAGGCGATCAGGGAGCTGCAGAGCACGGTAACCAGGTTCGCAATTGCCCACCGTGCCACCTTATGTAAACCAGAAGATATCAAAAACAGAAATCGCAGGAACAATATGAGCATCAGGGGCTCCCTGAAGCAACTAAGGACGATGACCTGGTACCCACAATCCGTGGCATTCTAAATACCGTCATGGGTAAGCCAGTGACCAAGACTTTGCGCTTTGATAGGGTACACAGGGCCCTGCGCCCCCGCAACCTCAACACAGACTTGCCGAGGGACGTGATATGCCGCCTTCATTACTACGAGGAGAAAAATGCCATCATGGTCAAGCTACGGGGCTCCTCCGACATAGACTTTGATGGCGCTAAATTAACCATCTATCCTGATCTCTCAAAGGAAACCCTGGAAAGACGCTGTGCGCTTCGACCCTTATTAGACCAGCTACGATCAGACGGCGCGACGTACAGATGGGGCTTTCCAGCATGTCTAATTGCCACTAAAAATGGACGTTCCTCTACTTTACGGTTTCCTGAAGATCTTCCAACATTTCTAAAAGACCTCAACATGGCTCATGTGCAGTTGCCGGGATGGCAGGATCAAATCCCCTCCTTTCAACCTATACCTGAATCCTATGGTCGCCGGACCCCCTCTAAAAGGAAGCGCAATGCAACTCCAGGATCATCTTCAAAGAAAATTGGGTGAGGTCTCCCCTGTTTTTCAAACTTCACGTTAATGCTCCTTTATTTTTCAAACTGACTGGGCCCTCTTACATTTCAATACATGACTGGGTCGCTTACTTTTTTTGGTTTTTACTCCCCCCTGGGGCTTCTACCCGCTAAGGAGGGTGGAATATGACTGTGGCTACATAACCACCCAGCTTCAGCGATCCTCAACAATCACATATGAGGCCATCATACTCTAGTTAATTGCACATATGTTATTCAGTTTTACTTTACAGATATGGTTCTCTCTTTTTTCTTACTTAAGCATCTATACAAAATGTCTTCCTCAATGTCAGAGGTAATTTGTTAAATATAGTGTTATGCATATGGCTTAGAAAATAAGCCATTAAAGGCCTTATTAAAAGGACGTCTCTCACTAGATGCGTTACATGCAACTGCTCTTAGTGACAGACCCCCTCCCCTTGAGGTCGGCGGGGGCGGGAGGCTGGGGTCCGCCGGTGGTGTACGTGCCGCCTGGTGGTCTCCTGCTGGCCCTGCCTCACCGTCCCTTATGGGATCACCGCAGTGAAATGGGTGACTTTTCAACAACCCATGAATTTGTTTTGTTTTACTTACATGTTTTACTATGTTTTGTTCCTGAGGCATATTGTTTCTCTTGTCTCTTTCCTTTCCTTCTCTATCCTACTTCTTCCACTAATTTCTTTTCCTCCCGGCATGATTGGCTGAATGACCCGTCTGGAGACACGCCGCTATCCCCATGGCTAATTTAAATGTGCTTACATATAATGTAAGAGGGCTAAACGTGGCTGCGAAAAGACATCAGGTCTTGAGGGAGCTAAAAAGAGCATCCTGCTCAATAGCATTCCTACAGGAAACGCACCTGACTTACACCACCAACGTTAAACTTCTTTCCCCGCATTTTCCTCAATGGTACTACAGTCTTTCGGACACTAATAAGGCCAAGGGAGTTGCCATTGGGTTTAGCAGGCGTGTTTCCTTTCGTCTCACTACAATGGAAGCGGATGATCATGGTAGATACCTTTTCCTACGTGGGTTCATAGGTAATGTTCCTTGTACTCTAGCTAATATCTATTCCCCAAACATAAACCAACCTGCCTTTTTATCCCAGATATTGTCCAGGTTAACTGAATTTGCAGAGGGACTGACCATACTAGCTGGAGACATTAATATGCCCCTCAATCCCATTATGGATACTTCATCGGGCAAGTACTCGATACCCTTTAAACGTATATCCCATATTAAAAAGAGACTCCATGACTCCCAACTTATAGATGTCTGGCAAATACTTCACCCTAAAGAGAGGGATTATTCATATTTTTCCATAACACATACTCCCGCATAGACAATATCTTCATAGATCATTTCCATCTTCCACTACTATGCTCGGCCCCTATAGGCACAACAACTATATCTGACCATGCTCCTGTGACAGCTCGGCTGTCTCTCCCCTCCCTCCCCATACACACGAACAACTGGAAACTAAACGATTCACTGTTATCTAATCCAGCGGATACAACCCTCATTGCCAAAAAGATAGAGCTATTTTTTAAAGAAAACGTCAAACAGGGATCCCCCAATCATTGGTTTGGGAAGCTCATAAAGCCACTATCTGGGGAGTACTCATAGAACTGGGGACTAGGAAAAAAAGGGAACATAATATAGAGCTCAGGGACAAGCTGAAGCAGGTCACAGACCTGGAGCGACAACACAAATTGTCCCTTCATGCTTCACACCTGGCAGAGCTCACTCTGCAACGGGAAGAACTTAGAAACCTCCTACAAGTGGACATGAACAGGAAATACTACTCGGTGGCCCAAAAAAATACATGAATGGGGTAATAAACCTGGTAAACAACTCGCACGCTCTCTTCATGCCAAGAAAACGGCCAATTTCATATCTAAAATTAAACTTCCGGGCGGGGGGGATGGCCCACAATTCACAACAAATTGCTGAAGCTTTTAGAAACTTTTATTCTGATCAGTATACTGTGAAGGGTGACCTGGACCATCCCCCCCGGAAATAGGCACAAAAAAATACTTGATTTCCTGTGCAACTCACAAACCCCAACACTTCCTTCTGAGGCCCTTAAGGCTCTGGAATCAGATTTTAAATTAGAAGAATTCCAACTAGCCTTAAAATCAATGCCATCAGGGAAAGCCCCTGGTCCAGACGGGTTTACCGCTTCCTACTATAAAAAATTCAGTGAGGTTCTATTGCCTAGATTAACTAAATATGCTAACTCTATAACTGCTTCTTCAGCCCTCCGCCCAGAATCACTTACAGCACACATCACAGTTCTGCCCAAACCTAATAAAGATCCCACAAACTGCGGAAGCTATCGCCCCATCTCACTATTAAATGTGCATATGAAGCTCCTAGCCAAGGTATTGGCGAATAGACTGCTCCCCCTTTTACCTAAATGGGTCTCGGCGGATCAATCAGGCTTTATACCGGGTAGGGAAGCCAGGGACAATGCATTACGCACTCTTTCCTTGATTCACTTTGCTTGTAGAAACGTCCAGCCCACCCTTCTCTTGTCTACTGATGCCGAAAAGGCGTTTGATAGGGTGGACTGGACCTACTTTCGCTTGACCCTGCAACACTTTGGACTCGGCCCCCGGATGTTGGATAGGATATTCAGAGTGAAAGGGGTACTGAGTGAGTCCTTTACACTAGGGAACGGCACTAGACAGGGGTGCCCATTGTCACCCTTGTTGTTTGCCATATCCCTGGGACCCTTCCTAGCCTCCATCAGAAGCAACCCCAACATTCACGGGATAATTGTTGGCCAAGAATCACATAAATATGCGGCGTATGCGGACGATATCCTCTTCTATATTCAACAACCCCGCATTTCTTTACCCAACCTCATGTCAGCTTTACAAGAATTTCAAGTTTTGTCTAATTTAAAAATTAATATGACTAAATCCAAAATTCTAAACATTAATGTCCCCAGCTCAATGGTCTCTTCGCTAAAATCTATCCTACCGTTCTGCTGGCAGTCGACAACCCTAAAATACCTGGGCATCCATTTGACTCCCCACCCTCATTCCCTGTTCAGATGCGATGGTATTCTCCTACTGAATAACATTAAAAAAGATCTCAGATCCTGGTTATACCTCTCCCATTCCTGGCTGGGGAAAATAGCAGTGATTAAGATGAATATCCTCCCTCGTATTCTTTTTCTATTCCAGATGATACCAATGGGGATTCCACCTGGTTTCTTTACAACACTTCAAACCATGATCTCCCGCTTCATCTGGGGGAACAGACACCCCAGAATCTCCAGAGCTACTCTCTACCGCTCTAAGGGGTCTGGGGGTCTGGCCCTACCAGACTTGAAAATGTATTACTATGCTATTGTCCTAGGTAGAGTTTCAGATTGGAAATACCAGAGAGATAGCAAAATATGGGTCAGACTAGAATATGAACTAAGTGGTACAGAGTTGGATGTCATACCTTGGATCCCCCCCAGGTACAGATTTCTTTCATCTTCCGCCTCCCCCTTAACAATGTCTTTGTTATCCTCCTGGGATACTCTGCACAAGAAACTTTCCTGGTCCTATACCTCCCCCCTTATGCCTTTAACGAACCATGACTATTTCCTTCCGGGCAAACTGGATAAGGGATTCAATTCATGGTCCTCAGATCGCTGTCCTTGCCTACACCACGTCCTCCAAACCAACTCGCTTAAACCTTTACAATCCATTGTCGGCTCAAGATCGAATAACTTCATAGAACAATGGAGGTATTCACAGCTTAAGCAGTTTGTTCAATCTCTACCACAACCACTTAGATCTGTTTGTGAGCTTACAGCCATCGAGGCCATCTTTCTCCCAAAGGAACCTCCGTTACATGTAATATCACAATTTTACAAGGCTCTCATCTCCCTACAATATCATGGCTACCCGGAATATTTGAACCACTGGGAATCTGAGCTAAGCACTTCACTAACAGATATCCAAAAGGATAAAATACTTGTCTCATCCACACTTCCTCCATTTCCTCAAAAACGGCGGAGACTAACTACAAATTGCTTGCAAGGTGGTATTATACACCAACCAAAATGCATCATATTGCTCCATATTGCTCCTACCAACTCTGCTCTTTGCTGGAGGAACTGTGGTCAAGTGGCCTCACACGCGCATATTTGGTGGCACTGCCCAATCATCAAGCCCTATTGGTCTGACGTCATCAGACTCATCAACTCAATCACGGGATCCGCCCTCCCACTGGAGCCTTGGTCGGTACTCTTTCACATGACTACAGATACTATTGGTCAATATAAACGTTCCATGACACCACACCTTCTTAATGCGGCCAAATCCCTCATTCCCCTTATGTGGAACAAACCACAAATACCCTCCAGTAAACTATGGTTGCAAAAGGTTAATGACTTGTGTTATATGGAAGAACTTACATACCTGTCGAGAGGGGTGTCTGGCAACATACCAAAATCTGGGCCTCATGGTTTGAATTCAAGACCACAAGCACCTACAAAGATACTATCTCTTCCCCTGACCCGGTGTTGATGGGGGGCTCCCCCGCATCTTTGCCGACCACTGATTCTATGCCCTAGGCCTTCAGCATTAGTTTTAGTAATAGCAGCGTGTCACATTGTATATCCTACCATAAACATTGTTTTGGATAGTTATCTCAATGTCTTCCACCACATGCCGGCTGGGAACTCTTTGACCTATTCCTTAACTCCTCTATCTATATTTCTTCTCCTTCTCACTATTCTATTCTCTCTTCTTTACTTCTTTAACTCTCTTTTTTTTGCCTCCCAACTATTCTGATCTCTTCTTTTTTGTAATATGCAAAGGTGGTTTATCAAAGATTTAAAGTTATAACAGGCTACAGACCGACTATGTGTTATCTGACCGCTATATAGCCGCTATGTTGTGGGGGGGTGGCTTCCCACCCGCCCGGCACAGTGTGCTCCCGGTTGGGGTGCCGACGGGGGGGGACCCCTCTGCTCCCAAATAATCAGGACACAAACAACAGATTTTGGCCGGTGGTGGGTATCCAGGGCAGGCCAATTTAGGTCAGACACATTTATAGTAAGATTTGTTTATGTACTCCTGTTTCATTGCCTTTGCCTTGTATGGTATATGCGACTTTCTTTTTGTCATGAAAACTAAAAAAATGTATTATATAAAAAAGAAAAGAAGGGTGTGGCAGTGCAGGAGTAATTCAACATTTCCTTCTCTAGGCACGTCTTCTATTTCTTATAAAAATCTTAACCCCTCAGGAAATATCTACACAATTCTCAGTTAATCTATACCTGAATCTTACCCCCGAGATTATGATTACTGATTCTATTCAGCCACACATAATTTATATCCCAGGATTGATGTAATCTTTCATGATTATAACCACGTGGAATATCTTAAAAAAGGCAATATTGAGGGGTGTGCATTTTTGGACCACACTCTGGTAACTGCTCAAATTTGCAACCCTATGCTGCCTAAATGACTCAATAATCAGAAACTCAATGACTCCTTATTGTCTGATCCTATAGATAAACACTCTTTGCAAAATGAGATGATCTCTACCTTATCTTTAAATAATATTGAGGGTGTTCTATGGGAAGCTCATAAATATGTGATTTTTGGTAAGCTCATAGAATTGGGTACTAGAGTTAAGCGAACCCGGACCGTAAAATTTGGGATCGTAGAGGATTTTGGGGTGTTCGTGCCCCGAACCCAATCTCGGACATTAAAAAAAAAGTCCGGGATCGGGTTCGGTATTCAGGTATTTTTGGCGCCTTCTCTATAGCTGATGGGTAGCCAATCAACAAGCTTTTCACTAGTTTGCCCTTAGAAGCCATCACAGCCATACCTACTAATAGCATGGCTGTGATTGGCCAGTGCATCATGTGACCCAGCCTCTATATGGGGCTGGAGTCACGTAGCACCGCTTGTCAGATCGTCTCAGACTAGAGTAGGGAGAGATTCATGCCGCTGCTGTGAGGGAAAGATTAGCGTTCACAACCATCTCAGACTGCATTAGTGAGACCTTCATTGCGGTCCTGTGAGGGACACATTAGCGTTAAGAACCATCTTATAGTGCATTAGGGAAACATTCCTGTTGTTGCTCTGAGGGAGATATTCTCATGCTAAAACCTTCTACTACTGCATTAGGGAAACATTCCTGTGGGTTATCTGAGGAAGAGTTTATCGTTCTAAAAATAACTACTACTGCATTAGGGCCAGGTTCCTGTTGGTGCTTTGAGGGAGAGTTTATCGTTCTAAAAACAACTACTACTGCATTAGGCCAGGTTCCTGCTGGTGCTTTGAGGGAGAGATTATCGTTATAAAAACAACTACTACTGCATTAGGGCCAGGTTCCTGTTGGTGCTTTGAGGGAGAGTTTATCGTTCTAAAAACAACTACTACTGCATTAGGGCAAGGTTCCTGTTGGTGCTCTGAGGGAGAGTTTATCGTTCTAAAAACAACTACTACTGCATTAGGGCCAGGTTCCAGTTTGTGCTCTGAGGGAGAGTTTATCATTCTTAAAACAACTACTACGGCATTAAGGCCTTGTTCCTGTTGGTGCTTTTAGGGAGAGTTTATCGTTCTAAAAACAACTACAACTGCATTAGGGCCAGGTTCCTGTTGTTGCTCTGAGGGAGAGTTTATCATTCTAAAAACAACTACTACTGCATTAGGGCCAGTTTCCGGTTTGTGCTCTGAAGGAGAGTTTATCGTTCTAAAAACAAATACTTCTGCATTAGGTCCAGGTTCCTGTTGTTGCTCTGAGGGAGAGATTCTCATTCTAAAACCATCTACTACTGCATTCGGCAAACGTTTCTGTGGGTGCTCTGTGGGAGAGTTTATCATTCTAAAAACAACTGCTACTGCAATAAAGTCAGGTTCCTGTTGGTGCTCTGAAGGAGAGTTTATCATTCTAAAAACAACTACTACTGCATTAGGGCCTTGTTCCTGTTGGTGCTCTGAAGGAGAGTTTATCGTTCTAAAAACAACTACAACTGCATTAGGGCCAGGTTCCGGTTGGTGCTTTGAGGGAGAGTTTATCGTTCTAAAAACAACTACTACTGCATTAGGGCCTTGTTCCTGTTGGTGCTTTGAGGGAGAGTTTATCGTTCTAAAAACAACTACTACTGAAATAGGGCCAGGTTCCTGTTGGTGCTTTGAGGGAGAGTTTATCAATCTAAAAGCAACTACTACTGCAATAGGGCCAGGTTCCTGTTGGTGCTTTGAGGGAGATTATCATTCTAAAAACAACTACAACTGCATTAGGGCCAGGTTCCTGTTGGTGCTTTGAGGGAGAGATTATCATTCAAAAAACAACTACTACTGCATAAGGGCCAGGTTCCTGTTGGTGCTTTGAGGGAGAGATTATCTTTTTAAAAACAACTACTACTGCATTAGGGCCAGATTCCTGTTGGTGCTTTAGGGGAGAGTTTATCGTTCTAAAAACAACTACAACTGCATTAGGGCAAGGTTCCTGTTGGTGCTTTGAGGGAGAGATTATCATTCAAAAAACAACTACTACTGCATAAGGGCCAGGTTCCTGTTGGTGCTTTGAGGGAGAGATTATCTTTTTAAAAACAACTACTACTG
>BLSH010146104.1:172042-183040 GCA_018402905.1 Glandirana rugosa
AATCTTGTTATTTGAGAGGGAGTCTCGTGGTTGTCCTTTGACCGGGATTACGTCATCAGAATTTTATCCTTATCCGCGATGGATATCTACATACAATATCGACGGTCGTGCTGTTAATTGGTTTAACCTCCTTACGTTATGTTCTGTTTTTTACGCCGCGAATTTGATACACTTTGGACTACCGTATTTACAAATATGTGATGTGTGATTTCAATTAACTATACACACGTCCTTTTCCTAATTGACACCACGTAATCTACGGATCTCTCATCACAACTCGCTTGGGCCTGACATTGCAAGCCCAGGCATGGCTTGAAAGCCCACAGGCACCGTGCCTGGGCCTCCGAACGATTTTTGAAATGTCCGGGTCCGGGTCCGTGCCACGGACACCCGAAAGTTCGGTACGGACCCGAACGTTACAGTCCGGGTTCGCTCAACACTACTCTCTAGGCATCTAATGCACCACAGTTAATCCTTTTCCTGCACACATATCAATTAACTTTAGTGTGTAGTGTATAAACATTTATGCCATCAGGTTTCACATAGTTTAAGCGCCGCATTTTTTGTCTTGTATTGCATTCCTCCAATTTGGTTAATTGTCGTGCTGGCAGCTATAACATACATCTATAGGTAGCGCCTATTCCTATTTTAAGACTACTGCATTAGGGCCAGTTTCCTGTTGGTGCTCTGAGGGAGAGTTTATTGTTCTAAAAACAACTACTACTGCATTAGGGCCAGGTTCCGGTTGGTGCTCTGAGGGAGAGTTTATCATTCTAAAAACAACTACTACTGCATTATGGCCTTGTTCCTGTTGGTGCTTTGAGGGAGAGTTTATCAATCTAAAAACAACTACTACTGCATTAGGCCCAGATTCCTGTTGATGCTCTGAGGGAGAGTTTATCATTCTAAAAACTACTACTACTGCATTAGAGCCAGGTTCCTGTTGGTGCTTTCAGGGAGAGTTTATCGTTCTAAAAACAACTACTACTGCATTAGGGCCAGATTCCTGTTGTTGCTCTGAGGGAGAGATTCTCATTCTAAAACCATCCACTACTGCATTAGGCAAACGTTTATGTGGGTGCTCTGAGGGAGAATTTATCGTTCTAAAAACAACTACTACTGCAATAGGGCCAGGTTCCTGTTGTTGCTCTGAGGGAGAGATTATCATTCTAAAAACAACTACTACTGCATTAGGACCTTGTTCCTGTTGGTGCTTTGAGGGAGAGTTTATCGTTCTAAAAACAACTACTACTGTATGAGGGCCAGGTTCCGGTTTGTGCTCGGAGGGAGAGTTTATCGTTCTAAAAACAACTACTACTGCATTAGGGCCAGGTTCTGGTTGGTGCTCTGAGGGAGAGTTTATTGTTGTAAAAACAACTATTACTGCATTAGGGCCTTGTTCCTGCTGGTGCTTTGAGGGAGAGATTCTCATTCTAAAACCATCTACTACTGCATTAGGCAAACGTTTCTGTGGGTGCTCTGAGGGAGAGTTTATCTTTCTAAAAACAACTACTACTGCATTAGGGCCAGGTTCCTGTTGTTGTTCTGAGGGAGATAATCTCATTCTAAAACCATCTACTACTGCATTAGGGAAATGTTTCTGTGGGTGCTCTGAGGGAGAGTTTATCGTTCAAATAACAACTACTACTGAAATAGGGCTAGGTTCCTGTTGGTGCTCTGAGGGAGAGTTTATCATTATAAAGCCATCTCCTACTGCATTAGGGAGAGGTTCCTGTTGGTGCTGGGAGGGGGAGATTATTGTTCTAAAATCATCTCATACTGCAGTAGGGACAGGTTCCTGTCGGTGCTGTGAAAGACAGATTATCATTCTAAAATCATCTCATACTGGTGTAGGGAGAGGTTCCTGCTGCTGGTGTGAGCAGTGCATTTCTTGCACAAAAATGAAAAGTGCATCTACAATTTTCTTTTGTTAAAAAAAAATAAGAATAATAATTTAATATTCTTTTTTTTGTATTAATAAATAGTGCTACATAGTACATTTGTGTCCAGAATGAGGAGAGCGTCAAATAAGGGACATGGCGGTGGTCGTGGTGCTGCTGGTGCTGCTGGTGTTGGTGGTGTTCCTGAAGCTCCTGTTGCTCCTGTAGTGTGTTATTTATACTAAAACTGATTGACCTGTGATCGCTATTACCTAGATTGCCCCTTACTTCCACGTCTGTGATCAGGTCTGTGTTGTTAGTAATCAGAAGGTCCAATAATGCTTTTTTTTCTTGTTGGTACATTTTCCATGTGACCCATGAAATTGTCCTACAGGACATTTAAGAAATGGCGAGCCTTAGCTGAACGGGCAGTACCTTCCGCCCAGTCAATATCTGGATAATTAAAATCCCCCATTAGAATAACACTTGCCATCCTAGCCGCTATTCCAAATTGTGATAGGAGGTCCGCCTCCCCCTCCTCCCTCTGATTAGGGGGTCTATAGCATATTCCTAGTATAACTTTCCCCTTGGTATCTTCCCTTTGTAACTCTACCCATAAGGATTCAACCTCCTCCCCAGAACCACTAGTAATGTCATCTCTCACATTAATTTGTATGTCATTTTTTATATACAGGCATACCTCTCCCCCTTTTTTGCCCTCCCTATCCCTGCGATACAGGATATACCCCTGAATGGTAGCCAGCCAATCATGAGAGCTGTTGAACTAAGTCCCTGAAATTCCCACAAAATCAAATTCCTCCTCGTACAGTAGGAGCTCTAGTTCTCCCATCTTGTCTGCCAGACTCCTGGCATTAGTGAACAAGCCACGTAGTTTTGTCTGGACGTCTACTGTTTCCTTGCTGGGTATTCCTTGTTTGCATGTAGGACTTGTTATACTACTTGCCACGTGTTTAAATTCCTTATTTGGCCTATCACTCCTCCCCCCAATACTACCCCCTGAACTCTGTTCCCCTCTGGCTATTACTAAGTCTGGACCCTCCCCCCATTGCCTAGTTTAAAAGCCCCTCTAGCTTTTCGGCCATCCTTATTCCCAGCCGGCCTGCACCTTCCCCATTTAGGTGCAGCCCATCCTTTCTATAGAGCTCTTAACTGATTGAGAAATCAGCCCAGTTCTCCAGGAACCCGAAACCCTCCTTTCTACACCAGCTCCTCAGCCACTTGTTGAGTTCCCTAATCTCCCGCTGCATCTCTGGTGTGGCTCAGGGTACCGGTAGTATTTCTGAGAATACTACCTTGGAGGTCCTAAGCCTCAATTTTGCTCCTAGGTCCCTGAAATCTTTTTTTAGGACACTCCACCTACCTCTAACTTTGTCATTGGTGCCAACATGTACCATGACAGCCGGGTCTTCCCCAGCCCCTCCCAGCAATCTGTCCACCTGATCCGTGATGTCCCGAACCCGAGCTCCCGGTAAACAGTTTACAGTTCGGTGCTTCAGGTCTTTGTGACAGATTGGCCTCTCTGTGTTTCTAAGAATTGAGTCCCCCATCACCACATTCTACCTTATCTTTCGCCTGACTTCATCCCCACCCTCGCTGGAGGAGTTACTCTCCTGGCAGCTAGGAGCGCCACTCTGCTCCAACGATGCTGATTCCTGGCTGGTTTCCGCAATATCACACAACGGGGTGTACCTATTGGGATGCTCCAGCCCAGGATCAGCCTCCCTGACTCTTTCCCTTCTACCCTTCCTAACTGTCACCCAACTACTCTGTTCTGGTGCCTGCACCTCTATGTCTCCACCCGCCTCTGTGCTGGCCCCTGCCGGCACCTGCTGAGTACGATCCCAACTCTCCTTAAGTATGGAGAGTCGTCTCAGTGTTGACAGTTGCTTCCTTAGATTCAGAACCTGGGCTTCCAGGGAAATAACGCTCTTACATTTTGTACAGCAGTATTCGCTCTCGATCTCATGATCAAGGAACGCATACATGCGACAAGATGTACACTGATTCACTTCTCCACACCCGCCGGGCATCGTACCTATTGATTTAGTGGGGACTGGGAATTATGCCCTATCCAATTACCTAACCGCTGGCTGCCTACCTCTAATACTCACAGAACATAGCTACTCACAGCACTCGGTACTCACGCCACTCTCTGGTACTCACTCTACTCTCGGGTACTCACACTGCAGTACTCAGGTACCCGCCCGATACACAGGCACTCCCCTGATACTCGCTATGCACTGGTACTCACTATACTCCCAACACTCAGGTACTCCGAATACACAGGTACTCCGAATACACAGGTACTCCCTATACACAGGTACTCCCAACACACAGGTACTCCCAACACACAGGTACTCCCTATACACAGGTACTCCCAATACACAGGTACTCCCAACACTCAGGTACTCCTTGTACACAGGTACTCCTTATGCACTGGTACTCCCAATACTCAGGTACTCCTTATGCACAGGTACTCCCAACACTCAGGTACTCTATGTACACAGGTACTCCCAATACTCAGGTACTCCTTATACACAGGTACTCCCAATACTCAGGTACTCCTTATGCACTGGTACTCCCAATACTCAGGTACTCCTTATGCACAGGTACTCCCAATGCTCAGGTACTCCTTATACACAGGTACTCCCAATGCTCAGGTACTCCTTATGCACAGGTACTCCCAATACTCAGGTACTCCTTGTACACAGGTACTCTCAATACTCAGGTACTCCCAATACTCAGGTACACTTTATACACAGGTACTCCCAATACTCAGGTACTTCTTGTACACAGGTACTCTCAATACTCAGGTACTCCTTATACACAGGTACTCCCAATAGTCAGGTACTCCTTATACACAGGTACTCCCAACACTCAGGTACTCACAATACACAGGTCTCACAATACACAGGTCTCACACAGTCAGTCTTTTATTAGCAGTTGTGTCTCTCTGCTAGCCCCTGTAATCTGACACTGCAGCTCGTCAGTCTCTGCCTTTAGCCCCCCCTTTCCTGGCTCTGTCAAGCCTGTCGGGTTGTCACACAGTGTGATCTGTACTCACCGCTGCCTCTGCCTCTCCTCTCCGCTGCCTCTCCTTCAGTCTTCCAGTTCCTTCACATTGTTTCCCACCCGGTCCCTTGATGAAAGCTCAGAGTTGGCACCTGAACCCCATGGCCATCTGTCTTTCACCTCAGCCCCTTGTAAATCAGCCAAGCAGTCTGAGCCCCAAGTCATGCAGCAGTCTCTTATGCTTTTTGATGACTCTGCTGCTGTGCTTTCCGTGGGCCATCCACATAGCCCTGGCCCTTAAGTGGAAGACATTGAGTGCACTGATGCCCAACCACGTCTGGTACAGGATGAGGACATGGAAACACCACGGCAGCATGTCTGTGATGATGATGACAAAACACAGGTGCCAACTGCTGCGGCTTTCCTCAGTGTGCAGACTGGCAAGGAGGGCAGTGGTGAAGGGTGGGTGGAAGATGATGTGCCCACAAGGTGGAACTCCATCTTGCACATGCTGGAGAGACTGTGCGAGCAGCAGCAGGCAATAGTGGAGTTTCAGCTGCAGCATGCACTGGGTCAGTCGCTCTGCGGAACAGCACCACTTCACCACCAATGAGTGGGCCTCCATGCGAGACCTGTGTACCATATTGCTGTATTTCGAGTACTCCACCAACATGGCCAGTGCCGATGATGCTGTTCTTAGCGTTACTATCCCGCTTCTATGTCTCCTTGAAAAAACACTTCGGGCGATAATGAAAGAGGATGTGGCACAGGAGGAGGAGGAGGACATGGTTATCAGGCCAGTCATTCACAAGTGGCTCAGAGGGTGGGTTCCTGCAACAGCATAGGCCAGGCAAAATGTATGTATGGCCAGGACAAAATGTATGACAACAGTATGTGTGCACACGGCTACACGTACTGACTGATGGGTCTGCCCCATTCAACTTCTGGGTTTCCAAATTGGCCACATGGCCTGAGCTTGCCCTTTATGCCTTGGAGGTGATAGCCTGCCTTGCAGCCAGTGTATTGTCTGAACGTGTGTTTAGTACAGCAGGGGGCGTTATCACAGGCAAGCGCAGCCGTCTGTCCACAGCCAACGTGGACAAGCTAACCTTTATTAAAATGAACCAGGTATGGATCCCATAAGACTTGTCTGTACCTTGTGCAGAATAGACATTTAGACCGGCCTCACACAACCATTGGTATCCTTTTTTTTTTTTAATATGTCTCAATATTTTGGGGGCTACCCCAATTCTAAAAAAAACCCAAACAAACAAAAAACAGTGTTGTCTACCTCCTCCTCCTCCTCCTCCTCCTCCACCACCACCACTTCCGCCTACACTGCCATGGTCACGGCCTAGTCAACCTCTAGGCTCCTACTCCACATGCACCTCCTCCTCCCATTTTTATTTTTTTTTAGGTGATTTTAAGTTATTTCCCTATCCACATTTGTTTGTAGGGCCCTTGTCCTACTCTTACCCCCATTTTACTTCCTTTTGCAGCCTTCTAGCCCTTTCCATGACTTTTTACAGCCATTTTTGTGCCCAAAAGTTCGGGTCACCATTGACTTCAATGGGGTTCGGTGTCCGGGGTCAAGTTCGGATCGAGTTCGGTACCGAACCCGAACGGTTTCACGACGTTCTGTCGAACCCCACAAACTCGAACATCCAGGTGTCCACTCAACTCTATTGGGTACTAAGAAAAAGAAGAAACACACTCAGGACATCTCTTCCCCAATCCAACAAATACCTCAACAAGGACACCTACATAAATTTCGCTACACCTGTCTTACCTTCATTGATTAACATTAAAGAGAGAGGAATCTAAAACACTCATTATGAATCAAACTAAACAAATGGTTAATATTATCTCTCAGAAAATGTATGAATGGGGTAAAAAACCTGGAAAGTCCTTGGCTTTAACCTTACAAAGTAAATGATCAGTCTCACACATCTCTAAGATAAAAACACCCAAGGGAGAGCTTACTAACACCAAGACAGATAAAGCTTCAGAGATTTTTATCAGAATTTATATAATGCCTCGGCTAACCAATCCTCTCCCGTTTGGGTGAACAAATTTGCCCACCCTGCAGATGGAGGCTTTACTGCAACTGAAGGCAGATATTTCTGTAAATTAATGAATTCAGGCTCTCAAATATATGGCTGTAGGTTTCCCCTAGGCCTGATGGATTCACAATTAAATACTATTGGACTTTCCAGGATGTATTATTATACTAACTTGATTATGAAAGAGTATTAAATGATGACACCATACACATACAGTACTTCAATATCACCCCAAGAGGCCACCTCGGCACAAGCACATACCCTTCAGCATTGACTAAGAAACTCTACCAATGACCATGAAAATTATTTCACTGAACATAAATGGTCTTAACCATTCAGCGAAACGCTTCTCGCTATGGAAGGAAGCAGCAAAGAATAAAGCGGGCATAATTTGTATTCAGGAGACACACTTCCAAGCGAACAACCACCCCAGGTGCACCCACCAGGACTACCCTCATATATTCCTGGCTAATGCTCCACACAAGAAAAAAGGAGTGATGATTGCAATCAAGAACACTGTCACCTTCAACCTCAAGAACTCGACACTGGACACCGAAGGACGATATATCATTCTAGACTGTGACATAAATGACATCCCTGTCACTCTGGTAACGGTTTATGCACCCAATAACCACTAACTTTGTTTTCTTTGCAGGTTGTTTAAACGCATTTCCCCCAACAGACATGGGCAACTATTAATCTGTGGGGACTTTAATTTAACTGTCGACCCAATGTTTGACACTACCTCATGCAACAAGAGCAGTCAACATTCCCTCGACTTTCTGTTCCACGACGAAGGAGTGTTTGATGTCTGGAGGTGTCAACATGCCTCCGAAAGAGATTTCACATTTTACTCCTCCAGGCATCAATCTTACTCTCAAATTGACCTTTCATCTGATTTTGAACTTCTAGGATGGGTCTCCTCCTCTACGATAAATGACATAGCATGGTTCGACCATGCAACAATCACGTTGTACATAGAGGAGAACACCCCCTAGGAAAATAAGTACATCTGGCAACACTAGAATACTACAAGATCCTAAAAATGCTGACAGTATATCTACACACCTCAAAGAATTTTTCCAAATCAATTCCAAATCTGTCTCGGACCCATATGACAAAGCATATATTAGAGGGATCTGCATTCAGCAGAGCTCAAGGGCTAAAAAAGCATATAATGCTAATCTCAAATCACTGTTAGAGGAGATTCACGCTATCGAAACTCATAACAAACAAAACCCAACACCGCAAAACTCAAACTCCCTCACAAAACTCAGACAGGAGCTTAGAAATATGTTAGCTGACCAATATGACAAGTATCTTAAAAAGCTTAAATTAACCTCCTACGAATAAACCAATAAAGCAGGAAAATACCTAGCAAGGAAAGTAAAGCAAAAACAAGCAAAAACCAGAATCCCCCATCTCACCCGCCCTACAACTCACCATAGAATTACTCACCCTCAAGACATTGCAAACAAATTTGCTACCTTCTACAGTAGTCGATATAACTTAAAAGAAGACCCACACACTCCACAACCCACCCCAGCAAATATACAAAAATTCCTAGATTATTTCCTCCCTCCCCAATGGAAATTCCCTGGGCTCGGACGGATTCCCCAACAAACTCTATAAATCCTTCTAACAGATATTAAACCCTCATCTTCTAAATGTCTTTAAAAAAGCCTCAGATGAATCCACCCTACCCCCAGAAATGCTTAAAGTATATATAGTCACCCTCCCCAAACCAGGGAAAAACCCGACCACTCCAACCAACATTGCCCCATTTCCTTGTTGAATACAGATATGAAAATCTTTGCAAAAATCCTGGCCAAATGTATAATGACAATTCTTCCCCATTTAATAAAAAGAGATCAAATGGGTTTTGTGGCAGGGTGCCAAACGTCTGATGCCACCAGAAGGGCCATAAATATAATAGACTTTGCTGAAAAAAATGGAACACCTTCTCTGCTTCTAGCCTTGGATGCAGAGAAGGCATTTGACAGGGTGCACTGATCTTATATGGAGCAGACCCTCTCCAAATGTAGATTCCAAGACCCCATTAGAGCATCCATGCTATTCCTATGCTCGCACCCATCAGCACAAGTATATACATCCAATACCCTATCCAATCCGTTCAACATCTCAAATGGAACACGTCAGGGCTGCCCATTGTCCCCTATGATATTCAACCCGATAATTGAACCAGAATCAATAAGGGAGCGCACAAAGATAAAAGGGTTCACTTTCCAGAAATCCAGTCACAAAAAAAACTTTTTGCAGATGACATAATCCTCATGTTAACTGACCCAGCAAACTCCCTTCCCGCAGCATACAAACTCCTTTGTCAATTCAGTTATATCCCCTACTATAAAATGAACACATCTAAATCTGTAATCCTAGATCTGGGGATAAATCAACTAGACAAACAACATCTCCAAAGCCACATCCAATTTGCACTGAGTGAAAAAGGGATAAAATACCTTGGCATAACCCTCACGGCAAAAATCTCACAACTGACCCACACCAACATCGACCCTATACTATCAAAAATATCTACTGAACTTAACAGAATCTCAAAGGTAGAACTTTCCTGGAGTGGAAGAATGGCAGTGTTCAAAATGAACACGCTCCCACAAATCCTGTACTTATTTAGGAATCTACTGATACCTATCCCCAACAAGCAGCTTAAAACACTCTCTTCTACCTTGCACACATTTATATGGAAGGGGAAAAAGGCTTGCTGCTCTTACCTCACACTCTCAAATAACAGAAACATGGGGGGCGCAGGACTACCTGACATAGCCAACTATAACTGGGCCACACATCTGACACAAATAAAACAATGGGTGAACAGGGCAGAATCACCCCTCTGAGTAGAAATAGAAACAGCACAATGCCCAATCCAAAACCTCACATATATGCTTATAATAGACCTTTGGAAGAAATGGAACATGCAACACTTCTCTATAACAATACAATCATCCCTCCTAGCATGGAGGTATCTAGCCAAGCAGCACAACACATATGACATTCTCGGAAAAACACCCCTCCCAATTAAATGCTTGGAAGCCCTAATCCCAATGCTCTACACTGAATCACTCTCAGGCAGAGGCATCACCGAAATTAAACAATTGTATGACAAGGGTAGGCTGAAACCCGTACCTAACCTCACAAAAGAGTACAACTTACCCTCTACAACATTGTTAACGTTACTCCGCATACACCATCTCTTACACAACCACCCCTTAAAGGATCTTAATATGCACCCATATATATGGAAATACCTTACAGATGAATCCCCTAAAGAAAAAGGGATATCCATCATATAAAACGCCTTATAAGACACATCATCATTCACTAAAACAATCCAGATGGAAAAATGGGAAAAAGAACTTAGAACACAGATATCTCCTACCCAATGGAAAGCCGCATTCAACTCCATACAAAAAAATCCTCACACAGTAATGCACACTGGGAACTAACCTTAAAAATCACCAATAGGTGGTATTACACACCCTTTAGAATAGCAAAGTTCTCCCCCTCAACTTCTCCGAACTGCTGGCGAAACTGTGGCCAAGTGGGCAACCTCATACACATACTGTGGGAATGCCCATCACTAACCAGCTTTTGGGAACAAATCTTCTGCTTGATATCCAAATGCACAGGTTTTCTCCACCCAACCTGCCCCAAGCTGGCTATTTTACATATAGGCATCAAAAACTTTCCTCCAGAACATAGACAGGTAACTACCCACATCCTGCTAGCCGCAAGACTAGCTATATTAAAGAAATGGAAAACACAGCTCTCACCCAACACATCTGAAATGGTATCTGCAGTCAATGAGAATAAAACTTTGAGAAACGAAGTGAGAGCGATCAACTCAATGTCTTACAAGAAATTTCAGAAAGTCTGGAAAATATGGACTTAAGGACCATTTATAATGTTATAATGATATAATGATATAATGTATACTGTTACAATACCTCAAATGACTATGTCAGGTTATCTATCTTGCTGTGGGG
>BLSH010146104.1:186117-201286 GCA_018402905.1 Glandirana rugosa
ACCATATTATATGTTCCTTTTTCCATCCATACTGGTTCATTTCCGTATTAACCACTAAACATACTGGAAGGTTCTACTCACACATCTATCAGGGTCTCGTAATTTCCACTACTTCACACTCCACTTCAAACACAACTCTCAACTTCTACAGAAGAACTCTAGGTTCACTCTTACGAGTTCAGATGGAATGACTCGTATATAAGATCAAATTAAGTATAGAATCTTATTTTCCGTTTAAAGGTTAAGTATTAAGATTAGGTTTGTTGTCGAACTATCATAACTAACTTTAGTCCGTAGAATCCGGATCTGTTTTAGAGTATTTTCTAAGAACTCACCTCACACTTCATCACCTTTAATGCTCTGGGACTATCTACACACTCATCTTGGAAGGTCATACAAATCACCAATTATGCCTTTACTTGGTCATACCTACCTTTTTCCTTGTATATTATACCATCAAATTTATTCATTCGCATCTGATTGTCCACTTTTTGTACATCATGTTACTAAAAACTGTACAACAATTCCCATCCCTCATGAAAGAATGTAACTTTTGGATAAATAGAGACATGCTCAACTTGCCCAATTCATGCGCTCTCTTCCAAAACCTATCCACTCATTTAAGGATTTTACCTCGATTACATGTATCTTTGCCTCAAAAGATCAACCTACGAGATGTCTCTCGCAAATATACAAAGCCTTAACATCACTACCTCAGTCTTCATTTCACGGTTATCTGTTATATTGGGAAAAAATAACTTTGCATGAATGTTACTGAGGATCAAAAAGCAATTATACAACAGCTATCATATGCCTCCTCAATCTCCTTTAAAACAGAAGAAGTTGAGTATAAGCTCATTTCATGCTGGCACAATACCCCAGCTAAGCTACATAGAATATTTTTCAAACTTTCATCCCTATTATGGAGGGGATGTGCAGTAATTGCCACTCATGCTCACATATGGTGGCACTGCTCACTTCTCTAAGCTTAGGTTTTTTCTTATCATCAAACGATTCAGGGTTCATTAGTCCCTTGGAACCTCTGGTATATATTGTTTCATTGTACAGATGAACCAATAGGTCAATATAAAATATCTAATATGCCCTATTTACTCAATGCCACATACTGGCGGAAAATAATTACCCCAATAATCTAACAATGGCTCTACAAGATGGATCATCTCTGCTTAATGGAGGACCTGATATCTTGTGTCTGGGATGCAAAAAAGCATTTTTCAAAAAATATGGGGCTGTTGGTCAACCTTTAAAACAATGTCTTATTACCTGGATATAATGTATTTCTGTTATACTGATAATGGGTCATTATATGGTCCTAAATGAATGTTTAGTTTACCAAGAGTTTAAGCTACATCAGTTTGCAGAAGAGACCTATATTGTACTATCCTACCCTCTCCTCCTCTCTCTTCCTCCCCTCTCTATTACTTCTCTTTCTATCTTTACTTCTTGGTGTCCATTGATGTTATAATGTGGTTTATGAAGTAACGTGCATGGTTCTACTAGATAGGGTAATGTGGGGCTGACCACACTAAGCGACTTTTATAATTCTTCTACTTATACTCAGGCTATGCCCTTTATAAGAGTGATAAATAGACAAAGTTCATATGTCAATTTATATTGTTATTTTCTTTTTGATGTATGTTACACCTCTTAATAAATGATAAACAAATAATGTAGCTTAATAATAGCTTTTCTGAATGTGGTCAGTAAATTGCTGTAGCTCAATTGTCATGCAGTACATTGTGCATCTCCACCTTAGTTCTAGCTGCTTGCCTTGTGCAGAGAGCTATCTCATCTGGCTGCATCCACCTATGAACCTTACAGAAATGGCAACCAATGCGTTTTGCTCTTATGACACATAAATCTGCTTGAAAATATTATCATAGTTTGTAAACATGTGAAATACATTGTTTAGTAATCCTCACAGATTATCGTCCAGGTCTATTAAGCCTTAAACTGTACAAAAAGTGATTGTAATAGAATAACATTTTATATCCTCGTATTCACCTAATTGTTACTGTAATTCTTCATTTTATATTTTCATTATGAAGTACACTGTGGTCAATGTAAAATTGATGTTCCTTGTCTTTGTGGGAATACTAAGAGCCTGATACGTATTCACATGTTCTATGGAATAACTTGGAATTATTATCCTATTGAAATTCTTTGTTCTGTGCGCCAACAAATGCTAATTCTCAGTTTTGAAAATTGTTTGCTAATTGACTGATAAATTATCTTTTTAGGATTATATTACCATATTTAGGAAGGTTAATTTATGTACATTTAGAAAATCTTTAATAATTAAAATGGACATTTCACTTGCCTGTGGTTTAAACACAGAAATAAAATAATTATGAAATGTTCTATTTTTAGCTACTGATTAAAGTACACTTCATTTTCTTTCAAGATTACTTATTCTTTGATCATTTTAATTGCAACGGTGAGATTTTCAGGATCAGAGGCTGATACTCAAGTATATGGGCACCATGAGAGCATGGCTAACACCTCAAACGGATTGATCTCAAGGGAGAAACAACAATCAGCTCAGATGAATATATCCAGAGGATTGCTGCTGATCTTTTGTGAGATATAGTCAAATAAGAAATGTATACAAACGTGGATGATAAAAAAAAAAGCAATTGTTTCATGTATACCTGCATGTCTTTGGTTTGTCATAGAGTAAAGCAAAGAAAGCATGAAAAGAGATAAATCATTATTTCTTTATAAATGTATTCTAATATAGCCTGGACATGTTTTTGGCACCCTAAGAAAATCATTTCTTTTTTTTTTAAATATTTTTATTGGGAGTTTTAGATAAGAACATCAGAGACATAAGAATGCATACAAACATCGTTCAACAGAGTATCACATAGTATATAGAATTAATGAACAACATAAGTATTAAACATAGGAGTCAAGCTGTCGGATTCGTAGCTACTTTTTTTTTTGGGGGGGGGGGAGGAGTAGGGGATAGTATATGGTCAGCCTATTCACCAGAGATCGATCAGGTAAAGCAGTATTTAAGGCAGAATTGACTTCTAAACAAAGATTAATATAGTGTGAAGTTTCCAGGAGCGGAAGCTATACGTTAACAACAACATATCATACCCATAGTTACGGAGGACCTATAAGAGAAGTGATTTGCAGTTGAAAACGTTGTCTAGGATATGTCCCTCTAGGGAAGCGTCAAGGGACTTCATTTAAGGGATCGCAGTTTTGTTGTGCTGAAGAATGGGGCAACACGGAATCAGTATGGACTTTAAGCATACCCAATTTGTTGGAGATATTCCGTTTAAGGTACCAGTCTGTAAAGCAGAATGGTTGCATGATCTTTTGGATCTCCTCTTGAGTGAAAGTTGCTTCCATATATTTGCGCCACTTCGCAAAGAATTGGGTGGTTGATTTAAAGTTACGTGCAATGGTGTCAAGTCTTTCGAGATGGAAAAAGGATAACATAGCTCGCTTTGCAAGTTGCAGACTAGGAGGGGTAGGTTGGATCCATTGTTGCATAATAGTTCGGCGTGCAACCAGTAGAAACAGATGAGTCCATCTCAAGAGGCTAGTGTTTGGGGATTTTGAGGAGGGATCCATGGAATGGTCATATCCAAAGAGGCAGATCAATGGAGTTTTGGGAACTTGGTCCTGATTAGTGGAATGTATATGCTGCAGAATGGCGTCCCAGTATGATTCAATGTGTGGGCAGCTCCAAAGTCAATGTAGAAGCGTAGGACGTACTGCAGAGCACCATGGACAGTGATCTTGATTGGGGTTCTCTTTATCATGGTGGAACGGGTAGTAGGCTCTGTGTATGATCTTGAATTGTGTTTCACGCCATGATTCTGAGATAGCAAGTTTGCGGATATGGTGATAGCCTTGCAGTATTTTTTCCGGTAAATTGCTGTCGTTGAGAATGGATGACCACTTATGAAATGGAGCAAGATTGTATTTGGCAGATTGGTGAGTAATAAGAGAGGAGTAAAGTTCCGAAATGGAGTAGGAGTTTCGCTTAATTGCCACGTCTATGAAGGAGTGTTGGAAGGGAGCTGAGCCTCGGGGGTAACAAGATTGAAGGTAGTCCGTCAGCTGATGATAGTAAAACTGGTGTGAGAGAGGTAGGGAGTACTCTTCTGCCACAGATTGGAAGGGTTTAAGTTGACCAGCCGTATTGAGGTATAAGGATGTTGCTTTAGTTAGTCCTTGAGTTTTCCAATTGGCAAAGGTGTCATATATAGTGGACGGTGGAAACATAGGGTTAGCTTGTATAGTCAAATGAGAAGATATGCTCGAGGGAAGACCAATTAATCTCCGAATCTCCTTCCAGGCAATGACGGTGTCTCTAATGAGCACACTTGTTTTAAGATGTGGCGGTAGAGATTTCAGGTTTGAATGAAGGACAGCGGGGAGAGAGTATGGAGATGTCATGGCCCCCTCGAGCATATGATTACAATACTTAGAGTTCCCCGATAACCAGTCAAGCCCCTGTCTAAGTAGGCATGAAAGGTTATAGAACCTATTATTAGGTAACCCTGCCCCTCCTTCCTCCTTAGGGAGACACAATTTCTGTAAAGCTATACGTGGCTTTTTGGAGAGCCATAAGAAATTTGTTAGCGCCGAGTGAATTCTCTGTACATCTGAATGTTTAAGCAGGAGGGGTATCGTTTGCATAGGGTATAGTAAGCGCGCAAACGACACCATTTTGAACAAGTGGCATCTCCCGAAGAGTGAGAGAGGAAGGGTCTCCCAAGCTTCCAGCTCCTTTACAATTTTGGTAATAAGAGGCGGGTAGTTGAGAGAGTACAATGAAGAAGGGTCCCTTCCTATATGGATACCCAAGTATGTTATATGGTGGGATGCTACAGTGAAGGGAGAGGTAGGTAACCATTCATTCGCTCGTCGGGTCTGGAGTGCTAGCACCTCACTTTTGGCAAAGTTGACTTTGAGTCCTGAGCTGAGTTGAAAGGCCGTAAGTATGTCTGTAAGTCTGGTAAAATCTGTTTGCGGGTTAGTAAAGAACAGGAGTATGTCATCCACAAAGAGTCCTGAGCGGAGGGTGTTGTCGCCTATGGTAATGCCAGTGATGCCTTCGGGGGAGTTAAGTAGTCTGGATAAAGGTTCGATGGCCAGAGTAAAGAGTAAAGGGGACAGTGGGCATCCTTGACGGGTTCCTTTTGCTAGGGGGATAACGTTTGAGGTAAAGTCTGGGGTAACTATCCTAGCTGTGGTGGATGCATACATTTGTTGGACAAAGCGCGCATGATTTGGCCTGAGAATCCAAGAATGTCCATCACCCCGAACAGCCAAGAGAAGCTGATATTATCAAACGCTTTTTCAGCGTCTAACGAGATTATAGCTATGTCTTGGTCTGGGTGCGCTTTAGCATATTCCAATACGAGGAGGACCTTCCGGATGTTCAGGGTGGCGGAGCGTCCCGAAACAAAGCCGGCCTGGGCTGGGTGAAGGATGCATGGAAGGAGTTTGGCTAAGCGTGAGGCGATTATTTTGGATAGAATCTTTACATCTACATTAATTAAAGTGATTGGGCGATACGAACTTGGGCATAAGGGGTCCTTACCCGCTTTAGGAATTAACTTAATGTGAGCCTGTGTGCCTGAGGGGAGATAGGGGCCTCCGTCCCACATCTTAGCGTAGACGTGTTTGAGGGTATCAGGTATGAAGTCTTTTGTGATCTTATAAAATTCGGCTGTAAGGCCATCAGGGCCTGGGGCTTTAGCAGAGGCCATGGATTTGATAGTCGCTTGAATGTATTCGACGGATATGGGCGCATTGAGGGTTGCGAGTTGGTCTGAGTCTAGCTTGGGTAATGGTATCTTTGTCAGGAGTTCTTGGGTTGTCTTACAGTCCGTTGGGTCTGGGGAGTATAAGGTCGTGTAGTAGTCCGTGAGAATTTTACGGATTTCGGTGGGAGAGTTGGTGTGGTTGCCCATGGCATCCTTCAAAGCAGGGATATGTGTGGGGCGTCGAAGTGGTGAGCAAAGCTTGGCTAGTAATTTCCCTGCTTTGTTACCAAATCTATGAAAATGGAGGGTAGAGTAGGATGCTTTAATAATTTCTTGTTGTTCCGCCCAGAGGTCAAAGTCATGTTTGGCTTTTTGCCATTGTTGTATGTGCTCAGTGTTTCTGTTCAATGAGAGTTGCTGGTGTGCCTTCTCGTAGGGCTTCGCTGGCTAGCGTGTATTGCTGTTTTGTATGTTTTTTGTACTGAGCAGCATAGGCGATCATTTTTCCTCTTAGGAAAGCTTTACCAGCATCCCAAAATAGATTTGGGTCGGAGATGTGTGCTCCATTTGTATCGGCATATTCTGCCCATGACGAGTGGAGCATATGGCGGAAATCGTCATTGTCGGCTAGGTAGGATGGAAAGCGCCAAGTAGGTGGGGTAGAAGGTGTGAGGTTGGTCAAGAGAACCGTTATAGGGCCATGGTCAGATATTTTGGTGTCAAGAATCTGAGGGGTATGGGTTATAGGCGTCAGAGCAGGGGAAGCAAAGAAGTAGTCTATTCGAGAGAAAGATTGATGGGGAGGCGAAAAGAAGGTATATTCACGGTCAGTGGGATGTGATAGGCGCCAGAGGTCGACAAAGCTCATAGAGGTTATTGCTTGTTCTAATGGTGACGAGTGTGGTGGTACTTTGTAAATCCCTCGTGTTTCCTGTGGTCGGGTGCCCGAGCGGTCTTCCGCTGGTGACATGACTGAGTTGAAATCACCTCCAACCAGGTGGAGAGTGTCAGGTGTAGTTAGTATCCAGGAGACCAGTTCCTGGAAGAAAGGGATATCTGGTGAGTTAGGGGCGTATATATTGGTAATGGCTAGGTCTTTTGAAGCTATGGTCAGTCTTAATGAGAGTTTGCGGCCAGTCGAGTCAGCTTTTACCTCTCTAATCTTGTACCTTATGTTTTTGTGCATCAAAATGGCTACTCCGGCTTTGCAGCAGGTCGCTGAAGCTCCAAAAACTTCGCCCACCCACAGTTTGCATAGGCGGGGAAGATCTTCCGTTGACAGGTGCGTCTCCTGAAGGAGAGCCACATCTGCCCGTTAAAGTTTTAGGTGTCTGAGGACCATCATGCGTTTTCTGGGGGATCTAAGTCCCTTGACATTCCAGGACACAATCTTCAGGTGATTCCCAGATGTTTGCACAGCCATATCCGAAAGGGGTATGGGCTATATGATATTAGGTACGATCGCAGGGGCAATGTTGTGGAAACAGCAGTTATCTGGTGCTCACCGGAAGATTGTTTGCTTCCTGAAAAAATATAAGGTGAATAGGTGTTCGTGACCAACATAAAGTAGCAGCATATCTGTGATAGGGATTGGGGGGAACTGCAGTAGGGGAAATAAAAGACAGTGGATAGCTTCACTTTTTTCCTCATGGGAACCAACTATCATACCGAACAGAGTAAAAGCCAGTCCGCTTCTCCCCATCAAGGAACGGATCCAAGACTCAGGGACGGAGGGGGAGGGGCTGTGGAGTGTGGTATGGGGGAAGGGGAGAGGGGTACGTAGGGGGTCAGGTGGGTTATGTGGGTATTTGAAATGATGGGGGCCACCACACTTGGGGTGGGCTAGATGAGGGGGCTTTGTTTTATGATCTTTCCAGGTGGGGAGATGCAAACTGGCTGTCAAACCGCCCTTAAAAGGACAGGTTAGAGATAGAGAGAAGGTAAAAAAACCCCCCCAAAAAAACAGGCAACTAATAATAACATTTAGAATTAGCCCCGATGGGTAGCCTAAGGGAGAGGATATCTCGGTGCAGGGAGGGCATCTAACTATCCTCATATGTCCTCGGGGAGTTCAGTAGTAGTTACATTAGAGTACACATTGGTGCAGCTCGCCTATACGCACCCATACATACACACTCATGTAGGGGGTAGGCAGAAATGGGAGTTAAAGAGGCCTCAAATGAGAGAAAGTAAGGAGTGGTATGGTATACTTTCCGTCTTCCAGGTGGCAAGGGTAACTCAGAGTTGGGTGTCTTCATTGGGTGACGGGTCGGTCCTCTTGAGGGTTCGCCCGGCTGCTCTTGTAAGGTGGCTTGGTCGGAGAGCGTTGTTGCCTGGGTTTAGTGGTGTGAGGAGGAGACTTGAGAGTTTTGTTTGCGGAGTCGGAATGTTCCATTTCCTGAGTCAAGGTGTCGTTTAAATAACGGTCAGCTTCTTCAGGGATATTGAAGGTAAGGTGTTCCCCAGATTGCAAGTGGATATGAAGAGTGGCTGGGTAGGCCAAGGCAAATCTAATTTGTTGGTCGTAGAGAGTGGTACATACCTCCGTAAAGGCTTTTCGCTGTTTCATTACCTCTATTGAATAGTCTGCGAAGAGTAGTAGTTTCGCCCCTTCAAAGGTTAATGATCGGGATTTGCGGAATTTTTGCATAATGGCGTTTTTGTCTGCATAGTTGAGGTATCTGACAATAACAGGATGAGGCTTGGTGCGACTTTCGGTAGATTGACCAATGCGATGGGCCCGTTCAACTGTACATGGGATGCGTAGGCCCAGTTGTTCAGGGATGAGTTTAGAGCAGATATTTATTAGTTGACCGTTAGGTACGGATTCTGGCAGTCCGATAATTCTCAGATTGTTCCTCCGTGAACGATTTTCCAAATCATCCAATTTACTCCAAATGTCTCTATGTGATGTGGTCAGGCGTACGACAGTGGCAGCAGTGGCAGTAGCTTCATCTTCGAGGGTAGATATCCTTTCCTCAGTTTGTGATAATCGCTGGGATTGTGCCTGTAATTCCAGGTGGAGCTGCTCCAGCCCTTTCTGTACTGCCGCATCTACCGTAGCCGTGAGGGTGGGGGCTAGGAGGGCAACCACTGCTTGTGCTATACTTGCATGGGCAGTTGAGTCTAAGGCTTCGGAGCTCGTAGCTGGCTGTGTTAGGGAATGAGCGCCTCCCAAGTGAGCGGCTGCTGGTTGAGCGGCTTCTGGTCGAATGGCTTCCGATCGAACGGTTTCCGGATGAACGGCCTCCGACCGAACGGCTTCCAACCGAACGGCCCCGGGCCGATCGGCCTCTGAATGATTTGCGTCCGGAGCGCATGGTGCGGCCGCCATATTGGATGAGCGGGCAGCTGCTTCTCCCGATCCCGGGAGTGGAGAGGAAAGGGCCCGGGCGTATGTCCGCTCAACAAAGCGGTCCATGGATGTCTCACCCACTGTTAGGAGGAGAGGGGGGATCGTCCCAGAATCAAAGCACGGCTTTAAAGCAGGTATTTGGGGAGAGTGTGGCGGGAGCTGTCTCTGCTCACCTCCTTCAGATCAGGCGCCGGAACCAGAAGTAGAAAATCATTTCAATAATAGGATCAGAATGATATTTTAGACTAACTGGTTTTTTTTACTGTGAGTGGGTGGCAAGGGTGAGCTTACATGTACATCGCCAGCTGAGGTGTGTGCTGTGCACCGCTCCTGCTGTGCCCCCAGACACAGCAGATTGTGGCCCCCAGTACCCAGCAGCTTTGAGCTGCCAGGGTATTGCATTATTTGCTATGCAATCACATGATCACAATGTAAACACAACTGTTATGAAAGAGTTTCATTCATAACAGCTGTGCTTGGTATTGTGATACTGTGATTGGCCCAAAGCTATTACATGGTACCTTGGCAAATCACAGCACCCTGTACCATGTGATAGCTGAGGGCCAATCACAGTAATCACAACTGTTATGAATGCAACCCATTCATGACAGTTCAAAACATTGCTGTTACAGTGATCATCAATGTAACAGAAATTCAAATTGTAAATTGTACTACTCCCCTAGAGTAGTACAGTGTCACTATGGTGACACTGAACTATTCTGATGAAAGTATTTTAAAAAATAGTAAGAAAAGAAATGTTAAAAAACATACTTTCACCAGTCTGTAGCTCTGATTACCACCACACTAGTCATATGATGACTCTATACTACATTGGTGACAGTATGTAAAAAAAAGTGAAGAAAAAAAAAATTTCATTTTCCAAAAAACTGTGTGAAAAAACATATACATATAAATGTAATTTGTATACAGTCTTGCATGCCAGTAGCACAGTGCTAAAAAGTAAAAAATGGCTTGGTCATGAAGGGGGTAAATCCTTCCAGAGGTCAAGTGGTTAACTGGAGAAAAGTAGTCACTCTCCTGTCTGGTATCATTGTGTGCAAACCAAACAAAAATGTGGTCCTAGGAATCTCACCAGTTTAGCAGGTGGCGGTGCTATCCCTATGTAAACAGGTGGGTTTCGCCAAAAACAGTTGAACCAAAAAAAGAGAAGAAAAAGGCATAGACAGCACAACTTCTACCATCCAAGAATAGTTTAATAGAATTAAAATATCAAGACAAACAATAAAAATAGCAAACAACATCTGAGTGGGTGCATAAAGACCTACTCCAGCCCCCCCCCAAAACCCCTCCCATCCCTCCACCCACCTCTACTCCCATACCCCCCCCACAAGACCAGTCCCCCCAAAAAACGAGGTGGATCTAACCTGCTAGAATACACAGAGGGCAATACTTGGCTTAGTTCCAATCTCCTTGACCCCCCGCATCAGGATTGGCTGTCAAGTCAAAAAGGTTCCCCAATTTGGTGACAACAAATACTTGGAAGTAATAGAAATTCAAGCCACTGACTGGGAACATTTCCATTCAGGACAGGATAATATAACAGTTATGGAGTGGAAAGTGTTAGGAGAATTAAAAAATCTGCAGGGATGTGTTATTATAACTAGTGACAAAGGGGGTAACATAGTATTGTGGAAAGAAACAGACTACGTTGAGGAGGTGTATAGACGGTACATAAGGAGTGACCTATTTTTAGATACTGCATATATAGCATAGTTTGTGGATTCTATAACTTTTCATACAAACTAAATAATGAACACTGATTTGGGTTATTTTTACCAAAGAAATGTAGCAGAATACAGTTTGGCCTAAATTAATGAAGAAAGTTTTATTTTTTCACATTCCATATATTTTCATTACACCTATATTGATGTTATATTCCCCCACATATATTCTTTTTTATTTTTCATTCCATTTCCATATTTTCATATTTTTATATTTGATATTTTTCACATTCACACTACACTCAGTTTTATCACATTCACTTATACTTTCCTTTTTTTTCTTTCATGTTATTATTCATTTACATGTATTTACCATTTTTTTTACACTACACACCAACCCAATCATCCCTTTGTTGTATATGGCCTCTTAGCCATCCACAAATGACATTGGCATCATATCTGTCCCTCCCATCCAGGAGGGCCTTTCAGCGTGTGTCCTCGCTCCCTTCGTTAGATCCCTTAATGTAGGTGGGGGCTGGGCGCATGCGTGCTGTTTTTATGGTGGAGATGTGTGACTCTCCCATTTTCCCCAATATGGGTGTCACACATCTGCGCCATCTTTCCGTCTTGCGAATTTGAGTGGCCCCGTCTGACCCCAGCTCACTGCCTTGTCCGGGTGACATCACCCGCTGGCCTGGAATGGAACGCACACTGTATCTCTGGCAGCGTCCTGTTGCCATTGTGTGGAGTGGATTTGTGGGCTTAGGCTGCACCTTCAGCCTCGCCCTCTCACATGATGCTGGGTGGGGAGTGGATTCCTGGGTTCACACAGGGTATAAGAGAGGATCCTCCATCAGCAGATCCTGTCTGCCATCCTTGCTGCTGTGTATCCTCAGAGCTGGATTGGGGCTGTGGACCTACACAAGATATGATTCCCCCTTCCACACGGGTATCGCCTATGTTGGCACCATCTTGTACCTATTCATGCCTGCTGATATTTTTTCACCTCATTATCACATTTTTGAGTGGACACCTTATTGGTTTAACACAGTAGTGTCCAATACAGATTTACTTTTTACTTTATTTTTTCAAATATCCTTTTTCCCCCTTTTTTTTTTTGTTTTACCTTTCCTATCCACTCCCAGCCTTATGATTTTCTTATTCTCCTGTATGGTTATTGCAGTGAGGGCCTCTTCTGTGCGCCCCACCCTAGGTCTATCCTACCACCCTCAGCTCCCGGTTGGAACCTCTGCTGTGGTGGTCCTCACACAGTGCAAGGACCCAGGTGTTATTTGATTTTATCCACTGGTTTATATGTCAGTGGTCCCATTTCACAGGGTATGTGCGTATACCTAAGGCACACTTTAGGACCTTTTTTATTCTAAATTTATTTACCATTTAAATAAAATAATATTTAACTTTAAATGTTCAAATTGTCTAATTGGTTGCTCCTATTGTGACATGTTTTTTTCCACAGATATATACAAAAAACCAACCTCAGCTGTCTCCCGATGTGTTGCCCACGAAACGCATAGAGATTATAGCTCCGGTGAACTATGAATTCAATGTCTCAACAATTATGTCAGTATCTTGAATATATTCTTTTTATCTATCTTTTATGATGAAATATTTGTACTGTACGTGTTTTTTATGAAATATGAAATACATTTTGTAATTTTATATACTTGATGTATCATTTAATTTAGCACCACTCTTCTAAAGTCCCATGGGCAATTCATTTTTTTTTTTTTTTTTCGAAGAAAGATTATTTGCAAAATGTTATGATAGAAACTAAGAGAACGTGTTTTTGCTTTTTATTATTTTAAGGTTTTTTTTTTCATTTATTTAGCAAAAAATAAAAACCCCAGTGGTAATTAAATACCGCCAAAAGAAAGTTCTATTTATGTGCAAAAAATGATAAAATTTCATATGAGTACAGTTTTTCATGACTGCATATTTGTCATACAAAATGTAAAGCTCTGAAAGCCGAACATTGGACTGGGCAGGAAGGGGGTACAGTGCCCTGTATTGAAGTGATTAAAGGCCCAGTCACACCAAATCAGTCTGGGACAAGGTGTTTAACACATGGGCATTAACGCATATTATGCTGTTCATCAATGTACATTGTGTTAAGGTAGCCAAATTATTTGAGTAGGCTGCTAACATACCAAACCAGACAAAAAAATCACTCGTGCAGCAGGTGTTACTACCACACCACAGTGCATGGTAGTGCCTTTCCATGTGTTGCAGGGCTCTGTAGAACAGGTGCATTGTGAAGATATGTTGACATTTCATTTACATTAAATGGTCCTGCAGTGCACCAGTGCATGTTACATTGCTGCAAATTTGGCAGTAGTGCAAAGAGCATGCTGATGAGAGGAATGATTAGAGTTACAGATATTAGCACATTTGTGTGTTGCTTCTTTTTACTGTCCAGTCACATGATAGGAGTGGTGATAGGACCTGTATGTGCTACTGATCAACAGTGGGGAAAAATAAAATTGTATGCCATGCTGGAGAAGTCTGTGCTGTGTGGCAAATGTGTGTAAATAGAAGAACTGGAAAGACAGAGATACAAATCCTTTGGCAGGTTAAACAGCTCCCATATATGTTTGTCCTCTGGTATTTAGCTGTTTGCCTGAAAATCAGCTTTAAGTGGCCACTGGGGGATAGAGAAACCCCTTTCAACTATTCTGCACAATTCTTGTACTTAAATAAAAATAATTATACAAACAAATCTACCCTAAATACACATTGGGTTTACAGATAGATGGAGCAGGCAACACTGTAATCCGTATAGCATATTTATTGACTACATAAGAGTGATAGTAAAACAAAAAAGCTGACGTGTTTCGGCAAGAGCCTTAGTCGTAGCGACTAAGGCTCTCTCTGAAATGCGTCAGATTTCTGTTTTACTATCACTCTTATGTAGTCAATAAATACGATATATGGATTTTAGTGTCGCCTGGTCCATCTATCTGTTTATCTTGTTCAGATGTGAATGGACACAATGAGCCTGGGCACCTGGGTGTGGACCTGCATTTGCATTGGCTCTCCTCATAGCATGCGCTGCTTCCACTACACAATGGGTTTAGTCTGACATTGATCTAGTATGGCCATGTACCCATATTCATTTAAGCATGTCATGAGTATCCCCACCCATTAGTGTACATCAGCCTCATGGTGGGAATGCAGCACATTGGCTCATTAATGACAGCTAACTTCTGGGTTCAGACCGAACCCAAGTTCATCAGTAAACCTAATGCTCCTGAACTGGGCCTATATAGGATGGTTCTGTTTTAACCCAATGGGATTTGCTTATCTTGGTTTATGAATACAGTAAAAAGGCATTGATGATATAGAATGGTAATGTATGCAGTGTTTTATTTTTTTATCTCAACATTTTCACACATATCCACAAATATACATTGTAATTAGGGATGGGCCCGTGGTTCAAGTCGAATGTTCATCAAATTTAGAACATGTGGAGCGCCTCATAATGTATTGCACACATACGGCGCGCGTAGCTCCTCCTCCATGTGAGGACTGCCGCCGTGTGCGCAGGCTGTGTTTTGACATTTTATTTATAGTGCAGTACGGGGCCACCAGGTGACGTATGGGTGACCCCACCCCCTTCTGATGTCATGTGCCATCAGAGGGGCGGGTCACTCAATTATGTTACTGGGTGTCCCCGCCCTTTACTATAAATAAAATGTCAAACCAAAGAGAGCTCAGTTGGCGGGAGCCCTCCCATGGAGGAGGAGCTGTTCATTTTTTTTTTTCCGGGTCCATCGCTTGCCGTGATTGATGATGGATTACAATGAGGGACACTTATTTTTATTTTTTAATAAAGGACTTGTCCCTAATTTTCTCCTGTGTTTTTTTCTTCTTTGACACTTTTGGTAAATTAGTGGGGGTACTATGTACCCGATACTAATTCACATAGGGAGGGTCGGGATCTGGGGGCCTCCTTATTAAAGGGGGCTTCCAGATTCAGATAAGCCTCCCCGCCTGCACACCCCCACAACCCAGGGTTGTGGGGAAGAGGCTCTTGTCCCCATCAACATAGGGACAAGGTGCTTTGGGGTGGGGGCGCAGAGCCCCCCCTGCCCCATAGCACCCATACTCCCCATGTTGAGGGCATGTAGCTTGGTACGGTTCAGGAGGGGAGGCACTTGCTCGTCCTCCCCCATCCTGGCCAGCCAGGTTGCATGCTCAGATAAGGGTCTGGGTTGGATTTTAGGGGAAACCCCACATCAATTTTTTTTTTATTTTGGCACGGAGTTCCCCTTAAAATCCAAACCAGACCCAAAGGACCTTGCTCTGGCTATGTTCTAAACATCACAGAGCTGCGCCCTTTTACAGGCAGACTAAGG
>BLSH010146104.1:226875-243112 GCA_018402905.1 Glandirana rugosa
GCTTACCAGGATAGAAAAACTCCAGGACCCATCACAACTCGCTTGGACCTGACATTGCAAGCCCAGGCATGGTTTGAAAGCCCACAGGCCCTGGGCATGGGCTTGTACCTGTAAAGTTTTTTGCAAGCCCAAGCCAGGTCCCAAGACCATAAAATGAGGTGCACAACTCTTCGACGTCCCGTCGGTTAGTTGTTCGCAAAGTGACCAAACGGAACCTTCGGTAGTGTCGGTACGGATGATTACCGTACCGACACTAACCGGTCACGTAGTACACTGGGTCGGAGAATTATTCGACCTCAGTGAACTACAGAGCAACAGCACAGCAGTAGTAAAGTAATCTATCTCAGGATGCAGGATCAGATGTTGTTAAAATGTCTCTAATCTCTCCCTGATGCCGTCAGCTACCTCTCCCTACAGCTGACCCAAGAGCATGTGACTGCAGCATCAAGTGACTCCAGCTTATTAAGAGGCTGGGTCACATGATGCACTGGCCAATCACAGCCATGCCATTAGTAGGCATGGCTGTGATGGCTTCCAAGGCAAACCAGTGAAACGCTTGTTGATTGGCTGCCCTGCAGCTTCTCAACACGTGGAGTAAAATACCAGAACCCTGGACCGAACCCGAACGTTTTTTGAAATGTCCATGTTCGGGTACGGGTCCCGGACACCCGAAAGTTTGGTACGGACCCGAACGTTACAGTCCAGGTTCGCTCAACACTACCCAGGACCTCAAAAAGATAGGACCATTCGACTGCGTCAAATGCTTTTTGCAGATCAACTGAGAGGATAAAGCCCTCCTGAGCTGGGCCCCCGTCCCATCCCGAACCAAGGATCGAAATGATGTCTATAGCCCTGCGAATCTGATCAGGGCCCTGCCTCCCAGGTATAAAGCCCACCTGATCCTTATGAATGTATTGTCCTATGAAGGCAGATAGTCTGTTGGACAAAATTTTTAAGATTTTAAGATCATTATTGATTATTGAGATGGGCCTATAGTTACTAACCTCAGAGGGGTCTTTATGGGGTTTTTGGATAACTGATATGTTAGCCTGTTTGAAGTGAGTTAAAGAAATTCACTAAGTGCGGGGCCAATACTGACCCTAAATGCTTATAGTATCCTGTCGAGACACCGTCTGGGCCCGGGGCGGCGCCCTTTTTAAGATGTTTGATAACATCTAAAATCTCAGATTCCGAGATCGGGGCTTCAAGTGAAAGCCTATGATCCTTGGCTAGGGTGGGAAGGGGGACGTTGTCAAGAAAGCCAGTAGAAGAAGTTGAGGGAGCCGAGATCTATAGAGCTTGGCATAGAAGTCATGCAATGTGGACATAATCTTATGAGGATTTTGGGTGAGGGAACCCGACATGTCTCTCACTTTTAGGGAATGCGAATGATCTGAATTTTGGGGACAACTTGGCAGCTAAATTTGGACCTATCTGGTCTTTGCGAAGGTAAAAATGGGCATTTGCCCATTGAGCCTGCTTCTCTGCCTGAGTGGTCAATGCCAGATTGAGGGACGTCCTCCCTGCCTCCAGCTTCCTTCGAGATTGAGGGGTGGGATTTACCTTGTGCGCCTTTGCGAGTTTCTGAAAGTCATGCTCTAGTTTAACTAGGTGGATCCGTCTTTCTTTCATAAGTTTAGCAGATAATTGAATGATCCTGCCCCTGATGACTCTTTTGTGGGCTGCCCAGAGAGTCATACAGGAAACCCCCAAGCCAGTATTCAGATTAAAGTACTCTTCCAGGTCCTTCCTAAGCAAAGTACAGTGAACCGGGTTGTTCAATAAAGTCTCCTTTAGTCTCCATTCGGCTCTATTCCCCATATCCCCCAAGGGCCTTAGAAGTACAACTACCATAGAGTGATCAGATAGTGGGGAGTCCCTAATAGTGGACTTGGAGACCTGAGGAATAGAGGAAGCAGCTCCCATAAAAATATGGTCAATTCTGGCCAGGGATCTATGAGGAGCTGAGTAGTGCGTAAAGTCTCTAATACTAGGGTTACACTCCCTCCAGACGTCCACCAGACCTAGTGAGTTAATGAGCTTGGCAAGCTTAAGGCTTCTTTTTGGGGGCTGTAGCAGACGCGAGCGAACTGGCCTTGATTTGTCCAAAATGAGATCAAGAGCTGTGTTGGAATCCCCTCCCAAAATCACGGTCCCCTCAAAGTGGGGGAGAGGGAGTCCAACATAGAGCTGAAAAATTGTATTTGGCCATTATTAGGGGCATAGTAGGACATAAATGAGTAAGGGCAACCCCCAAGATCCCCTAATAAAAGAATATATCTACCCCCTGATTACCTGACGTAGATGAAAACCAGCGATTTTCACAAAGAAGACACCGACCCCTCTAGTCTTGTCCGGCTCATTAGCCAGATAGAATTGAGGGTAGCTTTTATGAATAAAACTAGGGGAGAATTGAGAGGGAAAGTGGGTTTCCTGTATAAGAAGGACCTCCAAGTGCTGCGAGTGAGCTGCTTGGAAATACTTCCTACATTTTAATGGGGAGTTGAGGCCTTGTACATTGTGAGAGGCAATTTTCAAATCACCGGACGGGTTAACTGAGGGTAACATGATGCAATTTAAGGAAGACACTTACGTTAATGTAACGCCACTCATCAGACTCCCACCACCTTCAGCTAAGGACTTTGCCACTGAAAAAGGGGAAGAACTTAGGCCCCTAGTCATCTCTGTAGGAGGACCACCCCGGCACCTGGGATAATAAGAAAAGAAGCAAGAAGAAAACAGAGAAAGGAAGGGAAAGCCAAACAAAAGGTAAGAGAAGATCGAAGGAGGGAAAGCGGCCAAGTGCCGCCAGACCCCTCCATCGTCGGGGGATGAGAGCCAGAAAACCGACTCCCATATCCCGAGATAGACCTAGAAACAACTGCCTATACCGGCAGCTACACATCTACTTCTGTGCCAAACCAAGTGGTGAGGCCCACAAGCAGAGGGAGGAGCATGCCAACCATCCCGCCCCCAGAGGAGCCCAACATTATTATAAAAACCGGGAAGTGCCCGGAGGTATAAACTGCAAAAAATAATATTTCAACAAATCAAGTAATAAAAAAGACATGAAAATACAGAAATAACCCTCGGGATCTACATGAAGGATAGTCATCAGATCCCTCCGGATCCCATCCCCCACCTCATTCCCTAAACCCCCCTCGATGGGGGGGCTGGGAAAGATGGGGGCCGATCAAGAGCGAGCCAGGACTAGGAACTCCCGAGAAGACCCATCCCACCCCCAACGTGCAGGATAGATCTAAAGAACAGTGATATCAACCATAATCAACATAGTAAATAAAGAAAACCGCCCCCTAGGGGGTCAACCAGTATAAGATCAATCTCTTAGGAGAAGTCAGATCAAGGCTTCAATGGGAAACTTAAAGCCTTAATGAACCAGAACAAGACCCCAAAATAGAGTAAAGAGGGGTCAAGGGGGGTGCGAGTCCTTAGGCCTCTTGGAGTGCTGAGATCTCCACACGGGGGGAATAGGACTTTGGGGAGAAGGGCGCTTGGAGGAACCCACAGATTTGGCTTTGAGAGAGGAACCAGGCTCCAATGAGATAAGGTTCAATTTAACCATCAGATGTTCCCCTTCGTTGAAAGAAGAAAAGCCATAGTTCTTGACCTTGTATAAGAAGGTGAGGCGGAGAGGAAAGGACCACCAGTACTTGATTGATTTGTTTGTTAATACCTCAAGCAGGGGTTTCAGCGCCCTCCTCTTTTGAATGGTAGCTGGAGAAATGTCCGTGAACACTTGAATGGAGTGGCCTTGAAAGGATAACTGAGGTAACTTCCTGGTGATCTTCATTATCTCCTCCTTAACTGCATAAAAATTAGGTTTAATGACCATCTGTGCGAGGAGCTTGAAAGGCTCTATGAGCTCTGTCTAGTTCCAGTCTGTGGTCCGGGATGTTTTCTTTGATAAAGGAGCGAACTGTCTCCTGAACATCCTTGATGGATTCCCGCACCCCCCGTAAACGAAAATTATATCTACGGGAGCGATTTTCGAGGTCATCAATCTTGGAGTGGGCAGCTTCCAACTGGTCCTGGAGGTCCTGGATACGGGCCGTGTTCTGGTTTGCTCTAGCGATGGTTTGATCAGTTTTTTGTTCAACCACTTCAATCCTGGACCCCAAGCTCTGAAGGTCTGCTTGGATAGTTGAAGTGCTCTGGGATGCAGTTTGGGCCAAGCCTTTAGCCAACATTTTAGAGAAAGTTTCCATCATGAATCTCAGATCAGGGTGTGAGGCTGGAGTAGGGGGCCCCAGAATCCCTGGGGTGTTAGGGTCAGGGGCCCTAGCTCCATTTGGGAAGGCAAACATTTCATCAAGGGTCGGGGAACAGAGAGTGCAGCGCTAGCGCTGCACTCTCTGTTCCCCATTCTTTACAACCTTGTCTGTTGTCGTGTCAGCTGCTTCCATACACACCACTAGGTAGCGCAGTATTCCCCTAACCCATTTCATCAAGGGTCCTTTCCAGGAGGGACACTGTAGATGCCGGGGACGTGTTTTGGGGTAAAAGGAAGTCAGCGACTGGCGGATCTGGGTCAGGGAGAACCCGAGACCCCCCTTCTGCCCCTGCTTCCCTATCATCAGGACAGTCAATAGCTTTAGGGCCCCGCTGGTTCACCTGGGGCAATGGAGACTGGTCTGAGGGGTGTTTAGTGAACCCTGGGTGTTTTGACAGGTCCCGTCAAACCGCTGCTGCATACATGGGTAGTAGGGTGATGGGATGAGGCCCAAATTGTATAGGACTTAGCAAAGAGAAATAAATGTGGGAGATCTGACTGCGCCTTCCAAACAGTCCATTCAGGTATGACCCTGGGGTGAGTGATCTGGTTTGGGGAGATCACTGTTCCTTTATGCTTAAAAAGCTTCCTGGGTAGAGTCTGGGGGGAGAGAAGGCGTTGGAGAGCAGGGGGGAGTCCTGAGAGATAGCCCAGAGAATGATGTAGGGGCTTCCTGATCAAGGCCCTGATAGAACAGAGCCTCTGCGGCCTATAAGATCCTGCAGGGACCAGCCAATGCTTTCAGCCTAGGGCCCAGCTTCCCAGGGACTCAAGGGAGAGCTTGGTGGGGGAACGCTGCCAGCCTCACCTATGACAGGAGGAGTCTGAATCTGCTTACTTCCTTCCGCGCGGCTCTGGTCCGCTTCTAGGCCGCAGCCGCGGCCTTGATTAATTGCCGATCCCGGCGAACGCTCCCGTGGGGCGGGGAGGCCTCCGGTGATCCTCGGGTGCCTTCACGGCATCAAGGGCCACCTGGACAGGGAGAGATATTCCCGGATGGCTGCTTTCTGGGGCTCGTGGGAACGGAATGGTCTGGAGCACCATGATCAAGCAGCCATCACGGAGACCCGGCGCATGCGCACTCCAATAACACCAAATTTAACACACCAGCTCCCCATTCACACCTGAGACCTTGTAACACTAATGAGTCAAATGACACAGTGGGGGGGAAATGGCTAATTGGGCCCAATTTGGACATTTTCACTTAGGGGTGTACTCGCTTTTGTTGCCGACGGTTTGGACATTAATGGCTGGGTATTGAGTTATTTTGAGGGGACAGCAAATTTACACTGTTATACAAGCTGTACACTCACTGCTTTACATTGTAGCAAAGTGTAATTTCTTCAGTATTGTCACATGAAAAGATGTAATAAAATATTTACACAATATGAGGGGTGTACTCACTTTTGTGAGTACTGTATATGTATATAGATTTTACACTCATGCACACATACCTGTTTTTAAACAATGACAATTAAAACTCCAAATACAAAAATTATACTTAACATGTATTAAAAGGATCTGTACACATTATGAACTGGGTTGATGTGTATCTGTTGGGATGCATACTTCAGAATTGACTTACCAGTGCTAGTTTCTGGCAATCACTTGGGTATGTGTCTCTTCTATACAGTAATTACTCACATTTTGTCAGAAACAAGTATCTTTAATCAAGTTAACATTTAAAAGCTGCAGAGATGAAATCACAGGGGATTTTTGCACTTTTAAGAAAACTTGGCATGAAGTTCAAATACGGTCTGTTGTATACATTTTACATTATCCATCACAAGATTATATTCGTTTTTTATTTATTAGGCTTCCATAACTGTCAGCACCTTGGTGTGTTCACAGTGGAACAGTTGTAAAGAAATCTAAAATCTCCTTCATGATTTTGTTTTGTTAGACAGAAAGAATGTAGACATATTTTATGTAGGTTTTGTTTAATTGTATACAAATCTGCTTAACTGGCAGTTTGCCCATTCTGGACCAGTGACTTGTTTTACTGGGTTTAGAAACCTGATTATTCTCTTATTTTTTGTTAGTTAATCTATTATCATTTCTGAAAATGTTATAGATGTTTGTTATAAAGAAAAAAAAAAACTTCCTGTCACAAAGGCAAATGAGAGATCATCCTATATAAGGACACAGGTGACAGTTAAAAACATGACAACAGTTCCAGCCCCTCCCCATTGTTTCAAAACCTCAAATAAATAAAACGTTTGAGTGAGTTCTACTTTCATTTCTGTTTTGGGGTGTTTGAGCATAGTTACACCTTATATAGTTAAGTTACACATTTTTTTCATTTTAGAGTAGCAAGAATCAAGAGCAGAAAGTATAGTGGTAGGCTCAATTGCATATACAGAGACTGTAACTGCGTTGGCAACAGTGATGCATTATGTAGAAAAGAAGGACCATATTCTCAGGTGATTGATTAAAGTGTTCCTAAACCCACAACAGTAAAATCAGTCTGTATATGCAGTAAAGCATACTTGTTGTACCCCTTAGTGTGGAACCTAAGGGGTCAATCCTCTACATTGTGCAAAAAGGCTGTTCGATCCTGTCTGCTCTGATCATCTCCTCCTTCCACAGACTCCAAAAAATAACCTAATATTTACAGAGTCTATAGAGTCACGCTGCTTAGTTTGGTGTGTATTTCTAGATTGCTAGAGAGTTTTCTTTTTTCTTGGAAGGGTGCATGTGATCAGCACAGGGCCAATCAGCAGTGCCAGACATGTCCAGACAGGATCAGGGGTCTTGAAGTCTGATTGGACAATCATGGGAGAAATGAAAACTCCTCCTACAAGCTATCAGCACACACTGATACAAGTCACAAGACTGCTCTAACTGCTATATACTGCTGTTGGGAAAAGGTATTTATCAGTTTATAGTTACTAGAACGATTTAATTTCCAAGTTCTGTGTACTGTGAGAGAACATATATAGTGAATGTAGGCTCCTGGGTTTAGTAACATTTTAAGTGGCAATTGGGGTGCCATGTTATGGGTTTTCAGTGGTTACCATGAGTGGTAAGAAAGCAAGATCACCTCTGAGCCCTTTGCCAAATCCCTGTGAGAAACAATCAACCATGAACTGCTTATTAAAGGGGCAATAAACACTGCCACACATATAAGCAAAGCCCTAATCCCATCCTGGCTATTTATATGTAAAGAAAAATTGTACATATTTAGTATATATTTAGTATATATTTAGTAACAATAGCCCACATTAGAACAGTAATAAAAAGCAAAAAAAATCTCCTCCCTGCAAATTAATATCATAATGTGCTAGTATGCATTGCATACTAGCATATTAGGAAAGACTTACTTGAAAATTAAGCCCTCCAGTGGCACACTGTCATCGCTGACAGGGTTTTTATGTTTACCTGGTCTTCCCTCCAGGTTTGCGGGTTGCTCCATTTGACTGGCAGAGCCGCGATGATGTCACTCCCGAGTAGGAGTTGCGGGCATGGCACTTCTCTCTCTATGGACAGCATGCCATCCCTAGAGAGCGCAGTGTGACATCACTGGTGCTGGTAAAGTAAAGTAAATATCTCCCAAGCGATGCACGTTTAAGAGGTATTTACTGTACCTACAGGTAAGCCTTATTATAGGCTTACCTGTAGGTATAAATAAAAACTTAAACCACCTTTACTACCACTTTAAAGCCCCATACACAAATGTTGGGAGACAGCGGCTGGTTCAAGAAAAAAAAGGGCGACATTCGGCCCGTGTGTATGTCGGTCTGTTGGACGTGCATGCTGGAAAACCAGCATCCGGCTGACTCCCGATCAGCGGCCTCAACCAATGGCAGAGAGTGCTGATTGGACTGTTCTGGCGGGGGAGGCTTCCCCCTGTCAGAACACAACAGCTCAGCGAAGGTGATCACTGAACTAACCTTGCATGCTTTAAATATATCTCAATTACACTTACATAGTTATTCGGGGACATTCTCTTCCTCCCCCACTCCCCCATTCCCTCTCTCCCACACTCTATCTTTGTCTCACTACCTCTCTCTCCTCCCTCTCTCTTTCTTTCTTCCTCCCAGAGGCATAACTAGAACCTTCAGGGCCTCGGTGCAAGAAATGGCCAGGGCACTTCTCTCTTCCCACTGATCCTGAGGCCCTTTACTCCTATCACAGGTCCATTTATTACGGTACCACAGCGGGGCTCTTTCACAAGTTCTGCAGTGGGCCCCCTTTCTGCCATCTTCGATCCTCCCCATGATGGTGGAATGCCAGGGCCCGGTCCCAACTGCAATCTTTGCAATCCTAATAGTCCACTCACTGGTGTCAGTAGTTTTTAATTTTTATTTTAATTTTATAATTTTTTTACCACTTACTTGTGTTCCTGCTTAGCAGAAACACAAGATCTCTGTCTTTCTTATTAGCAGAATGGCGGTCTGCCTCTCTACGAATGATCGCCGGGTTGTCGCCGGACAATCACAGCGGGAGCGGGTCTCCAGCAGTGCACGTGTGCCCCAGACCCCGAGGAAGGAATAACGTACAGATACATGATTTTGTGCTCAAGGGCTGCCCTGCCACAGTAAATGTATGTAGGGCAGTCCTTAAGTGGTTAAGGTGATAATTAAATTCACTTAGTGCCTTATCTGTATTAAATTAGCCTCAAACCCTGCATAATTAAAATGTGTTCAGTTTTAAAGGGATGAAGTGGCAACCCTACCTGCATATGTTCCTGGTAAAAAAGGGTAAAGGTAAAATGGTGCAGCAATAGTTATTAACCACTTGCCGACCGCCAACCGCAGTTTGATGGCCCCAAGATGGTTCGTTATCGCAAACCGCCGTCATATGATGACGGCTGCGAGATCGCGCACTGTGAGCATGCGCGCACCACTGGAGGCGCACTCGCACGCTCACTGTCTTCCGGGGGAGCCAGGGAGTGGGTAGGGTGGACTTGATCTCTGCCGGCTACCCACAATGGCTCCCCCGCAGTGAAAGAACGGAGGTCCGTGTATGTAAACACGGATCTCTGTTCTGACAGAGGGGGAAGGGCTGTGATCACAGGCTCCCTGTATATGGGAGCTGTGATCACTCCCCTCCCCCAGTCAGCCCAGCCCTCATACTGTTAGAACATACACAGGGAACACAGTTAACCCTTAGAGCGCCTCCCCTAGGTTAACCCCTTCACTGCCAATGACATTTACACAGTAATCAATGCATTTTCATAGCATTGATCGCTGTATAAATGCCAATGGTCCCAAAAAAGTATCAAAATGGTCTGACATGTCTGCCGCAATATCGCAGTACCACTAAAAATCTCAGATGGCTGCCATTACTAGTAAAAAATTAAAAAAAAATAAAAACACCAGAAATTAATTCTTATGATTCGTAAACGCGGCAACTTTTGCACAAACCAATCAATAAACGCTGATTACGATTTTTTAAACCAAAAATATGAGAAAGAATATAAATCAGCCAAACCGATGAAAATTTTTGTTTTTTTATATCTTTTTTTGTATTTGTATTTTAGCAAAAAGTAGGAAATTGGGTTTTATTGAAAAACTGTTGCTCTTCTTTTGTTTATAGCGGTGATCAGAAATTACACAAAGGGGACCAAATACCACCAAAAGAAAGCTCTATTTGTGAGAAAAAAAGGACGCAAATTTTGTTTGGGTACAACCCCGCACGGCCGTGCAATTGTCAGTTAAAGCGACGCAGTGCCGAATCGCAAAAAGTGCTCTGGTCCTGAAGTGGGAAATCCTTCCAGGGCTGAAGTGGTTAAACCTTTGTTGAGGCCAATATTTTTTTTTTTTTTTTTTTTTTTACTTTAAAACATTTTTATTGAGTTATTGCAAAAACATTACAAAATTGTCACAAAGGGCAGGGGAAGACCTTGCCAAACGTATATAGCAAGACAAAGTAAAGAGTACAATTGCGTATACAAAAGTGAACCCAATTAAACAGGAGCAATGTGGGGGGGTAGTCATAGGACCGGCCCCACGCCCGAGTGTTGACACCCCATCTGGGAACAAACTGTGTCTGAAGGAGGGGAAGGACCGAGCCCACAACAGGCCAACCCCAAGCTAACTATGAGCAGTCCAACTAAAACAACAAAGAAAGATATAGTGTGTACTCTTGGAACCGATTTGCTCCGCAGGGGAGGCCAATATTTTATACCCATCACAACCTAAATTTATGTAACTTAATTGTTTTTAGTGAACATTTACTGTTGCATTGACACCCATTGTTAATTTATCTAATTACTCTGGTTCTCTTCATGGCTGCGTGAATCAAGTGAATGTACAGATCTTGTTGGACATAGTGACTTGATTTATAATATGTAAGGAGAAGCCTGTATTTTGACCTGCAAAAAGAATTGGCATTCATATTAGCGAGTCCTTACTTTTTTGCAGGACTAGTATGTCACAAGGTCTTGTGTGCTTTGATAATGCACAGTATCTGCAACTCTTTCAATGAACAGTGAAGGTACTGAAACATCATATTTCTCTGGGAGTTTTGTGCATTCACTCTATGAAAATATAATTACTATGGATTAAGTTACAAATTATAGCTACATCATAGTATTTAGAAGATAAATAGCCTGACAGTGTATTCCTGTTATGAGTAGATGTTCTCTGCACACACTGTAGCAGATATATGTGAACTGTTGACATTCAGACTGTGTTTATAGTATGGTTCTGAAGCATATACTGTAATTGATCATGCTCTTTAAAAGATTCATCCAATGTCGTAGAGACAAATCACTAGATATGAGCTTCAGTGGAATGCAGAACTTAAAATCTGATATTTTCTTTCCAGCTGAAATGAGATTTTATTCCCCAAAGATGCAAAGCAGATGTTGCTTGCATTGTGTGAACTGAATGTACAAATGTAGCATAGCATTACACAAGATGTGCGAAAAAAGGATTAAGAAAACAAGCCAACTTTTGTCACTGCATGGATTTAAAATGTCATATCAGTTTTTGATATCCTGTGTACAATATGTAATCTTCATGGTTTTCATGATGCATTTTAAAATGTTCTGTGTGTTAGGCAGTGTAAACAGAAACTTGAAATTCGCATTGTAATGAATTATTTATTCAAAGGGAATTTTACAGTACACTTATATATATATAATTTTTTTCAATGCAAGAGTGGTTGCAATCACAGGATTTGTCAAAGGTATAGGCAAAAAATATTGATTTATTGGTTATTAATCCAAAATGTTGATAGGGCACAGTTCTTCTTTCTCGAGATATCAGGCTTTGAACTACCATTAAATTCATATTTTGCAACCTGTTCTTTTCTATGGTCCTCTGAGTGCCTGCTGCTATGGCATTTGAATATTGCCTCCACTGTGAGAGCACCCAGGTGGAGGTGTGGGGATGCACAACATAAATTGTACTGTAGAACCAATGGATAATTGAGGCTGAAAAATGGGCAAATAGCTCTTCGCTCACTTAGAGAGTAATAGGTGTGGGAGGGACCTCACCAACAAAAGAGCAACTAGATTCTAGCCATGACATGAGAAGCTGACATCCCATAAAATTACCAAAAGCCTTATAAGCTGTGACTTTTTGTTGCCCAGGCTTGATGCCATAAAATAGATATACCACTATCAGCAGCACAAAATCAACATTGGCTACTATGAAAGAAATGATATTGTGCATATCCAACACAAAAATAACTTATGTCAAAGAATTTGTGATTTACAGGGAGGGGTTTCCCCAACAGAATAAGTGTTGGGTCTACATTTTGATTATACCTTGTTCATCTTTAGACAAGGATAGCAGATCTATGTTCTGAGCTTTCAAGTTGCCTAAGTTTTAGGTCACACAGGGGGGCCCAGGTGAAGCAGTTTTTTAATAAATGCAAGAAATAATTTCCATTTTTGCACACAAAATAAGGTAATTTGGGAATGCTGACAGATGCCAGAAGTTTTCCAAAATGCATTATCTGACATACTTTAATGATGCATGCTACACCACAAAAAAAGATGCTTATTAGCAGTAACCCAACTGTCTCCATTTGCCTCTTAGAACTACTGGTCAAAATTACCTGTTGGTGTGATGGTACCTGTAGCAGAAAGTAAAGGAAATATCTGATTTCTGTGTCATGAAGATCAAATACATGGCCCTCCCTGAAGATCTATAGATATTCTCAATACAGCCTGTGGACCAATCAAGGCTGTGCATGCATCCAAGCTAGCATGAATTGACTTGCATACACAAATCTGGCTTCCGTCATCCAGTGGCTTTTTTAAGACATAGTGGAACCAAGGGAAATAACCGAGTGGTCGTAATGTGTTTATGACCAGACTCACATCCTGATTATCCGGCTTTGCTCTTGACTCTGCACGATCCTAATCTCCTGTTTCTGACCTTGAGTTATGTTATGACTGTGTCCTCTGTATGCTGTTTTTGTACTTCTGCTCTTCTGTTATTGATTCCAACCTGGCTTCTGACTTCCAATTTTGATACCTCTTCTTTGACATATGGCTTTGATTCCTGCATATGGTAGGTTCAGTGCTGCATCTGTGTAGCAGTATTTTGCACAAGTTACAGTCCAGCATCCACAGCATTCCAGCAGCACCCAGACTGCTATTGGACTGTCCACAATGTCAGGACCTACCACGGGCACCCAAACAACTCATGGAAAAACAAGAGAAAAAGGAAGGCACACGCACCTAGTGCATTACCAAAAAAATTATTTATTTAAATTAAATTAATAAAAGAGGGTACTCACAAAATGTAAGAAGATAAGACGTGGTAAAATCAAAGCATAAGGCAGGATAAAGTCTGACGCGTTTCGGGGGCGCACCCCCTTCCTCAGAGCTTCGCTTTCCTAATATACCCTGTCACCAACTTCAGGGGGTATTGGACAAAAGTTGTATGGGAAGTCCCCTCATCAGCATAGGCTTTACCAGGTACATTACAGTGGGTTTTATAAAACAAACGATTCATTCAACACTTTCAATAACTGCAGCCCACTTTGTTTTAAATTGTAACTAACAGTATTCTCCTAATTGACAATGGATTACAATGGGGGACACTTATTTTTATTTTTTATTTTTTAATGAAGGACTTGTCCCTAATTGTCTCCTGTGTTTTTTTCTTTTTTTTTACACTTTTTGGTGAAGTAGTAGGGATACGATGTACCTGATACTAATTCACATGGGGGGGCCGGGATCTGGGGGCCCCCCTTATTAAAGGTGGCTTCCAGATTCTGATAAGCCCCCCACCCACAGACCCCCACAACCGCAGCCCAGGGTTGTGGGGAAGAGGCACTTATCCCCATCAGCATGGGGACAAGGTGCTTTGGGGTGGGGGGGCACAGAGCCCCCTGCCCCAAAGCACCCATACTCCCCATGTTGAGGGCATGTAGCCTGGTACGGTTCAGGGGGGCACTCGTTCTCCCCCCCATCCTGGCTGACCAGGTTGCATGCTCGGATAAGGGTCTGGTTTGGATTTTAGGGGGTCCCCACCTCAATTTTTTTTTTTAATTTTGACGTGGGGTTCCCCTTAAAATCCAAACCAGACCCGAAGGGCCTGGTTTGGACTGGGGGGGACCCTACGCAAATGTTTTCAGTGATGTTTCTGTATATTGCTGGGAGTCAGCAATACATTACAGCTGTGATAATAAATGACAATTTTTCCTTCACAGATGTCATTTTATTTAAAGGGATATTTAATTTTTATTGTTTCACTTTAAGCATTATTAAAATCACTGCTCCTGAAATAACGATTGATTTAAACATTTCTTTTTGCATTGATACATGCCCCCTAGGGTAGGACCCAGGTCCCCATACACTTTTCAGGGCAATAACATGTTCGGGTCCCATAGGCTTTAACGGTGTTTGAATGTTCGCACAAATTTTTTGCCTGTTCGCATGTTATGGTGGGGGTGTTCGGCCCATCCCTATTCCCCACCTCCTGAACCATACCACATGCTCTCAACATGGGGTTTGTACGCTGTCATGGAGCCCCCCTCAGTAGACCATCTTGTCCCCATATTGATGGATATGGGGGCCTCTCCCCCATATCCCTAGCTCAGTTGAAGTGAGGATCTGTGAAGTGAGGGGGGTGACTTATCAGAATAGCAAAGCCCTCTTTAAAATAAGAGGCCCCCAATACTGTATATGACTACCCCTACATGAATGAGTAAGGGGTACATATAACCCCTGGTTATTATTTTACAATAAAAGGTTGAAAGCATAAACACACACTTGACATTTTTTGGATATAGTATGGTGTTTTTGTGTATGTCTTTTTATTTACTATATTTTTTTGAATGAGTAACCAGGGATACTATGTAAATGTACAATTTAAACATTTTTATCTTGCTTTGGCACATATCCCCCAGGGTAGTGCCCTGCCTATTAGTCTAGAATATGTCCATTACTGATTTCTAAGATTCTGTTGTCTTTCATGTCACCTTCGACCATTGAACGTTAGTGAAGTTTGGAAAATCCACCCTGAAACAAAACTGTGTACATTCGGCTCATAACTAGCTGTCAAAGTGTCAAATTTTTCTGAAGGACAGTGTAAGTGGGAACAGAGTCTCAAGAAGTGAGGCAAAAAGCATCTGTTACTGCAGACATGCTTTTATTGTGTTAAGGTATTGTGTTTGGAAAGAACATGTGTAAGAACATGTGTTCAATAAGAATAAACATGTGTTCCGTAAAACTAGTGTGTGTTGCTAGTATATACATAATCTGTACTCGAGGACACTTGAGTCCAGGTTTTGGTATTGTGGCCAAGATTAAAAGTTTGAGAAGTGAAAGGCTGTCATCACCTTCCCTGGGGTACCAGTAGCTACATGACAATTTCCAGTCCTTGTAGTCAATGTCCTCAGCCTTCTGAGTATACACAAATGTGGTGTCAGGTAGTCCTCAGGTGGGGAGGGGGCCATGAATTTACCAAGGAGGGTCCTTTAAGAACAATGGGTTACTTCAAGGGAGAAAGATAAGGTCTCATCCATTTGGACTGGTGGGATGTCACACATCATGATGAGTGCACAGGAAGGTATCCTAGAGCAGGTGCTTTAGACAGGGATATCGAAGAAATAATGCTTCTCATAGACCTTGTTGTGTTCCATTGTGAACTGGAGAAAAGTATCACACTTGTTGAGGTCACTGGTGGCTGCTGCAGTTTTGCCATTGTCAAGGATGCTCTCCCCCTCTGAGAGGTGGCACAACCAGTCCTTGTCTCTATGCAAACGCAATCCAGCATTGCAGGGACATCTTACCAGAGAAAGGATGGTAAAAGTATCAGCATCCTATTATCCTATTGGATACAGGGAATATCACCAACAATATTTAATGCTGACAAGCTTTATTCTTTGCAGCTATGGCTCTAGAATCATTGCCCTTCACAGGACAAGTCTGGTAGGATCTGTAAAGAGTTGCAGTAAAACTTCACCTACTGTATCTTTGAGGATTTGAGTATGATCTTTTCCTTCATGGTGAGGAAGTGTACTCAGCACAGGTGGTCTCTGGGGTTGTTTTTTGGGGTCAGTAGGTCTCAGCCTTAAAGCAGTTGTAAAGTCTCAAAGATTTTTCATCTTAATGCATTCTATGCAACATCATTGCAGAGCAGGTAATTAAAGCACTGCCTTTACGATCACTTAAAAGGTGTGTTTAAAATCACTACCATTATTCTGCATTAAATGTAAAATAAAAATCTATACATATTTTTAATTTCCAGATGTAATATGCCAGCTGTCTAAACCACGAAGCTGTGAAAAAAGTATAAGAAATTGGTTTCTTCAATTATGTTTAAGAAGTAAAAAAACGCAGCTCCAGGTGAGAGTCAGACGGAGTTCCCAATGCAAGCGTGCTGGATTGGCTGGGGTGCACGCCCTGTCATTGCAACAGATGAGCAGAGTGAGAAAATACCCGAAACGGCAGCACTCCCCCACCAAGATAGCAGCATGATATTTATTGACTTTAAGAGCAAAAATAGGGGTACAAGCGGGGGGGGGGGGGGGGGG
>BLSH010146104.1:268071-280816 GCA_018402905.1 Glandirana rugosa
TTTTTGTAAACTTTATCATTCTTAAGTTATTAATTTATTATTTTTACTTATTATAAATTATAATAAGCTATTACTATTTCAAATGTTTTTCCTTATTTCCGACTTTTGCAGTGTTTTTTGCAGTTTTTGCACTCTACATGCATACTGTATGTATGTATGTATGTAAGTATGTATATGTACAGTCACACACTGCAAAAGTCGGAAATAAGGAAGAACATTTGAAATAATAATAGCTTATTATAATTCATAATAAGTTAAAATAATACATTAATAACTTATTATTTCAAATAATCTTCCTTATTTCCGAAATTCGGAAATTCACAAATAAGAAAAACGTTTGAAATAATAATAAATACCTATTAAATTATAGGTATTGGAATTTTCTTGAAAATATGGCTATTAGTGATAAATTTCATATTTCAGTTCACTAACAGCCAAACTTTCAAGGAAATTTCAATACCTATAATTTAATAGTTATTTATTATTATTTCAAACGTTCTTTCTTATTTCTGAATTTCGGAAATAAGGAAGAACACTTGAAATAATAAGTTATTAATTTATTATTTTAAATTATAAATGATAATGAGCTATTTTTATTTCAAATGTTTTTCCTTATTTCCGAATTGTTTGTATGTGTGTGTGCATAGTGGGTGTGTATATACTGTGTGTATATTGGATGTATATTGTATGTATACTGTGTGTTTACATACAATATAAGCACAGTATATACACACCCAGTATGCACACACACACATACATACAGTAGGCATATATACAGTCACACACTGCAAAAGTCGGAAATAAGGAAGAACATTTGAAATAATAATAGCTTCTTATAAATTATAATAATAAATAATTTATGTGTATACTATTATTATTTCAAATGTTCTTCCTTATTTCAGAAATTCGGAAATAAGAAAGAATGTTTGAAATAATAATAAATAACTATTAAATTATAGGTATTGAAATTTCCTGGAAAGTTTGGCTATTAGTGAACTAAAATATGAAATTTATCACTAATATAGCCATATTTTCAAGAAAATTCCAATACCTATAATTTAATAGGTATTTATTATTATTTCAAATGTTTTTCTTATTTCCGAATTTCGTAAATAAGGTAGATCATTTGAAATAATAAGTTATTAATGTATTATTTTAACCTATTATAAATAATAATAAGCTATTATTGTTATTTCAAATGTTCTTTCTAATTCCGAAATTCGGAAATAAGACAGAACATTTGAAATAATAATAGGCAGGGGGGTTGTACGGGACTCTAGAAGGTGGTGGCAGATTACCAATCCCCCAGAAGGGAAGAAGCAGGACGGGAGATTGCGGGAGGAGGAGCGGGGGTGCCGGCACCGGCTGGGCGGACAGGGATCGGGACACCCAGAAAAGAAAACCCTACTTTAGCCACGCTCAGCGATATTAATACCACCCCCACACAACGGTATCTCACTCTTAAATCTGTCTGTAATTTTGTTTTGCTTTTTTTTCTTTCCCTGTCCCCATCTCCAACGTATCTTTAAGTAAATGAGCAGGAGCTCATGGAAGAAAAAGGGAGAGGGGGAATGGAAGAGAGGAGGAAAGAGCAGTAGAAGAACCCAGCGGGAGCAAATGTAAGTCTCTTTATCTCTGTCTATTTCTATGAAATCCTCCATAAAGGCAAGAAGCACACCAAGGGATCGGTGAGTCACAATTTCCTTATTTTGCCCAGTTTATCTTTTATGGAAAAAGGAAAAAAAAAAAAAGGTTTTGAAATTCATGTGACTGCTTGCAGCTGTTTGCACCTTGGGTAAACGGGCAGAGAAACTAGACCGGAATAAACAGGGATTTGCCCCCACATTTGTCAGGAACATAAGTAGGAGGGGCGTATACTCCAAAAATAATAAGACAATATGAGGGGGAAACCGATAAAAGGGGCTGGGGTAAACCCCCCAAAGATCAGAGCTAGCCCAAGTACCATTAAAAAATACATGGTGCAGGAGAATAGGCTAGAAAGCCCGGAAAAGCAACTCGGAGCAAAAAATAAGCAGAAGGAGCCAACGAATAAAGGAAGCCTAAAGAGACAGTCGATGGGAACAGAGACCTTGTGGGGTACGGGGTTAACAAGTAAGGGGTCCGACCTGGAGGAAGAGCAGCAAGCAAGCACATTATTGCCAACAGAATCTGAAATGGCTGAAATGTTCCAGAAGCTCGAAGTGTCACTTAAAGGAGATATAATGGGCTTGCGTACAGACCTGGGACAGATTCCCAAAAGGGTAGAAGAAACAGAGGAGAGAGTGGAAAAACAGGCGGAGGAAATAAGGAAATTAAATGAGCAGATGGATAATCTACAGATGGAGCAATGTAATATAAGATACAGATTGGAAGACCAGGAGAATCGAAGTAGAAAGAGAAACTTCAGGATCCGGGATATACCAGAGAATCCATCAGAAGACCACCAAGAAGAGGACCTACAGGAGGTCATGGATAAAATATTTGGGACAATTTGGGGAAAATCGGCAGGGGAAAAGATTGAGATAGAGAGAGTACATAGGATAAGGAAACCTCCATCGTTGGGGAAAGATATACCCCGAGACGTGATAGTCCGATTTCAAAAATTTAAGGATAAGGAGCAAATATGGCAAAAAGTAAGAACAAGGTCCCCGGTGAAATATGGAGAAACAGAAGTGAAAGTATTTGCTGACCTAGCCAAAGAGACTCGAACAAGAAGAAGACTACTGAAGCCCTTATTAGAACAGATGAGAAGACAGGATATATACTATACTTGGGGGTTTCCAGCCTCTTTCGTAGGAAAGAAAGATGGGAGATCCGCAAAATTGAGATTTCCAGAAGAAACAGAAGACTTCTGTAAAAAATTGGACATACAGATGCCGGAAATGGATGGATGGACCAGAGGGGAAAGTGGAAGGACATTGATTGGAGAAGACCAACAATGGCAGAGGGTGGGAAAAAAGAACTCACAGAAGAAAAAGGCATAGAGTGGGTGGAGGGGAACAGGGAGGGGTAAGGGAAGAAGTAGAACAGCAAGAACATCGAGACGGACCGGGATCTACGAGACGCATTAGCCAGAGGATCCCCTCACAGTGGGGAGGATCCTTCGGCTTGGGTTATAAGTGGAGCTTGACCCTCGGGGGTAAAACTGGGAGCAAATCTCTTCCTGTCATTAGAAGGTTCGCCCGCCAGGTAAAGGGCCGAGATGAGCCCCAATACCCTGATGGAGAGAGGAGGAGAGGAGGGGGGGAGGAGGAGAGGAGGGGGGGAGGGGGGGAGCGGGGGGAAGGGAGGGAGGGTAGGTTCTGACAATAAAGAAGAATTAGGGAAAAGGGGATACCCCTGGAAAACAAGTGGAGTTGGAAAGGGGGACGATCTGTGCCCGGGCCCCTCGCCCCCCCCTGGAAGGGGAGGGGGGGGGAGAGGACGGGAAGAAAAAGAATAAATAATGACTGAAATTAGGTATTTGACATATAATACACGGTGAATGAACACACCAACGAAAAGACATAAAATATTACAAGAGCTAAAAAGATATGGGATAGGAATAGCGTTTTTACAAGAGACACATATTTCCCATAACACCAACATAAAATTATACTCAAGGGACTTCCCAGTATGGTATCAGGGGGACTCACCGACAAGCAGGGCTAAGGGGGTGGCCACAGGATTCTCCAGGAAGGTCCGATTCACTCTGGAGGAAAGAGTGGCCGACCCAGAAGGGAGATATCTCTTCCTTAGGTGGAGGATGGATAAAGAGGAAATCACCCTGGCAAATGTGTACTGCTCGAACAGGAACCCGGCTGATTTTTTGATAGGGGTACTAGGTAAACTAATGGAATTCAAAAAGGGAAGGGTAATAATTGCAGGAGATTTTAATCTACCACTGGACCCAGAAATAGACAGTACGTCCCAGGCATGGGGGATTTGGAACACACAGTTGAAGAGATTAAAAAAAAACTGTTCCAATGTCAACTAATAGATGCCTGGAGCGCATTTCACCCAAGGAGGAAAGACTATACGTTCCACTCCCCCATGCATGGGACGTATTCTAGACTAGACTATGTGCTGGTAGAGCACAGGGCCCTGGATCAAGTGGTAAAAATGGAAATAGAAATAACAACACTATCGGATCACGCACCAGTTAGCATGACAATGAACACCACAAGGGATAAAAGAAAGGACAGGAGTGAGTGGAGGCTAAATGAGGAATTACTAAGAGGGAAAGACAATGTTAAAAAACTAGAAGGAGAAATCAGTAAATACTTTGAATTGAATAGTACAGGAGAAGTATCGGTACCAACCCTGTGGGAGACACACAAGTCCTATATCCGGGGGATTTTGATGGCTATGGGTGCGAGGGAAAAACAAGAGCGGGAAAGAAAGATAATAGAAATAACAAGACAAATATATGACCTAGAACAAAAACATAAGAGGGACACCTCACAGGGTACACTGCAAGCCCCTGTCATAAAAAGAGATGAGCTTAAGGAACTGATGGAACAGGAAACCATTTAACAGAATAAAAAAAGAAATATATACAGGAGGTAATACAATTGGAAAGACCCTAGCCAGGATTCTAGAGAAAAAGAAATCTGTAAACTACATTGAAAAGATACAGAATAAAGTAGGAGAAATGGTTTATAAAACAACAGAAATAGTGGAAGCTTTCCAAAAATATTATAAATCACTATATACAATAAAACAAGAGGAAAATAGGGGAGTAGAAAGACTTAGGGGAGCTAAAATCAGAGAATTCCTGCAAAAAGCCGATTTACCCCAAATATCAACAGAACAGGTACTAGATTTGGAAGCCCCTATTACAGTAGAGGAGATACACATAGCTTTGAAAAACACTGCACCAGGGAAAAGCCCTGGCCCAGATGGGTTCCCTGTGTTTTATTATAAGAAATTTAAGGGGATTCTCATCCCCAAATGTGTACATACTGTATATGAATGGGATAGGTGATAACTGGGAGGCAAGAAATGAGGCATTGTTGGCAACAATCTCTATGATCCCAAAAGAAGGAAAAGACAAAACACCATGCTCAAGTTACAGACCAATCTCATTGTTAAATGCCAACATAAAACAGTTTTCAAAAATCTTGGCCACCAGGCTAAAAGAAGTAATAAAGGATGTGGTCAATGGGGATCAGGTCGGGTTTGTGCCAGGAAGAGAAGGGAAGGATAATGGGATAAGAACTCTACTTCTGACCCAGAGAATAAAGAGAGGAGGAGCCCCCGGTCTGCTGCTGTCGATAGACGCCGAAAAGGCCTTCGACAGAGTAGACTGGGGGTTCATGAATCAGACAATGGAAAGTGTCGGACTGGGGAAGAGGATGACCCAATGGATCATGGCACTGTATAAGAGCCCTAAGGCCAGAATAAAAGTTAATGGGAAATTGTCCTCGGTATTTGAAATGAAGAATGGCACACGACAAGGGTGCCCTCTGTCCCCATTGTTGTTTATATTATATTTGGAGCCACTATTGGCAGTTATTAGGAACAACCAGGAGATAAAAGGGTTTAGTATCGGGGAAGAGGAACACAAGATAGCAGCATATGCAGATGATATGCTGCTATTTATTAGTTTCCCTAAAACAACTATCCCAAACGTGATCTAAGTAATTAAACAATACGGAGAATTACCAAACTTTAAAATAAATAAAGATAAATCAGAGATTCTAAGCATCAATTTGGGAACACAAGAGAGAGCAGAACTACAAAGAGAATTTCCATTTAAATGGGAAAACCAGGTAATAAAATATTTAGGTATCATATTAGCGACGGAAAGAGAAAAAATATATCAACTGAGTTTTATCCCCTTAATAAATGAAATTAAAGACGAACTTAACAAATTGATTCATAGACCACTGTCCTGGTTGGGGCGGATCAACACGATAAAAATGGTAATACTACCCAAAATTTTATATAAATTTCAAATGTTACCAATCAAAATCCCGCAAGCATTTTTCCATGTAATGAGAAAACTGATGGCTAAATTTATATGGAAAAATAAGAGACCAAGGATTAAATTCTCTATTTGAGTAAAGAAAAAATTAGGGGAGGGTTAGCAGTACCAGATATAAAAAAATATTACACTGCAAATTTAGTATCACGGGTGATAGAATGGGTCAACCCCATGGATAAGAAATGGGAGAGATTGGAAAACATAATGAGCAGGAGTCATTTAGGGAAAGGGGTATGGATCCCATGGGAACATAGGGATTTGGATAAGGACACAAGTAATTTGACACACACAGTATTTAAAGAGTGGGATAAAATTTTCGCACAAAATAACTGGAAATTTAATTCTCCATACACACCACTGAGCAGAACTAATTATTTTGCACCAGGGAAAAAAGAATGGTTTGGGAAATGGATAAAAACAGACACGATAAAACTCAAGGACATACTAACGGAAAGAAAAATAGCTACACAAGAGGAACTAAGACGAAAAGGAGACTTCCTAGAAATCGATGCATGGCGGTATCACCATTTAAGGCAATTAGTGACCTTGTTGCCCCAACCACTAAGAACAGAAAAAGAATTGACACAATTGGAAAAAATATGTATGACCCCGGGAAAAAAAAAAGGGGGATGTCAAAATTATATAAAATGCTGGTGGCGATGGGAGGAGAGGAGAGGTCACCATGCATCGATAGAAGGGAAAAGGAATTGGGTCAACAGGTGGGGGAGCACTCACTGGCAAAGATAATGAAGCTGGTATTTAAATCTGCAATAGGTAGTAACACGTGGGAGATGAACATGGTGCTGGCGGGGATGTAAGGTCAAGGGGACAATGACGCACATGTGGTGGGATTGCTCGGGGATACAGAAATACTGGAGGGAGGTAGTGGACTTGAGTAAAGAAATAACTGGAATAGAGATACAAACAGATCCCTGGACCTGCCTGTTCCATGGGACAGACAGGCCCATTAAACAATATACGAGGACGATAGTACCACATTTACTGAATGCAGCAAAGGGCCTGATCCCAAAATACTGGCAAAAAACTCAAACACCAACAATGAGGGAATGGTGTCTAAGGGTAGAGGAGATAAGAAATATGGAGTCCCTGAAAATCAGAGAAGATGAGGACACAGAGGACGGGATGGAGAAGTGGGAGGGATGGACACACTTCAAAAACTCTAATACATATGCAAAATTAATGACTGCGGTAGATACTACAAACAGAACCTAGGGGGGAGGGGAGAAGGGGGTCCGGAGAAAGCAAAGGGCGACAATAAGGGGAATCAGGGATTAGTATAGAAAGAAGCGGGGTGGAACGGTATGTCTATCCCACAATCCCTTAAGGACACGGAGAAAAAATGAATAAAGAGAAGAACAATGATTTATAAGGGAGACCGGATATGATGTGACGTCACTCCATGATGACACGTAAAGTGTGAAATTATAAGTGGAAGCAAGAGGTCAGTCATGTACGGGCCGAAAGGCGAAGCTGATCCGGAAAAATAAGAAAAAAAGAAAAAAAAAAAGAAATAATAATAGCTTATTATAATTTATAATAAGTTAAAATAATAAATGAATATCTTATTATTTCAAATGTTCTTCCTTATTTCCGAAATTCAGAAATAAGAAAGAACATTTGAAATAATAATAAATGACTATTAAATTATAGGTATTGAAATTTCCTTGAAAGTTTGGCTGTTAGTGAACTGAAATATGAAATTTATCACTAATAGCCATATTTTCAAGAAAATTCCAATACCTATAATTTAATAGATATTTATTATTATTTCAAACGTTTTTCTTATTTCCGGATTTCCGAATTGCGGAAATAAGGAAGATCATTTGAAATAATAAGTTATTAATGTATTATTTTAACTTATTATGAATTATAATAAGCTATTATTATTTCAAATGTTCTTCCTTATTTCTGACCTTTGCAGTGTGTGACTGTATATATGCATACTGTATGTATGTGTGTGTGCGTGCATACTGGGTGTGTATATACTATGCTTATGTTGTATGTAAACACACAGTATACATACAATATACATCCAATATACACACAGTATATACATACCCAGTATGCACACACACACACATACATACAGTATGCATGTATACAGTCACACACTGCAAAAGTCGGAAATAAGGAAAAACATTTGAAATAATAATAGCTTATTATAATTTATAATAAGTAAAAATAATGAATTAATAACTTATTATTTCAAATGTTCTTCCTTATTTCTGAATTTCCGAAATTCGGAAATAAAAAAGAATATTTGAAATAATAATAATAACTATTAAATATAGGTATTGAAATTTTCTTGAAAGTATGACTATTAGTGCTAAATTTCATATTTAAGTTCATTAACAGCCAAACTTTCAAGGAAATTCCAATACCTATAATTTAATAGTTATTAGTTAGTTATTATTTCAAATATTCTTAGTTTTTTCCAATTTTTGGATTTCCGAATTTCGGATTTTCGTCTGCTCCGATTGCCGAATTTCCGAATGACCGCAATTGCCGAATTACCGTAAATTTACGAATTACCGCAATTGCTGAATTAATGCAAATTTTCGAATTTCCGAGCTACCGCAATTGCCGAATTACCGCAAATTTCAGAATTTCCAAATTACCGCAAATGCCGAATTACAGCAAATTTCCAAATTTCGGATTTCCGGATTTTTAAATTTCCGAATTCCGAATTTTTTTAATTTCCAAATTCCGAATTTTTTGAATTTCCAAAAAACTAAAAAAATGATTTTTTTTTTAGCCATGCACAAGTCTACTAAGCAGCATGATGCTCTGCTATGCTTTTCACCAGTCTCTGTTACTTGCTGTTACTGGCTGAGCTTAGCTACAGTATATATATATATATATATATATATATATATATATATATATATATATATATATATACAGTATCTCACAAAAGTGAGTACACCCCTCACATTTTTTGTAACTATTTTATTATATCTATTCATGTGACAACACTGAATAAATCACACTTTGCTACAATGTAAAGTAGTGAGTGTACATCTTGTATAACAGTGTAAATTTGCTGTCCCCTCACAATAACTCAACACACAGCCATAAATGTTTAAACTACTTGCAATAAAAGTGAGTACAACCCTAAGTGAAAATGTCCAAATTGGGCCCTAAGTGTTAATATTTTGTGTGGCCACCATTATTTTCCAGCACTGTCTTAACCCTCTTGAGCATGGAGTTCACCAGAGCTTCACAGGTTGCCACTGGGGTCCTCTTCCACTCCTCCATTACAACATAACGGAGCTTATGGATGTTACAGACCTTGCGCTCCTCCATCTTCCATTTGAGGATGCCCCACAGATGCTCAATAGGGTTTAGGTCTGGAGACATGCTTGGCCAGTCCTTCACCTTTACCCTCAGCTTCTTTAGCAAGGCAGTAGTCATCTTGGAGGTGTGTTTGGGGTCGTTATGTTGGAATACTGCCCTGCGGCCCAGTCTCTGAAGGGAGGAGATCATGCTCTGCTTCAGTATGTCACACAGTACATGTTGGCATTCATGGTTCCCTCAAAGAACTGTAGCTTCCCAGTGCCGGCAGCACTAATGCAGCCGCAGACCATAACATCACCACCATGCTTGACTATAGGCAACACACACTTGTCTTTGTACTCCTCACCTGGTTGCAGCCACACACGCTTGACACCATCTGAACCAGATAAGTTTATCTTAGTCTCATCAGACCACAAGACATGGTTCCAGTAATTCATGTCCCTAGTCTGCTTGTCTTCAACAAACTGTTTGTAGGCTTTCTTGTGCATCATCTTTAGAAGAGGCTTCCTTCTGGGATGACAGCCAAGCAGATCAATTTGATGCAGTGTATGGTGTATGGGTGTATGGTCCGAGCACTGACAGGCTGACTCCCCACCCCTTTAACCTCTGCAGCAATGCTGGCAGCACTCATATGTCTGTTTTCCAAAGACAACCTTTGAATATGATTCTGAGCATGTGCACTCAACCTCTTTGGTTGACCATGGCGAGGTCCTGTTAAACCACCCGTCCTGTTAAACCACTGTATGGTCTTGGTAACCGTGCTGCAGCTCAGTTTCAGGGTCTTGGGAATCTTCATATAGCCTAGGCCATCTTTATGTAGAGCAACAATTTTTTTTTAAAGATCCTCAGAGAGATCTTTGCCATGAGGTGCCATTTAAAACTTCCAGTGATCAGTATGAGAGAGTGAGAGCGATAACACCAAATTTAACACACCTGCTTCCCATTCACACCTTGTAACACTAATGAGTCACATGAAACCAGGGAGGGAAAATGGCTAATTGGGCCCAATTCTGACATTTTTACTTAGGGGTGTACTCACTTTTGTTGATAGCGGTTTAGACATTGATGGCTGTGTGTTGAGTTATTTTGAGGGGGCAGCAAATTTACACTGTTATACAAGCTGTACACTCACTACTTTACGTTGTAGCAAAGTGTCATTTCTTCAGTGTTGTCACATGAAAATATATAATAAAATATTGACAAAAATGTGAGGGTGTACTCACTTTTGGGAGATACTATATATATATATATATATATATATATATATATACACAGTCATGGCCAAAAATATTGGCACCTCTACATTTCTGTCAGATAATGCACCACTTCGCCCAGAAAATTGTTGAAATTACAAATGTTTAGACATTCTCATGTTTATTTCTTTTGTTTGTATTGGTATGACACAAAAAGTGGGGAAACAAAAAGCCAATTCTGACACATTCCATGCAAAACTCCAAAAATGGAGTGGACAAAATTATTGGCACCCTCAATTTAATATTTGGTAGCACACCCCTTGGAAAAAATAACTGAAATCAATTGCTTCCTGTAACCATCAATGAGGTTCTTACACCTATCTACTGGAATTTTGGACCACTCTTCTTTCACCAATTGCTCCAGGTCTCTCAGATTGGAAGGGTTAATTTTCCCAACTGCTGTTTGAGATCTCTCCACAGGTGTTTTATGGGATTTAGATCTACACTCATTGCAGGTCAATTCAGTACTCCCAGCACATTGTCTTAAACAATTTCTGGGTTCTTTTTGATGTGTGCTTTGGGTTATTGTCCTGCTGTGAGACCAATAACCTCTGATGGAGACCCAACTTTCTGACACTTGGCCCTACATTGCACCCAAGAATTCTTTGGTAGTCTTCAGATTTCATATTGCAATTAACACAGTCAAGACATCTAGTCCAGACAAGTGTGTGCGCACAGCCCTTACTCTACATTCCAGAAGCTATATGTTGAATATATTTTGTCTAAACAGATACCAAAGTAAGCCAATAAACAAGGGCATTCAAAGGCAATATGCAATATACAGAACCATACCACATTTGGAGATATATGGCGATAACAATAGTCCATAAGCACTTTATGGGGCAGCCATCCCAGAGAGCCGAACCAAGCTCAGGATACTGAAAAGACAAGGAAAGAGAGGCGCCTCTAAGTGCAATATGCAAAAGTTTATTATGGACAGTAGAATTAAAAACACTCACGAGATGTTGATAGACAGACAGCATATAAATCAAGTCCAGAGAGGCGTCACAATCACATCCGGGTCCGATGCAGCCAAAGGGCTGTGTAAAACTGTCAGCGAAGCCATTCGGAACTGTAGAGATGGTAAGTGCCGGCTTGACTTCCAAAACGAGGCTAGGACAGCAGTAGAACCAGACGCGGGCGGGTGACATCACAGCTATGCGACACGTTTCCTAGGCGATCGGCCACGCTGACAAGGTAGCCGTGCCCCTTCTTCAGGCGTCCCTGACTCACCTGTCCTTTGCTCACCCATCCCTGGCTCACTCAGTCCCTGGCTCGACTGTCCCTGGCCCACCCTGTCACCGGTCCATGGGCCACCCAGTCCCTGGCACATCCATCCCTGGCTCACCCGTCCCTGGCTCACTGGTCCATGGCTCACCCAGTCCCTGGCTCACCCATCCCTGGCTCACTCAGTCCCTTGCTCACCCATCCCTGGCTCACTGGTCCCTGGCTCATCCAGTCCCTGACTCACTCGTCCCTGGCTCCCCTGTCCTTGGCTCATCCATCCATGGCTCATCCATCTCTTGCTCACCCATCCCTGTCTCATCCATGCTCCATCCCTGACTCATTCATCCATCCTTTGCTCACCCATGCTCCATCCCTGGCTCATCCATCCATTCCTGGCTCATCCATGCTCTGTCCCTGGCTCATCCATCCTTTCCTGGCTCACTCATGCTCCATCCCTTGCTCATCCATCCATCCCTGGCTCATCCATGCTCTGTCCCTGGCTCTTCCATCCATTCCTGGCTTATCCATGAATCATCCCTGGCTCATCCATTGATCCCTGGCTCATCCATCCAGATTCATGCTCATCCATGCTCCATCCCTGGCTCATCTGTTCACATCCATGTTCCATCCTTGGCTCATCTGTCCACATCTATGTTTCATCCCTGGCTCATCTGTCCACATCCATGTTCCGTCCCTGGCTCATCCATCCACATCCATCCACACACCCATTAGTGCCTCACAAAAGTTTGTTAGGTAGTCAAATTAGATTTTAAATATGTGTCCCTAGAATGCCTGATGGTGCTCCCTGCATGTTGGGCCTCTGTATGTGGCCAGGCTGTGGAAAAGTCTCACACATGTGGTATTGCCATACTCAGGAGGAGTAGCAGTATATATTTGGTGGTGTACTTTTTGCTATGTACATGTTATGTGTTAGAAATATTGTATAAATGGACAACTTTGTGTAAGAGAAAATATGTTT
>BLSH010146104.1:338985-359032 GCA_018402905.1 Glandirana rugosa
AAGGGTCTCACGTCTTGCCCATCAACGAAATATCCATCTCGCCTAACGCGAGAAGGTAACACACCATCTTTTCAACACAGGGTCCAGAGCGAGGGTAAGTATCTTACACAACACAACTTTCAGCAAAAAAAGCACGTCATCTAACATTTTATTACTATACGGGAATAAGACTAACAAACGACTGTATATCATGGAATAGCGACAAAGACCCTCAAACAAGTCATTCAAACGTAAGGACGATTACGTCACACGATAAACTTCTTTAACCTTTAATCAATAGGGACCCTTGAACACGAGAAAAACATCAACACTTTCACCAAATTAAGATAACACCCACTCCCGTAGCAACTCGGACAAGGGACCCTGACAGCACACTCAACGATGCCCTCACCCACAATAGAATTAAACCACTTTCACAACTACAAAAAGAGCACAAGTTCCCAGGGATAACTAATTTCCAATTTCTTCAAATAGCACACTGCATTAGCAGGAATGCAAACTTACTGAACAAACTCCCAGAAACAGCGATAAGGTACTATATGTCAGCAAACAATCAGAATAAGGGCATATCATTATTTTACAATCTACTGCACGAAAAAAACGACTTTCAACACAACACATTCTATGAATGGGAGCGAGACCTGGGACACAACTTTTCTACCACACAATGGAAGAGCGCAATCCGCTCTACCTATAAAGCAACTACCCGTTCTGCACTCTGGGAACTAACACAGAATCTGATCCAACGCAGATATCACACCCCTCAGAAAATTGCCACCTTCGACCACACCCACTCCCCAGACTGCTGGAGGGGGTGCGGAGAAATAGGCACACTTATTCACATACTATGAGAATGCCCAAAACTAACAGAATATTGGTCCAGCGTATTCAACACACTCTCTAAGATCACAGGCTCCAAAATGCTCCCCTCAACAGCCCTAGGCCTCTTGAATCTCGAGATCAACAAAATACATGCTAGATTACATAAAATTACCACGCATGTCCTCCTAGTGGCCAGACTTAACATCACGAGACAATGGAAAGACGCAGGGGCACCCCAGACCTCACAGGTAATCAAGCATGTACAGGACCATTACTCATACGAAATGACTTTAGCCCCTGATAGGGACTCCTACAACAAACTGTACAGTCTTTGGCAGCCCTGGGGGGAGTGGTATAATAAAGCAACACAAAAATGCTAACGCAGCTTTGCTGAGACGTGTCTCTCTCTTCTCTCTCCTTAACTATCCTTCTCTCCCTCACTTCCTTTTTCTTCTTCCTGTTCTATTAATCTTATGCACCTCCTTTGTTAAACTACTAACCCTACTTCATGTGATCCAGAAAGGTTTGAACTTGTAAGATAAACTTAAAGCTGATGAAAATTGTGGAGAGCACTCTGCGTAGACAGACCCCCCTCGAGCAACACCTAAATTATGTTGGGAACCACACAAGTCTCCCAAACATGGGGGGGGGGGGGTTGGCACCACTCCACCAGGACACAGCAGGTTTCCATAGGGGTATCGGTGGAGTGGGGGTCGAACACCACCCCTCCAGATCATATCATACACGATTGGTCAAGTAGAAGCGAGGTGGGCCTGATCGCGCAGAGGCACCTAGGCACAATAAGAATGTTTAGCTATACTATGCTTCAAAATTGTTCAACTGCCAGTCCAAGTATAGGATTGACAACAGAATATAAAGGATGAATAAGACCTTTCTGTTTGTACACGTTTGACAATGACTTGTATAATTGTTCAGTTGTTATCACTTACTCACAACTTCAATAAAAATTATTGAAAGATAAAATCATCTCATACTGAGTAGGTAGAGGTTCCTTCTGCTGGTGTGAGGGATAGATTACCGTTCTAAAATCATCTCAAACTGGTGTAGGGAGAGGTACCTGCTGCTAGAGTGAGGGTCAGATTAGTATTATAAAATCATCTCATACTGGAGAGGTTCCTGCTGCTGGTATGAGGGATAGATTAGCGTTATAAAATCATACCATACTAGTATAGGGAGAGGTTCCTGCTGCTGGTGTGAGGGACAGATTAGTGTTATAAAATAATCTCATATTGGTGTAGGGAGAGGTTCCTGCTGCTGGTGTGAGGGATAGATTACCGTTATAAAATTATCTCATACTGATGTAGGGAGAGGTTCCTGCCGCTGGTGTGAGGGACAGATTACTGTAATAAAATCATCTCACACTGCTGTAGGGAGAGGTTCCTGTTGCTGGTGTGAGGGACAAATTACTGTTATAAAATCATCTCATACTGGTGTAGGGTGAGGTTCCTGCTGCTGGTGTGAGGGACAGATTACTGTTATGAAATCATCTCATACTGGTGTAGGGAGAGGTTCCTTTTGCTGGCGTGAGAGACAAATTAGCGTTATAAAATCATCTCATACTGATGTACGGAGAGGTTCCTGCTGCTGGTGTGAGGGATAGATTAGCATTATAAAATAATCTCATACTGGTGTAGTGAGAGAATACTGCTGCTGGTGTGAGGGACAGATTAGCATTATAAAATCATCTCATACTGGTTTAGGGAGAGGTTGCTGGTGTGACGGACAAATTAGCATTATAAAATCATCTCATAATGGTTTAGGGAGAGGTTCCTGCTGCTGGTGTGAGGGACATATTAACATTATAAAATCATCTCATACTGGTTTAGGGAGAGGTTCCTGCTGCTGGTGTGAAGGACAGATTACCGTTATAAAATCATCTCATACTAGTGTAGGGAGAGGATCCCGCTGCTGGTGTGAGGGACAGATAAGCTTTATAAAAAATAATATAAATTTGTGCTAAATAATACATTTGCGCCCAGAATGAGGACAGCGTCAAATAAGGGATGTGGCCATGGTGCTGCTGGTGCTGCTGGTGTTGGTGATGTTGGTGAAGCTCCTGTTGCAAGGAGAGGATGTGGTCGATCTGTGCCAGCTACACGCACAAGTAAAACACCTTCCTCAGGTGCGAGTAGCCGACAGAACCTTCAACGTTATATGGTAGGCCCGAATGCCGCTCCACGAATGGTGAGGCCAGAACAAGTACAGGCGATAGTAGATTGGGTGGCAGACAATGCCTCCAGTTCCTTCACATTGTCTCCCACCCGTTCCCTTGCTGAAAGCTCAGAGTTTGCACCTGAACCCCATGGCCATCTGTCTTTCACCTCAGCCACTTGTAAATCAGCCAAGCAGTCTGAGCCCCAAGTCATGCAGCAGTCTCTTATGCTTTTTGATGACTCTGCTGGTGTGCATTCCATTGGCCATCCACATAGCACTGCCCCAGAAGTGGAAGACATTGAGTGCACTGATGCCCAACCACTTCTGTTGCAGGATGAGGACATGGAAACACCACCGTAGCATGTCTCTGATGTGGACAAAACACAGGTGCCAACTGCTGCGGCTTTCTACAGTGTGCAGACTGACAAGGATGGCAGTGGTGAAGAGTGGGTGGAAGATGATGTGGAGGAGGGTGAGGTCCTAGACCCCACATGGAATGAAGGTCATGCGAGTAACGTGTGCAGTTTAGAGGAAGAGGTGGTGGTCGCACAGAGGCACCAGCGCAGCAAAAGAGGAAGCAAGTTGCAAAAGCGGAGCGACCATCCCCTAGACAGTACGCCTGCTACTACCTATCGCACCCAGGGACCTAGCACACCAGTCAGCTCAAAGGAGTTCCCTGACTTGGCAGTTCTTCAGACAATGTGCTGACTACAAGACATGAGTGGTTTGCACGCTGTGCAATCAGAGCCTGAAGCGAGGCATAAATGTTCTAAACCTGAGCACAACCTGCATGACCAGGCATCTACATGCAAAGCACGAGCTGCAGTGGAATAAGCACCTCAAAATCCAAGAAAGGTCTCGGGCTCCTCCTGCTTCCTCTTCTGCTGCTGCCTCGGCCTCTTCATCCACCTCTACAGTGCCAGTGTCACCTGCCACCCAGCAAACAGATGATGTGACAGCAACGCCACCATGTCCCCCACCGTCCCCAAGCATTTCCACACGGTCCCATTGAAGCTTACAGCTCTCCATCTCCCAAACACTGGAGAGAACGAGGAAGTACCCCCCTACCCACTCACGATCCCTGGCCCTGAATGCCAGCATTTCAAAATTCCTGGCCTTTGAAATGCTGTCATTCCATCTGGTGGACACGGACAGTTTTAAAAACCTGATGGAGGTGGCTGTCCCATAGTATGTGGTACCCAGCCGCCACTACTTTTCCAGGCGAGCCATCCCTTCCCTGCACAAACAAGTCGGGGACAATATCAAGATTGCACTGCGCAATGCCATCTGTGGCAAGGTCCACATAACCGCTGATACGTGGACCAGTAAGCACGGGCAAGGGAACTATATCTCGCTAACTGCACACTGGTCAATGTAGTGGCGGATGGTCCAGAGGTGGATAGCAGTTTGGCGCATGTCCTTCCACCACCAAGAATTGCAGGGCATTTCTATTTGCCTCCTATTGCCTCCTCCTCCTTCTCCGCTTCCTCCTCCTCTACCACCTCCTCATCCGCTCAGCGTAACACCTTCACCACCAACTTCAGCACATATAGGGGGAAACAACAGCTGGCTGTTTTAAAACTGATATGTTTGGGGAATAAACCACACACTGCTCAGGAGCTGTGGACGGGCAATGAACAATAGACCGATGAATGGTTGTTGCCATTGAACCTCAAGCCCGGCCTGGTGGTGTGCGATAATGGGTGAAATCTCGTAGCAGCTCTGGGTCTAGCCGGTTTGACACACATCCCTTGCCTGGCACTTGTGCTGAATTTGGTGGTGCAGAAATGTATAAAAAACTACCCGGATATGTCAGAGCTACTGCAGAAAGTGTTGGCCTTCTGTGCGCGCTTTTGGCGTTCTCACCCTGCTGCTGCTCGCTTGTCTGCGCTGCAGCGGAACTTCGGCCTTCCCGCTCACCGCCTCCTATGCGACGTGCCCACAAGGTGGAACTCCACCTTGCACATGCTGGAGAGACTGTGAGAGCAGCAGCAGGCTATAGTGGAGTTTAAGCTGCAGCATGCATGGGTCAGTCGCTCTGCAGAACAGGACCACTTCACCACCAATGAGTGGGCCTTCATGCGAGACCTGTGTACCATATTGCAGTGTTTCGAGTACTCCACCATCATGGTCAGTTCCGATGATGCTGTTCTCAGCGTTACTATCCCACTTCTATGTCTCCTTGAAAAAACACTTCGGGCGATAATGGAAGAGGATGTGGCACAGGAGGAAGAGGAGGAGGAAGAGGGGTCATTCCCACGGTTATAAGGCCAGTCATTCACAAGTGGCTCGGAGGGTGGGTTCCTGCACCAGCATAGGCCAGGTAAAAAAATTTCAAGCAAGGGCACAGTTCTGGAGGATGAGGATGATGAGGAGGAGAAACCGTGTTCACAGCAGGGTGGCACCCAATGCAGCTCGTGGGCATCACTGGAGCATGGCTGGGGGGATACGGAGGACACAGATGATACACCTCCCACTGAGGACAGCTTGTCTTTGCCTCTGGGCAGCCTGGCACACATGAGCGACTACATGCTGCAGTGCCTGTGCAACAACAGCCGAATTGCCCACATTGTTACTTTGCTGCTGATTACTGGGTGGTCACCCTGCTGGATCCCCATTACAAGGACAACGTGCCATCCTTAATTCCCTCACTGGAGCAACGATCGGAAGATGTGCGACTACTAGCACACACTGGTAGAAGCACTGCTGAGGGCATTCCCAAATAACACCGGGGGCTCAGTGGAAGCACAAGGCAAAGGCAGAGGAGGAGGAAGATGTTGCCAACGCAGCTGTGGCACCGCCAGCACCTCAGAAGGCAGGGTTAGCATGGCCGAAATGTGGAAAAGCTTTGTCAGCAGCACGCCACACCAAACAGCACCACCAGCTGATAGGCAACATCTTAGCAGGAGGCAGCATTTCAGCAACATGGTGGAACAGTATGTGCGCACACACCTACACGTACTGACTGATGGGTCTGCCCCATTCAACTTCTGGGTCTCCAAATTGGGCACATGGCCTGAGCTTGCCCTTTATGCCTTGGAGGTGCTGGCCTGCCCTGCAGCCAGTGTATTGTCTGAACGTGTGTTTAGCACGGCAGGGGGCGTTATCACAGACAAGCGCAGCCGCCTGTCCACAGCCAACATGGACAAGCTAACATTTATTAAAATGAACCAGGCATGGATCCCACAAGACTTGTCTGTACCTTGTGCAGAATAGACATTTATACCGGCCTCACACCGCCATTGCTATTCATAAGTGAACTTATTGTTTTTATTTTTTTATTTTTATAGAACATAAGTCTTTATTGGGATTTGTAACAGGAGAAACATGAAAAATAAACCATGTTACATTTTATATGGAAAAAGTGAACCCATGCTAGAACATCTCTGGGTTTGTCTGCAGATAGTGATCTTTTTTTTTTTTAATATGTCTCAATATTTTGGGGGCTACCCCAATTAGAAAAAAAAAACAAACAAACGAAAAACAGTGTTGGCTACCTCCTCCTCCTCCACCGCCACTTCCACCGCCATGGTCACCGCCTCCTCAACCTCCTACTCCATATCCACCTCCATTTTTTTTTTTATGTGATTTTAAGTTATTTCCCTATCCACATTTGTTTGCAGGACACTTGCCCTACTCTTACCCCCATTTTGCTTCCTTTTGCAGCCCTCTAGCCCTTTCCAGGACTTTTTTAGAGCCATTTTTGTGCCCAAAACTTCTGGTCACCATTGACTTCAATGGGGTTTGGGGTCAAGTTCGGGGCCGAGCTCGAACTTTTTTGTGAAGTTCGGCCGAACCCGAACATCCAGGTGTCTGCTCAACTCTAGTTATAATCTATTTTATTCTATTTTTTTTTTATTCTATTACTTTCTATTCTATTCCATTCTATTCTGCTCTTTTATTTTCTATCCTATTTTATTCTGTTTTACTCACAGTATTATATTCTTTTAATATTGTATTGTATTCTTCTTTTCCATTGCATTCATTTTTTTTTTCTATTCTATTCCTTTGTTTTCTATTCTATTTTATTCTCTTTGAAAATTGGAAAACTATTTGAATTCGAAAACTGTTCAAATTAGAAAACTGTTCAAATTCGAAAACTATTTGAATTTGAAAATTATTTGTATTTGAAAACTTTTTGAATTCGAAAACTATTCGAAATTGATTCGAAAACTTTTCGAATTAATTTGTAAATGAATAAATGAAACTAATTCCGATAACGAACTAAACAAATGAAACAAATTTAACTAAACAAATTTATGTAAATAACAAATCAAAACTAAATGAAACTAAGCAAATTTTTTCGATCTGCACATGTCTACTCTGGGGATGAGGCAAAACCTGCCTTTGCAGTAGTTTTGGCAGGTTTCATAAATCCATGTGACTAGTCTCCCAGCAGCATCTGCTATAAGCAGCTTTCTTGCTTCTTCACATATAATGTATATATTTTTTTAAATAACATATTAAACATATAAAAAACATACTAAATAATATATATATATATATATATATATATATATATATATATATATATATATATTTTTTTTTTTTTTTTTTAATAACAAACATGTTATACTTACCTCCTCCGCGCAGTTGGTCTTGCATAGAGCAGCCTAGATTTTCCTCTTCTCGGGTCCCTCTTTGACTCTCCTGGCCCCTTCTCCTATTGAGTGCCCCCCCAGCCAGTAGTTTTCTATGGCACCCAAGCTGAGTCAGAGCTCCGTGTGTCCATTCAGACATCGAGCCCTGACCTGGCCCCGCCCTCTCTCTCCCCTGATTGGCTGACTGACTTTGATTGAGAGCCGCGGGAGCCGATGACACCACTGCTGCGTCTCAGTCAATCAGGAGGAGTGTCCTGGATGGCTGAGGGGACCGTGGACATCGCTGGAGAGAGGGGGCTCAGGGTAAGTATTAGGGGAGGCTGCTACGCACATAAGGTTTTCTATCTTAATGCATAGAATGATAAAAAAAACCTTCTGCCTTTACAACTCCTTTAATAGCCTTGCACTATACAGATGAGATCACCCACAGCCTGGAGCTTGGGGACAGCAATGAAGCCTGTCAGGCCATGGTATACATTAGGTAATGCTCCTTATTCCTGCACCCATAGATTAAACAAGCATTTAACATTTGCACTGTGAGGGAGCCCACAGCAAAGGTAGATTTTGTCTTTGTTTAGCTTTATAATATTTATATATCTGCAATGTTGCCTTTGAAGCAGCAAGGAAAGATCTTATGTTCACTGCATTTTAATGTTCATTGGCACCTGTCCCCCCATGGCAATTCCAGATTACCATGCTTTTGTGTATAAAGTATTTGGCCTATTAGCCTAAAAATTGCCAGAATTTAACATTAAGATCCCTGAGGAGCCGAGGAGCATGCATTTAATTCCAGATACTGCTCCTCAGTTTTCACATTGGGGTGCATGTCTTCCCCCCACAACTCCCAAGCCAGACACCTGACGGTGCTTTCCATTTGGAGGTATTGTCTTAGATTGCTATATAGCTGATTTGTAAGTATTGTTCTATCAATGGACATCTATCTATATATATATATATATATAAATATCACATAATCTCCACCCTTCCCCCTGTTTTGAGGGAGTTTTGAACATACTCTATGAAGCTGTTCTTTGGTTTGCTGATTTTACAATGGGCATCTGCTCCTAAAGAAGTGAGATTATTGTCATGAAATGCTTTGAGCTAAAGGATGTATCTATCATTATGTTTTTTGAAAGATTTGGAAGAGTGAAAATTGTATATGTATCATTATATGAATACTATGACTGTATGCCGATACACGGTAGTGTTTACAAATCAGGTTGCTGTTTTAAAAATGTTCTTATGTCAAACATTTTTATCTATTTCTTAATTAATCATTTTGCGCAAATGTTGTACCTCATTTAAAGTCCCATGGAAAATGTTTTAGTTCTTTGTATATGCAAATAGGGGATGGGGGCATTACATTATAAGGCACCAGCACACATAATTATTTATATGATATTCCTTGCAATGACCATTTAGACTTACATTATGCTAGAAGTAAAAACAAAGTAATAAGTCAGTGCGCATGTGCAGGAGCTCTAGGATGGCCGTCTGATCCGGAGCTCCGCACCTTCACCCGCCTACGGAGCCCGAAGCTCCATCAGAGGGCATTTCAGAAGGCATCTTTAAGGGGATCCCGTCCCCCCAAGCCCCCTGCAAGCCCAGGGCCCAGGACTGCAGTACAGGGGCGGCCACACCAGTCTCTCCGCCGCATCGTGGCAGCCGCGGGGTGTACAAAGATGGCCGTGGCCACGGCCTGATGAACGAAACAGACTCAGCTCAACGACTGCATCCACACAGGTGCAATAATTCCGGGCAAGACCGACCTGTCAGCACATCCAGGGTGAAGGTCAGTGGAAAAGGCTGTCCCCAGTACCTCTGCTAGCCCACCTCAGCAGCACCAGAGATTGATGGGTGTACCAAGATGGCCGCTGTTTGGCCCTAAAGTGCTCCCTGTCCTCCAAGACCCCCAGTGACTCCTCCAAATTTATTTGCAGAGACTCAGGGCAGCCTTCCAGGCCTCCTGAGAAAACATCAGGAATTGAGCTCACTAATACAGTGGCTTTATTGATCTTTTTCAGCCCCTCACCATACAATTATAAGCCCCCAGTTGTGGGCCTGTGACATTTCCTGCCATCCCCGGAGCCCAGCCTGATCCCCCAGCCCAACGGATTATACTTAGGAGGAGAGACCCGGTCCCCAAGGCAGGGCAACATCCCCCTGCATGTCGGCTCCGACCGCTAAGAAGGACCTGAGCCTGCTTTTTGCCGTGGCCTCGCCACAGGGGAGTACTGGGATGGCCAACGCTCCGGTTGCTGCTTCAGGAGGCATGGAAAGCTCTTGTTCGGATGGCCTCCCTCTGGAGAACCCTGGACATTCTTTACGCTCGGATTCTAGGCCAGTGATTTCTCCTGCTATGCTGACTTTCACTCCATGGCTGCAGGGAGGGCACTATCAGCTCCCCTTGCCATCCCCATCCTTCACTGAATCATTACTAGGCCGAATCCAGGGGGAACTTTCCTCTCCTCAGTTGGGTCCTAACAGCCCGGTTCCAGCCTCACCCAGCCCCCCAGCCATGACATCTCCCTACAAGTGGAAGACCTTTACCATAAATTTTCTACTCTTCTAGAGAGGAGATGACCTAGAAAATAGGTCTAGACTATATAATTTCAGAGTGAGAGGCCTTCCGGAAGGACATCCCGGACGCAATACAAAATCTGATCACCAACTTACTACCAGATACTCCTAAACATCGCTTGGAACTGGACAGGGCCCACAGAGCTCTGGGTCCCCTTCGGAAAGACAGCATCCCGAGAGACATAATTGTCAAGCCCCATTTTTATGCCATAAAGGAAGGGGTTATGAAACAGTCCAGACGTTCCGCCAAGATTCTATGCAAGGGGCACCCGGTTCAAATTTTTGCTGATCTTGCACCATCTACCATTCAAAAACGGAGAGCCCTTAAACCCCTCCTGGCAGTATTAACGGAGAAGGAAATCAAATACAAATGGTCCTTTCCATTTGCTGTAAAATTTTCTTTCAAAGGTAGGGAGTATGCTTTCTCTTCTCTACAGGAGGGAGAGAAACTTTTCCTCCACCTAAAATTGATTTCTCAAGAATCCGATATGGACATTTCCAATAACACCAGCTCGTCTAAGAGACAGTCTCCCACCAGCCCCAGGAACCCTCTTTGGAAGAAGGCCAAGCCAAAACAAGCAAAAGAAAATGGTCCCCCATGATTTGGGTCACAGGCGAAAACCATCTGGCCTCTAACTTGCAGGTCTTCTGATCTGGGGAAATGTCAACTCCACAGCCTTCAAGTTATATCTATGGGTCCTATATAACCATAACCTATCGTAGGACCTTCACGGACTTTCAACCCTTCTTAGTCTCTAGAGTTAGCCTTGTTCGTATAACCCCACTGATTTATCCCTGTAGCTCCAGGAGTCGGTCTACACCTTTTTACTTTCCGGACTGTTTGTTTGCTTTGAACTAGTAACTTTCCATTATCAAAGAGTCAAAGTCGAAGGTGGGGTACACTTAATGGTTCTCCTTTGCCCCTTGGACTGCATGTTCCATCCTTTTAGGCCCTGGCCCCCCATTGGGGGCCCTGCCCTGTGGAGGCAACCCGTTCCCCACTTTTGGGGGGATGGGGGCCTTCACGGGGCGGGACCGGTTGGGATGGCAAATATTCCTCCCTAAGTGGGAGATAACTAGGGCCTGGGGTCAGTTTGACGACCTTTTATAGGACTAGAATATACGCTGTCATACTATAGTTTTGTTCATGACATTCTTTTTTGTTTTTCACAGGGACCATAGGCGGATGAGGGCCCACTAGCGCCTCTGCCCCTCTCTCTCTGACCTCTCGAGGCAGTTCAGAGATGGGCTGTCTGGCGGTAAAAGCCAGACTTTTTTGTCTCTACCAAAGGGTACCCAAGGGGCTCTATTTTTTCTCCCCCCTTGGCCGCATACCCCTTAGTTGGAGAAAATGGCCCTTTTCAGGGTCCCTTATCTGTCGAGAATGGTTTACAGTGTTTAATACTCACTTTATGTCATTTCTGATTTCACCCTCTCTTCCCCTTCTTTTTCTCCTCTTTCTTTCTAGAGTGGTTGCTGATCAGTATTCTGGCTCCAAGACCAGTTATGGTTCCCTGGATAACGTAAGTTCCCTGGGAAGGGTGAGTGACTTCACTATCATAAGTACCCTCTGCTCTAGTAATGATGGCTGACCTCCCACAAGTACCTGTTAGGGTTGCTACCCACAATGTTCAGGGACTTAATTCCCCTATTAAACGCAAAAAGATTGGGGATCATTATAAATCGCTGAAATTAGATATCCTAATGATCCAGGAAACTTATTTTCCAGCCCGTTTTAATCCTAATAACTTCCACCCCTATTTTCCGCGCTTTTTTTTAGCTAACGCTGAAACTAAAACAAAAGGAGTAGCTATTCTATTCTCTAAAAACTGTAACTTCTCTTGGTTGTTAGATGTAAGGGATCCAGGGGACAGGTATATTCTAGTAAAAGGTACCATTGATGGGCAAATCATTACTCTGATTTCGTACTATGCCCCCAACAAGGGTCAGTTGAAATTCTTTCAGAAAATGTTAGAGGCTCTCTCCCCCTTGTTGGAGGGCACAATCATTTTTGGTGGGGACTCAAATGTGGCCTTTGACCAATCTTTAGACAAATTTAGACCCCTAGGTAGCCAACTGATGCACCCACCTAAAGTTAGCTTACGAATAGCCAAACTTTTACACACACACAACTTAGTAGATGTCTGGAGGGATAAGCATCCCTCTAGAAGGGACTTTACTCACTTTTCCAGCCCCCACAACTCGTATTCTAGAATTGACCACCTATTAACTCCCTTCTATATTATAACATCCATTTTGGATTCCCATATCTATGACACAGCCCTTTCGGACCACTCTCTAGTGACAATGTCTATTCACCTCCACTCCAGATTATTTCCCAGACCGCACTGGAGACTCAACGAGTCATTACTGACCGACCCAGTAAATACCGCTGAAATTGATAAAAGCCTCCAAGATTTCTTTTCCACTAATGTGACAGATGATACCTCGGCTGAATCAGTCTGGGCTGCTCATAAATCCTTTATTAGAGGTAAATTTATCCAGTTAGCATCCAGGATCAAAAAGGAGAGAGGATTCGCTTTGAAGAAGCTGGAGGAGTCCTTCTCGGCTATTAAAGTAGAACACAAGGCTCACTCTTCACGAACACTTTTAGATAAACTAGATAAGGTAAAAATAGAGCTTAATCTCGCACTCACGACGAGAGCAGAGAAAGCTATCCGCTGGTCTGAAAACAAATTTTATACTCAGGCTAATAAAATGGGCTCCTATCTGGCTGGGAAACTTAGCCCCAGGGCAAGGCATCTCTCTATGCCCAAAATTAGGGCGGACGGTAACCCCCCTTCCTCCAATCTTGGCGATGTCCTACTGCCACTCCTCTCAGACCAACATAAAAATTTAATGGACAAAATAATATCGGAGGAGGAGGTGTTGGAGGTCGTCAGGGACCTCAAACAAGGTTCAGACCCGGACCCAATGGCTTCTCGGGCCCCTACTACAAAACATTTGCCAAAACACTGGCCCCTCATATGTTGTGATTCTTTAACTCTAAAACGAAAGGGGACCCTATCGAGATGCACCCAAACACTGCTTACATCACCGTGATCCCCAAACCTGATAAAAACCTAGAGGATGTAGCATCATTTATTAGTCAATATATAGACAAAGACCAGGTGGGTTTCATCCCCGCACGTCAGGGTCCCGACCAAATTAGAAGGGCAATTAATATAGTATCCATACTTCAATCCAACTGGTCAGGAGGGTCGGTCCAGAGGGGGATGCTGCTCTCCCTAGACTTACGTAAAGCGTTCGACTCGGTCTCTTGGAATTATTTATTTTCACTTTTGAAACATTGGGGTTTTGGGGAGAGGTTCTTAGGCCTGATAGGAGCACTGTACTCCTTCCCACAAGCTATGATTAAGTTGCAGGGATTTTACTCCAAATCCTTTCCGATTAAAACAGGCACCAAGCAGGGTTGCCCATTATCCCCATTGCTCTTCGCTATTGCGATAGAGACACTTGTCATAGCCATTAGAGAAAATCAAGGTATCAAAGGGGTACTATGTGGACAGACAAAAGCAAAAAAACAAAAAAAGGTTCCGAGCTCAACTTGCGGACCAGTCTGCCACCAAGCCAAAATCACCTGTCTAACAGTCCAGCGTTTAAAGGACAGGGGATTGGTTACACACATTTGCAAGTGTATGTGTAAGCTGCAGGCCACGACAAGGCTCCCTGTATACTGCAGACCTAACTCTATAAGAGGCTTCACAGTGGAAGCACATACAATTGAATGGATAGATGAAGGACAGGTGACTGGAGGAGCCCAACCCTCCTTAAAGGTACATGACCAGACACCCAGCCGTGGCCCCATGGCAGCTGTGGCGCTGGTATGGTACCAAAAGTGGTAACTACACAAAAAAAACTTTTGGTACCATACCAGCGCCGCAGCCGCCATGGGGCCATGGCTGGGTGTCTGGTCATGTACCTTTTAAGGAGGGTTGGGCTCCTCCAGTCACTTGTCCTTTATCTATCCATTCAATTGTATGTGCTTCCACTGTGAAGCCTCTTATATAGAGTTAGGTCTGCAGTATACAGGGAGCCTTGTCGTGGCCTGCAGCTTACACATACACTTGCAAATGTGTGTAACCAATCCCCTGTCTTTTAAACGCTGGACTGTTAGACAGGTGAATTTGGCTTGGTGGCAGACTGGTCCGCAAGTTGAGCTCGGAACCTTTTTTTGTTTTTTTGCTTTTGTCTGTATCCGCCTTTCCAGAGCTCTTTGTTGTAGTGGCCAGTTATAGATGGGGGACAGTGACCTTGTTTTTTGTGTAGGTACTATGTGGACAGCAGGAACATAAATGTGGGCTTTTTGCTGATGATTTACTAGTGTTTATAACTTCCCCGATGTCCTCTATCCCCTTGCTCCTTGACAATTTCTCTGAGATTTCGGGGCTCCGGGTTAATTATTCTAAGTCTCCAGCCCTGAATATCTCTCTACCTCCTGAGATTACTGCCAAGCTTAAGACGGACTTCAAATTCAGGTGGAGCGATACCTCGATTAAATACTTAGAGATCAACCTCACGTCTAAATACGAAACCCTATATGGTAGTAATTATCCCTCGATGTATCGCAAGCTAGAGGATGATCTCAAACTTTGGTCTAAGCAGGATATCTCATGGCTAGGGAGAGTTAATTCAGTAAAAATGACCTTGCTACCCAGACTCCTTTACCTTTTTCGCTCCTTTGCCAGTCCCAATTCGAAAAGATCACCTTTCCTCTTTTCAAAGCAAAATCCTCAAATTCGTTTGGGGAAACTCAGGGTATAGGATCCCCCAACAAACTCTATTTCTGCATAGGCAAAAGGGAGGTCTAGGTTTACCCCATCTAGTGAGATACTTTCAGGCCGCCAGGCTAGCCCAACTGTCTTCTATCTATTCTAGTCAGGAGAAGCAGGACTGGGTGCGGATAGAGAGGCAGGCCACCCCGCGGCACACATTGGACTTTCTCCTATGGTGTCCCCCCAAAGATGGACCCCCCATTATGGCCCCTTCACTCTCTAATGCGCTGGCCCTTTGGGATAAAATCAGACATATTCCCTCCTTGGTGTCCTCAGTTAGACCGTTAGCACACCTCTTTAATAACCCGGAGTTTCCCCCGGGATTAAATATTAAAGCCTTTCAATGGTGGCTAGACAAGGGAATGTTCCGCATAGATCATTTCTTCACAGCTACCGGCCTGATTACTCTCAGTCATTGTGTAAATAAACTGGAGCTCCCAAACTCAGAGACATTTAGATTTTACCAAATATCAAATTTCCTACATAAACTTTGGAGGGAGAAACCACTCCCCCCTAGTTTTACTAATTATGAACGCTGGTGTGGTCAGCCATCATTGCAGAAGGGTGGCATCTCGGTCATCTACGGAGCACTCACGCTCCCCGCTAAGAAAGCAGCATTTATGATTAACTGGGAATCAGATCTTCAGTTTGAATGGGAACTGGACAAATGGCAAACAGCTTGTTCCAGATCTTACAGAGGCATCCTGAACACCACTATCTCTGAAGCCAGTTTAAAAGTCATGATGAGATGGTATCTCACGCCAGCTAGACTGAATATATTCTTTCCAACTGCTGACCCGCTATGCTTCAGAGGGTGTTTGCTTAAGGGCACCATGGCCCATATTTGGTGGGAATGCCCAAGGCTACGGTCATTCTGGTCCAAAATATTCCGCATTATTCAAAAGGTAACAGGTAGCAAACTTCCAAGGTCCCCTACTATCACCCTTTTAAATGATTACATCCCCGACTCCACAAAAACCAACAGGAAATTAATTAATTTTATACTGTTAGGAGCCAAGATCACGATAGCGAGGGCGTGGAAACTAGAGCTGGTCTCTCTGAAAGCAGCTATCCGGAAGACCTCCTGGCTAATGACACAAGAAAGGTTAGCTGGCATCCTAACAGATAATCTGCACAAATTTGAGATGGTTTGGGAACCATGGGCGAACTTCGTGGGAGTTTCTCTAACCCCTGGCATTCCAGGGAACCAAGGTCTTTAAGCAAACGACAGAATCAGCATTTATCTAACTTCACCCACTCTCTCTAAAACTTTCCTCCTCTTCCCTTCTCCTTTACTTATTTATCTCCTCTCTTTATCTTTCTCATTAAGCTTACCTCCTTAGCCCTGATCCAATAGGGGGTAGGGAGAGTCTGCTTAAGACAGATGGTTAAACCATCCACAGCGGTTCTTATTTAGCTCCAGCAGAGACAACTCTTGGTTCAGTGTGGAGATCGCACCCCTCCAGGGCGGTGCTGTGGGGGAGGTGGGTCTAGTCTCTTGGCACAGCTTGTTCCCATTGGGGTTGCCGGGGGACTGGGAGCCCCTCCCCGGGGTGTCCTCGAATCGGGCTCACCTTTAAGGTGATCTTGACCAGGTTTGCCTTTCTTACGGAACCCGAACTGGAGGGCACTAATTTAGTCACAAGGTCTCTATCTAAGGTCAAACACAACCTTCATTCTGTTCTGTTAAGTTGTTACATTTGTCTTTTATGAATCTTACATGTTGATGCTCTCCTTGTAAGTTTGATAGACTCTATAATCTATTCTCTTGATCCCTATCACGCCTAGCACAGGGATATAAATGCCTATTCTACATTCCTTTTTCCATGTGCATCACTGTTGTGCATTTGTTCTTGTTTTATGGCTATGGCTGGTACATTTATGACAATCCTTTTGCATAAGATACTTTGTTATATGTGATAAATCTCAATAAAAACATATTTAAAAAAAAAAAAAAAAACAAAGTAATAAAAGGGTATGTAAACCTTAACACATCTGTTAAATATATAATTGAAATTGTTCGGTAAGTGCAAAATAACAAAAACTTATTAATCCTTTCAGAAACCTGTGCTGATAACTTCTTGTGTTTTCTGTCTGTGCTGCACTTTCATCAATTGCATTATTTACAGTTATTCCTAAATACCACATAACTCCTCCCCACTATATTATTGGGAGGTGAGGAGGTTATTGTAGTCCTGTCCTCGGATTACAATGCTACTTCTTCATAGATACATTTTTGGTAGTGGACATGAAGTATGTTACTTGCAGGATAAACATGTAGGAAAACAAGCCTGAAAATAGAAATCTAATACAGTCAGCACATCTTAGGACTGGTAAGCTACCATACATTCAATGTTTGTTCCTGGGTTTAGATGATGAAAGGTTAATCTGCGTGGGTGTATTTGTATTTAGTGATAGTTAAATGCTGTTATCCCTGTCATTCGAGAACAAAACTGGACAAGTATACTAATGGGAAGGCTGACTGGAGGTCAGCCTGAATTTGTAGGAGTCAGGCCACATAAATACCCGCCCTTCTCCTCCTTGTTTTCTTGTGGGTTTCCTTCTCGTGCAGATTACGTGTCGGCAACCACCTGACGTCATTTCCGGTTTTTCGTTTAAATCGTGGAGGTCATGCGGCGGGGCAGGGAGCGGTGCATCCCGTTCCTTGAGGCATCAGGTATCGGGCGGAGGGGGGCGATACGAGCGGAGCAGTGCTGGCCGGCTCCACATCTGTGTTACTGGGGGGGGGGTCAGACCCTCAGGTGGCATGGAGCATGCCACGGTCACGGCTAAGCAAGGTCCCAATTCAGACTGGAGACAGTCCGGCTTTCCCAAGTTTTCATGCTGCAGTGGTCACAGGTCAGGGGGTTGCCAGCATCCCATTAGGGTGCTGGTCAGGACACCTCCGAAGGATTTGGTAGGGATGGCTCCCAGGTCTGCCTTGTTGAGTATCAGCGGCAGATTGGGGGGTGTGGATGCTTTTGGCTCACTGACAGAGGCTGTACGGATGAGCGTGATAGATATTTGTGCATGCTCTCACAGGCCACACCCCCTCCTCTGTCATATTCTACAGTTGTGGGGAATCAATTGCAAGGATTGTTGCGGTATGCACCTCCACATTCAGGATCAATAGAGGAGGTTGGGGGGGGGGGGCACTGGGCCGACTGGCCAGGATTGCTCAGAGGTTGTTGTGGGGAAATCAATTTCTAGGCATGATGTTTTTTTTTTCAGCGGGGCCGCCATGTTAAAAAAAAAATTATTTATATATATATATATATATATATATATATATATATATATATATATATATATATAATACAGCACGCTCCCTAAGGCAAGGCATTCACACGTTCACTGCAAGTTTCAGTCACGCATTACCTTTGCAATCTTTGCAAGCATTCACAGATGCATAGTCCTCTTGCAATCGTTGCAAGCATGTCAGACTGAGCATGCATGACTAACATTTCAGCAATCACTGCTGCACCTTGGCTGACTCATTCACGTATTTACAATCATGACGAGCACTCACGTAGGCAGTCAACCTAAATCAATGCAGGCACTTTTTTAGGCTCAACCATGCAGTGGCACGTTGCGAGCACCAAGGATGCATAGTCATCTTGCTAATCACTGCAAGCACTTTGCATTGATGCACATTGTGCAAATTGTTGCAAGCACGTATGGATGCACAACCATTTGCAATTTTCTCGCAATCACTCAGCTCTCACGGACGGCTGATTCTGGCAGTTGCTGCAAGCTCACTTCCAGTGGCCATGTTGGTCACGGCAGACACATCCAGACATGCATACCTTGGGCTTTCATGCTGGTTCATAGTCTGGAACATGTAGCTTTCGGCCAATTTTTCATGACATACTTTCGGTCGCTTTATTGGCGGTTTCCACACTCTCCAACTTGCGAGGGTAGTTTCAAGCACATATTTCAATCTGTTCTTCAAGCCAGGTGTTTTTCAGCAGTAGCATCCGTATGTTATGTTTTGTTTTCCACAGTTGCCCCAGCATATCAAATAGGATCACTACGTGCACACATTTTTGGTTAAGTCCAGATCAGGTAGGTGCAAAAAAAAAAAAAAATCTATCTGGCACGTTTTGCATGTGACACATGTACGTTATTTAACCACTTCAGCCCCGGAAGGATTTCCAGCTTTAGGACCGGAGCCCTTTTTGCGATTCGGCACTGCGTCGTTTTAACTGACAATTGCACGGTTGTGCGACGTTGTACCCAAACGAAATTTGCGTCCTTTTTTTCCCACAAACAGAGCTTTCTTTTGGTGGTATTTGATCACCTCTGCATCATTTCTGATCGCTGCTATAAACAAAAGAAGAGCGACAATTTTGCAAAAAACCCCAAATTTCTTACTTTTTGCTAAAATACAAATCCAAAAAAATATATAAAAAAAAATTTTTTTCACAGTTTTTGGCCGATTTTATATTCTTCATCATATTTGCGATAAAAAAATCGCAATCGGCGTTTATTGATTGGTTTGCGCAAAAGTGGTCGCGTTTACGGATGATGAGAATTTTTGGGGTTTTTATTTATTTTTTTTTTTTTTACTAATAATGGCGGCGATCTGCGATTTTTAGCGGTATGAAACTTTGGGGTGTCCGGGACCCGGACCCGGACCCGGACTTTTCAAAAAAAGTCCGGGTTCGGGTCCGGTGTTCTGGTAATTTTAATGAAAAATCTTAAAAATGCTGTAAAAAAAGCCCAGGAAGGTCCTAGAGGTCTGCAAAAGGAAGGAAAATGTGGGTAAGGGTGGGACAAGTGCCCTACAAAGAAATGGGGACAGGGAAATAACTTTAAATATTTTAAAAAAAATAAAAACATAAAAATGCAAAAATGGAGATCATCTTCAAAATGGGTCTGAAAAGTATTAATTAACATTAGAGGCCATAGAACTGTTCTAAAATCATCTTCAAACTGTGTCCAAAAAGTATAAATAAGCCCGGAGTACCCATATCACTGTTCTGCAAAATGTGTGTATCACTTTAAATCAAACCGTCAATCATTAAACATCTTTTATTCACACTTCTTTTTAAAATGTGTGTATCACTTTAA
>BLSH010146104.1:369494-385653 GCA_018402905.1 Glandirana rugosa
ATGTAAACGCCGGTCGCCACGTAAAGAACGTGTTTTTATTTTTCCGCAAATGTAGTATTTAGAATATATATTTTTTTAAACCAGCAATGTAGACGCACTTTTTATTTTTGTGCAAGAAATGCACCGCTGGCCGCAAATGTAGTATTTAGAATATATATATTTTTTTAAACCAGCAATGTTGACGCACTTTTTAATTTTGTGCAAGAAATTCACAGCAAGGTTCAAATGTACTATGTAGCACTATTTTTTATTTTTTTTTAAACCAGCAATGTAGACACGCTTTTTATTTTTGTGCAAGAAATGCACCGCTGGCTGCAAATGTAATATTTAGAATATTTTTTTTTTAAAACCAGCAATGTAGACGCACTTTTTATTTTTGTGCAATAAATGCACCGCTGGCCGCAAATGTAGTATTTAGAATTTTTTTTTTTTTTAAACCAGCAATGTAGACGCACTTTTAATTTTTGTGCAAGAAATGCACAGCTGGCCACAAATGTAGCATTTAGAATATTTTTTTTTTTTAAACCAGCAATGTAGACACACTTTTTAATTTTGTGAAAGAAATGCCCCGCATTGCCCCGCATTAATTTGTCTAACTGCAATGTAAACGCAGTATTTAAATATGCCAAAATGTTGCCAACTGACCTCACAGAACACGATTAAAGTAGTGTCCCTGACACACAAGCAGTTGCAAGTGCACTGCACTTGCAAAAATGGCTGCAAACGCCCACCTAACAAACAGAAAAATTGCTTAGGTTTTATATGAGGCACTTTGCTTAGCAAACAAAATGTACTCTAGCAAACAAAAATCTCCTCTAGCACCCACCCACCAATAAATCACTGTTTTTAACAGATTTTCTAAAGCTAATCTGTCCCTCACACCAGCAGCAGCATCCTCTTCCTTCACTAGTACGAGATGATTTTCTAAAGCTAATCTGTCCCTCACAGCAGCATCCTCTCCCTACACTACTATGAGATGATGTGACATGCAGCACTACGTGACTCCAGCTTATATAGAGGCTGGGTCACATGATGCACTGGTCAATCACAGCCATGCCATTAGTAGGCATGGCTGTGATGGCTTCTAAGGGCAAACAAGTGAAATGCTTTTTGATTGGCTGCCCTGCAGCTATTCAACAGGCGCAAAAAAATACCCAAACCCCGAACCCGGACTTTTTCTCAAATGTCCGGGTTCGGGTTCAGGACATGGACACCCTAAAGTCCGGTACGAACCCAAACTTTACAGTTCGGGTTCGCTCAACTCTAATTGAGATTCCTTCCAGAGTCAGCATCTTTTCTTCTCAGGCTTTTTGGTAACCAGTGATGATGTAATTCCCGCTCAGGAGCTACATTAACCCGTAACTCATCTGAACTCTCTGCACCAGATGCTGGCAATGAACAATTTAAAACTAATTGCTAGCAGATAGTTAAAGAACTATTAGCATTTTTCATACTTCAGTTCTAGTGTACTTTAAATTGCGTTCTATTCTATGCTTTTATAAAGCTACTCTTTCAATTAAGCAAAAAGGATACGCGTGTCTGTAAATCTTTCCACTTGCTCACTCTTTCTTGATCATTCTCTTATAGACCATCAATATGATGTCCTGCCCCATAGGTCAAGAGTAACATGCGGATAGTGGGAAGAGTCAAGAAAGCTCCATCAGCACTTTATACATGCTAGCAGCTTTTTTTTTTCAAGTCACAGTCACTCAATCTAAGACTCCATACGGTTTCCTGTGCTCTGTTGATCCGCCTAACTCACTTTGTGGATCTTTGGATGACATACTGTATGTACTGTATGTTACCATTCCCTACACATACTATACCTCTATAACTTTGTATGTTGTATCTAATGCTGGTACATATTCAATGCTAGCACCATCAAAACGCAATTGAAGAGAAGGCCATCTGTCCAGTTTCATGCCACATATGATCAAAATGTCACCCATGAAATCAATTTTCAGTAAAATTATTTGTTTATCAAATTGAGACTGTCTTTTTAAACATCATTATACCTTTTACAACCATATATCTTAATAGGATTAGGTGACAAACTTTTCTGTCTATGACCATCTTAAAAAAAAAAAAAACGTGATTTAGATTGTTGCAAAAAAAAAAAGTAAAGGGCCCCTGAAGCTTTTTGCTTTTTTTTGTGTTGGAGAAAGCAAAAATATACGTTAATTTAAACAGTTGCGTTTAGTTTTCTGCTACAGTAGTCAAAACAATACAAAAAATAAATCTACTTGGTTAGATCATAACTGCCTATTGAAGGACAGTTTTCATCATTTGAAATTTGTGAGCATCAAATAAAATACTTCAGAACATTGACATTCTAACATACTTTCTCAGCTCAGCGTGAGATAATTTAACGTATTTACTTCCTGTATTTCTCTACACTGTTGTAGGAAAGTGATTGAATATTCTATAGATGAAGACAGCAATTTGTAGTCTCATCTAAATCATGTTTTGTATTTGATGTCAATTTTGCATTAGTTTTATTAATCATAACTTTATTTGGAATTGCTGGTTTTATATATACAGTATGCATAAAAGGGTTTTCACTTTGGAAACAAGCACAATGTTTGATTCAAGTCAGGGGCCTGACTTTAAAATGGAACTGAAATTATTATGTTTCTACCTATGGCTCCCTCTCACCCCAGCCAATTTAATAGCAATAAAAATGTTGGTCTTTAGATTTAATGCATCACTGATTCATACCTGCATGGTTCTTTAGTGTTGTTTATACAGTATCTTTATACCTGTTGGGCACAGTACATTCATAAGCTGCTGGCATTGACTTGTGCTGCCCATTCATGTACTAATGTGATTGATATTTACTTTTAAAATACCTATCATGTCCACAGTTTCCTTTCAGAACAGCACATTGACATTGTGTCATACACAGACTATAAACAAGACAGCAAAGGTTAGTCATCAATTTTCATATCTATTGTTTTTCAATGTTGCCAACAAGTTTTTTTTTTCCTACAGTATTAGCAGAAAATCCTAAAGGAGAATTACAGCCAAAGCTCGTTTGGCTGTACTTCACCTGTGGATCACAGGAATGCAGTTTGTATTGCACTCCTGTGAGCCCACTGTCTGCTGACATCACAGAACAGGTCCAGGCGTGAGCAAGATCATGACACTGGGGTCGGGATCCACCCAAATGCGCTACCTGCTTCTGGCTCAGCCTCTCAGTGGGCTTCTGAGAACCTGAACTGGCCACTCCCACCCCCTCCACAGTCCAGCGCTCCACTGACAGTCACAAGCTCTCTGCTCAGGAAACCCTGATAGCAGAGGGATCGGCAGTGTTATCTGCGGTGTTAGATTGCTCGGTTGTCAGTATTAGAGACGGTGGGGGACAGCTGCAGCATTGGACCGATGCTGCATCCACCTAGGTAAGTGTGGTTCAGAAAAAAAGCCGTACCCCATACTTTGCTTTTAACGCATTCTTCTGGAGGGTCCTGAGAGGACCCTGCTGCTGGACAGCCATTAGGAAGTGTTCACATCCTCCAAATGGTGATGTGGACAACCAAAGAAAGATTGCCACACTTTGTAGTCTTAAAGCAGAACTTTAACCATAGAAACTGGATAAAAGATTATTTTAGCAAGGAATACATTCCACAAAAATTATACTACCAAAATTAGTGTGTAATGTAAGTTGCCTCCAGCATTTCTTCTGTTTCTTCTTGCTGGAGGTTGCCATTTTTCTTTAACTCAGAGCCCCTGAACAGCAGTAAATCATAAAGTGGAACTAAAACCGCCAATTTAACAGTTTAAAAAAAACTGTTATATTCCTGGAATGCCTCATAAAAGAAAAATACCTAGTGCCTATAGCACAGTGAACCCCTCATGGATTGTTAAATGGACAGACCAGGTAAGTAAAAAAGTAAAAAATGTATTTAAGCATCATAAAAAAGTTATAACAGGCAGTAGCAAAAAATATAATGTGTGTGTGTGTATATAACATCATATAAAATCAAGTATATTTTCGATACAAAATACCCAAAATAACACGTCATGTATGTTAAACAATGGCTGCCCTTGAATAGCTGGTGGGCTAGTTGTTGTGCACACTGGCCTGGACACCTTACATGTTTTGGACCATGGTGGGTACTTTTTCAGAGGGTAATAGATTCTACAGTGTAAATATATATTATTAGTAACATGATAACATAGAGAACAAAAAAGCAACATATGTATATACAGTATCTCACAAAAGTGAGTACATCCCTCACATATTTGTAAATATTTTAATATATCTTTTCATGTGACAACACTGAAGAAATTACATTTTTCTACAATGTAAAGTAGTGAGTGTACAGCTTGTATAGCAGTGTAAATTTGCTGTCCCCTCAAAATAACTCAACACACAGCCATTAATCTCTAAACCACTGGCAACAAAAGTGAGTACACCCCTAAGGGAAAATGTCCAAATTGGGCCCAATTAGCCATTTTCCTTCCCCGGTGTCATATGACTCATTAGCATTACCAAGTCTCAGATGTGAATGGGGAGCAGGTGTGTTAAATTTGGTGTTATCGCTCTCACTCTCTCATACTGGTGACTGGAAGTTCAACATGTCACCTCATGGCAAAGAACTCTCTGAGGATCTGAAAAAAAGAATTGTTGCTCTACATAAAGATGGCCTAGGCTATAAGAAGATTGCCAAGACCCTTGTGCTGCAGCACAGTGGCCAAGACCATACAGTGGTTTAACAGGACAGGTTCCACTCAGAACAGACCTCGCCATGGTCGGCCAAAGAAGTTGAGTGCACCTGCTCAGCGTCATATCCAGAGGTTGTCCTTGGGAAATAGAGGTATGATTGCTGCCAGAATTGCTGCAGAGGTTGAAAGGGTGGGGGTTAGCCCGTCAGTGCTCAGACCATATTCCACAAACTGGATCAAAGAGATAGTTTCAGAAGGAAGCCTCTTCTAAAGATAATGTACAAGAGAGCGCAGCAAACAGTTTGCTGAAGACAAGCATAGTAAGGACATAAATTACTGGAACCATGTCATGTGGTTTGATGAGACCAAGATAAACTTATTTGGTTCAGATGGTGTGGCGGCAACCAGGTGAGGAGTACAAAGACAAGTTTGTCTTGCCTACAGTCAAGCATGGTGGTGGGAGTGTCATGGTCTGGGGCCACATGAGTGCTGCCGGCACTGGGGAGCTACAGTTCATTCAGAAAACCATGAATGCCAACATGTATTGTCACATACTGAAGCAGAGCATGATCCCCTCCCTTCGGAGACTGGGTGGCAGACCCCAAACACACCTCCAAGACGACCACTGCCTTGCTAAAGAAGCTGAGAGTAAATGTGATGGACTGCCCAGGCATGTTTCCAGACCTACACCCTATTTTTTTTTTTTAGATCAAATTTTATTGTTTTATACATGGAAATACAGATCAATACATAAATGGTAGCTGTATGGTGATAAAGAGGGGGGGAGGGGGGGTACAACATTAGATGAGAGAGAGGTACAATTTAGGGACATGGGTAAGTATGAAACACAGTATTTATTTCCAGCAAATTTGTGGCAAGGGAAGAAGGGGAAGGAGAGAGGGAAGGGGAAGAGGTAGGAGAGAAAGATATGAATCACTTGTGAAAATTTAACGACAGTTAAGGTAAAAAAAAAATTCTCTAAGTACTATATTATATGGTTAGAAAAAAAAGAAAGAAACCGACCGAAGTTCAGCCAGGCCAAGTTCAGCTTAGAACCTGAGATGCAACTAATAAATTAGAATAAGCTTAAGTCTGGATGGATAAGAGAGACCTATGGTCCCAACTTCCATCCCCCCCACCTCCAATAGAAGGGGGAGAGGGATGGCGCGGGGCCCGGTCTGTGTCCAGAGATTGAAGATATGTTTTAGATTTGGCATCAGGATAAAGTGATGTAAAACAAAATAACCTGGCGTGGTAGAAGAGTATAGCACTACGGTACATATGGAAAGTTGGAGCAAGGTAAATCTCTTACAGTTTTCTAAAAACTAGTGATGTTGACAAGATGGAGGAGAGAGATGCGTGATGGGTATTTTGAAAAGATAACTTCTGAAGTGTATAGGGAAGTTAAGAACAGTTCAAATGGAAGTCGTTGGTGTATGCAGGACCCTGCGGCGGGGGAGAATATAGGTGTTGGTATGTTTGTACCGCAGGTCATAGAGATGGGGGATGGGGGGATTTTTGGAAGCCTTGTTTGTGCGCCCAGAAGTCTAAGACTTCTTTGAAAAGGAGTGCGTTTAGTTTCCGTTGAACCTCTGACATGGTGGGAGGTAGACTTTGAGTCAAATGGTTCATGATGGTTTTGCGGGCTGCCAACAGGCAGAGGTGAATCCATGGTGGGAAACGTTTCCCGGAGGGAGCATTGAGGGATATAGTAGGAGACTCGTCCCCAAAGACCATGAAAATTGGGTTCAGAGGAACATCCTGATTCGTGACTTTGTAGATTAGAGACCGGACTTGAGACCAGAAGGAAGCCCCTTGAGAACAGAGCCAGAACCCGTGGAAGAGGGTTGGTTTGTCAATCTTGCACCAGGGACAAAGTTTGGTGTGAGGAGACTCCTCAGGTGTGAAATACGGTACATAGGCTCGGTGTAGGATCTTGAATTGCATTTCCCGCCATGTCTCATTGGTGGTCAGTTTCAGAACCTTGTTATACCCTTTACGCATGGATACATGGAGGTTCCCCTCCTGCAGCTCCTTGGTCTAGGCCTTTGAGGAAGAGACCTCCAGGGACTTTGTAAAGAAAGGAATGAGACGCTTTTAGACAAGGGAGACATTAATCGATTTGTTGTCTACCAACGAGTCCAAGACTGAGGGTTGGAATCTGAGACGAGGGTCAGGGCATATCTTACTGACGTATGAGATAGCTTGGAGTATGTGAAGTCGGTGGTGTGCCGATAGGGCAAATTTCTGCAGGATGAGGTGTACTGGTTTGGCTTGTCCAGTCAATGGGTCGAACAGGGAGCTCAATTTTCTTAGGTTGTGGTGTTCTCAGAGTTGAAAGGCAACATGTTGTGTCGAGGGAATGAACATCGGGTTCCCCTTGGTACCCAGGAAGCCAGATATGTTGGTATGTAAGTGTTGACCTTTCCTCGTTTCTCTCCAAGCTAGGAGGGTGTCTCTTATTAGTAGGTTGTATTTAAGTTGCGATGGAAAGGATCGCAGGTTGCTATGCAGGATGGAGCATAGGTCAAATGGTTGAGCTATGGCTGATTCAATGTCATAGTTTGTGTATTTGGATTCCTGGGTGATCCAATCCAAGCAGCATCTCAATACACAGGATAAATTATAAAATCTAATATGTGGGAGGCCTAATCCCCCCTCGCTCCGTGGGAGATGCAGTTTAGCTAGTGCCATTCTGGGTTTCTTGTGCTGCCATAGGAAGGTCGTTAGTGCCCTATTAATTTTTTGTATATCCTTGTGCTTGATGAGGAGTAGTATCGTTTGAATTGGGTATAGTAGCTTAGCAAAGCTGACCATTTTGAAGAGACAGCATCTCCCAGTGAGCGATAGGGGAAGGCTCATCCACGATTCCAGCTGACTCAATATTTTCGCAATTAGGGGAGGATAGTTAAGGGTATAGAGGGAGGCAGGATCTCTACCGATGTTCACTCCAAGGTAAGTGATATGTTGTTTAGCTATAGGGAGGGGAGAGGAGGAAATCCAAGTAGCCCTGTGGCTTGACTGTAGGGGCAATACTTCGCTTTTGGAATAATTGATCTTCAGTCCTGAGCATTTCCTAAATGTGTTAAAGGTTTCTAAGGTCAGGGGGAGGTCCTGTTAAGGGTCAGTCAAAAAAATCAAAATATCATCCGCAAATAGGGCGGTTCGGAGTTCCTCGTCTCCCAGTTTGACACCGGGTAGGGGGATGCATGTGGTAAGATATCGCGAGAGGGGCTCAAGCGCTAGGTTAAACAAGAGTGGGGAGAGTGGGCAGCCCTGTCTTGTCCCTTTATGTAAAGGAATGGGGTCTGAGATAAGTCCTGCAGCTACAACTCTTGCTGTGGGGGCCTTGTAGAGGCTATCAATAAAGTGAGAGAAGGGGCCTGAAAATCCAAATTTGCTGAGGACCGAAGACAACCAGTGAAAGTTCACATTGTCAAAGGCCTTCTCAGCATCTAAGGTAACTATTGCTATATTTTGTGAGGGATAGAATTTCGCATACTCAAGGACTGCTAACACCTTTCTGATGTTCGAGGAGGCGGATCTGCCTTTGATGAAGTCTGCCTGTGCCTTGTGTATTAGGGAGGGCAGAATTTTTGCTAGACGGGAGGCAACTATTTTGGATAGGAGTTTTGAATCTACATTCAGTAGGGATATTGGGCGGTATGAGCCTGGTTCCTGAGGGTCTTTACCCTTTTTTTCAATTAGTTTGATGTATGCTTGTTGCCCTGAAGGTAGGTATGGGCCTCCCTCCCAAATTCCGTTAAAAACTTTGGTTAAAGTTTGTGGAAGGAAGTTTATTGTAAGTTTAAAGAATTCGGCAGTGAGGCCACCTGGGCCTGGGGAGAGAAACAAAGTGCAGCGCTATATTATGACAATATTTCAGTGTTGATAAAGTGCAAATGTGCAGTCATATAGTGACAGTGTCCAGTGTAAAACAAACTCCGGAAAAACTTCAAAGTGTTGACCGGTAAGAATAAAATCCTCTCAACCAGGAATGATCACAGTTATATAGGTACACTCTTCACCCGCATGCAGTGAAATCCTCCACCGGGAGTGTATAAGATACCCTTACCAGAAAAAATCTGGGAAACCGCCTTTTATCAGAGAGATCATCCAAAGCGGGGACCATCAGATTTGTTGTTGGCTAGAGCTTTAATATTTTGTTCGATTTCCTCTCTGGTAATTGGTGCATTCAGGGAGGAGAGATGATCTGGGGTAATTTGAGGGAGATCAGGTGTGTTTAGAAAGGAGCTTGCGGTTGATAGGTCCTGTGTGTCTGGGGCGTACAGGGTGGAGTAAAATTTATGAAGTATCTTGTTAATTTTATCCAGAGTGGGTGTCAGTATGCCTTCCTGGTCTTTGAGTGAATGGATATGCATGGATGTATGTGGACCTTTGCAAAACCTGGCAAGTAGCTTCCCTGCTTTATTGCTCTGTTTATGGGGGATGAGGTCCCAGTGTGCTTGTGTTGCAGTGATCGTTGGGCCTTTCTCAGTTGTTCGCTTGCCTCTTTATAGCGCTGGAGTGTATTTATTTTGTAGTGACTGGCGTAAGACAACATTTTCCCACGTAAATACGCCTTCCCTGTGTCCCAAAACAAGTTTGGGTTGGTAAGATGTTCGTTGTTGAGGGAAGAGTATTCCTCCCAAGCCATGCGCAGTGTTTCCTGAAGGTGGGAGTCGTTTGTGAGATAGGAGGGGAACCTCCATATGTTGGGAGATGTCTTGGGGAAAAGTCTGCTAAGTGAATTGAAGTTCAAAGAATGGAAAGTAGACCGTGCTGGAAACACAATCCCTCCTTTGGGGATATCGTCCTTAGGGAGATAGGGGTAGATCCCCAATATCCAGTGCCTCTATGGGGCGTGATCTGGAAATTTTGATGGTACGCCCTCTTGCGGGGCCTGGGCTGCTACCGCTGTAAACGACTTGACGTGTCGATTTACATGTAAGATCAAATCCTAGATACGAATGGAGCGCCCGAGACAAAGGTGTAAAAGTTGCAAAGGTGGATTTTATTTGGTAGGGAGAATAGTAAAAAATGCCAATGCGTTTCGGGGGTCAGATGGCATCCCCCTTCCTCAAGGCTGTTGTTCAATCAGTTCAGATATCTGGATGTCAGTCCATATGGAGATCTGATGCGTGTTCAAAGAGGCTTTGAACACGCATCAGATCTCCATATGGACTGACATCCAGATATCTGAACTGATTGAACAACAGCCCTGAGGAAGGGGGATGCCATCTGACCCCCGAAACGCGTTGGCATTTTTTACTATTCTCCCTACCGAATAAAATCCACCTTTGCAACTTTTACACCTTTGTCTCGGGCGCTCCATTCGTATCTAGGCTAAGTGAAATGAGACAGGGCTGTGATCCGATATGACAATGTCATGAATGGCCTTTTCCCTGATGGATTGCACTAGGGAGTGGGTGGTGAAAAGGTAATCTATTCTCGTAAAAGTCCCATGTGGGGGGGGGAAGAAAGTAAATTCCCTGTCGGTGGGGTGTGTCAGTCGCCAGGTGTCTATTAAATTGGTCGCTGTTGCAAACTGTTCTAGCTGGGTGGTAGCCATTTGACAAGGGGTATCTCGTGCTATTAGTTTGTGAGAAGACTTTTCTTCCTCTATCCTGAGCACAGAATTAAAATCTCCGCCTACCAAGTGGGGGATGTGTGGTTTGCTCAGGATCCATCTAGTGGTTTCCTGAAAAAAATTATATTGAAGGTGAATTAGGAGCATAAATGCTGGATATAAGTAATTCTTTGGACTGCAGTTTGAGGTGTACTGTCGTTTTGTGGCCCAAGGAATCATGGTCTGTATCTAATATGCTATATGACAAATTCTTGTGCATGAGCATGGCTACGCCTGCTTTCCTGCCTACTGCTGGAGAACCTATGACTTTCCTGACCCATCATTTTTGGAGACGATGAAAATCATCTGCGCCAAGATGGGTCTCCTGAAGCAATGCAATATCTGTGCGGAGATGTTTTAGGTGTCTCAGCACTTTAGCTCGCTTAGAGGGGGAGTGCAGCCCCTTAACATTCCAGGTGACTATGCGCATATTTGTGTGGGGGTGGTATGAGATATGTTGTTGTGTACCATGTAAAACAGGTGTGTGTCTTGCAGGAAGGACTCACAGTTAAGTTGGGTTGTGGTTTGGGACCTGCTGGCGTGAATATCGGTAGATTCCTGTGAATGATTGAAGAAGGAGATCAAAGGTGGGGGGGATGCAAATAAGAAGAAGAAACGAAGTTAATAAACAACTCGATTTAGCAAACTTTCTAAACTTCACTTTTTTCCTCAAGTGCATACTCCTAGAGCTCGGTGAATCCGCCTACCGGGCTCTGTCTAAATTATAACATTGGGGGATAGTCTCAGCTTAACTAAAAGGAACTAACAGGTGCAGATTGCTTATGAGGTGCCCAAGACATAGATACTTAGCGGGGGTATGTATCCTGGTAGATGATTAGGTGGTATTTTAAGTTTGTCCCATGTGGTAGATTACATGTTAGGCACGGACTGACAGTGAATCTCCATTAGAACCGCTGGTGTTATTGGGGCGCAGTCTTTTTGCCGGATCTTTTCTAGGACTTTGTTGCTCCCTAAAAGTCGGTGAAAAGGTATCCTGGGAGGATGAGTGGCTGGGAGATCTGGCCAAGCTGGATCTGAGGTATGCCTCTGCTTCTCTGGGTGTTTGGATGTCAGCTGTTCTCCGTTCGGGGCTTGAATTCTCAAGATGGCTGGGAAGGCCAGGGAGAAACAAACGTTTTGTTTGTAAAGTTCTGCACAGATTGCTTGGAAGGCTTTGCGTTTTCTTGAGACCTCTGCCGAATAGTCGGCGAAGACAAGAAGGTTGGCTCCCTCAATCCTGAGGCTACGTGACCTCCTAAAGGCCTGAAGCACTGCAAGTTTGTCAGCATAGTTGAGGAATTTCACTATGACTGCTCTGGGGGATTTACGATTTGCATCTGGAGGGCCCACACTGTGAGCTTGTTCTACTATGCAAGGTGCGGGGAAGCCCAGCGCCTCAGGGATGCGTGATGTGCATATATGCATGAGGGCGTTGTTGGGGCAATTTTCAGGGAGTCCTATAATCCTTAGATTGCTCCTTCGGGACCTATTTTCGAGATCCTCAAGCTTCTCTTGTATGGCTGCTTGGACTCTATCGTATTTCCCCAGCGTGCCATTGATCTGGTATATCTCATCATCAATATCAGATATCCTAGCTTCAGCGGCGGAGAGCCTGCGTGCCTGTTCCCCTATGTCCCTCCGGAGCTGGGCCATACCTGCTTGTACCGCCGAATCCACCGCCTGGGTGATGTTAGGCAGGAGCAGGGCTGCCACTGCCTGCGCTATCTTCGCATATTCATCCGGTGGAGACGTGTTTTGGAGCTCTGTGGCCTGTGTCTCCATCGTGGCTTGTTCCAGCTCTAACGCAGCGGCCATCTTGGTACACCCGGCCGCAGGGCTTTGTGTGTTCGTGCTGCCTGGGGACGGTGAATCGGCCCTGAAGCTGGTCAAAAACTTCTCCATCAGGGAGAGGAGGGTGTCTGCTTGTGAGGGAGGGCTGTTTGCAGGGCTGAGTCCCGGAAGAATGGGCTGGTTGTCGCTTGTAGGAGCGGAGCTGCTCGCCGTTACTCCTCACACATGAGGCGCCGGAACCAGTAGTCGACCTAAACCCTATTGAGCATCTGTGGGGCATCCTCAATTAGGAGGTGGCGGAGTGCAAGGTCTCCAACATCCACCAGTTCCGTGATCTCATTATGGAGGAGTGGAAAATAATGGTGGCCACATAAAATATTGACCCTTTGGGCCCAATTTGGGCATTTTCACTTAGGGGTGTACTCACTTTTGTTGCCAGCAGTTTAGACATTAATGGCTGTGTGTTGAGTTGTTTTGAGGGAACAGTAAATTTACACTGTTATACAAGCTGTACACTCACTACTTTACATTGTAGCAAAGTGTAATTTCTTCAGTGTTGTCACATGAAAAGATATAATAAAATATTTACAAAAATGTGAGGGGTGTACTCACTTTTGTGACATACTGTATGTATATACAGTATGTATTGTGGGGGGTTAGCTCAATGGGGATCACCTTCCCTGGGAAAAAAATAGTCCAAATGGCAGGTTTTTCTTAAAAGCTGACTTGTAGCGAGTTTTATTGAAAAGTTTGCATGAAAAATCAAACAAACAAAACAGAAAATAAATCCTTGCCATCCAGGCTTTTTCTAAACATTTTCCAGATTCCTAACTCAGAGGTAAAGGGCTTCTCCCAGTCACCCACAAAACAAAGATAATGCAAACCTTGTCAGGAACCATGAATCAGACTGAGACAGAAGTGCAGTAAAAATCACACTATTTAATAAAAATGGTAAAATAGAACAAACAAAGCGAAAAAAGTCAAAACATAGCCAAGGTTCGGAAGCCAGGGCAGATGATTGGAGCAAGCCAGCAAATGGGGAGATCAGCCTGGTAAAACAAAGAGCATACAGGATCAGGAGCCAGAAGGGAAAGGGAAGTCAGCCGGGTAGAGTCTTTAATCCAGGAACCATAAGGGTAATAAGTCAAACAGGCAAAATTCTGTCACAGAAAAACACAGCAGAGATTAATCCAGAGATGTTGACCAGGTGAAGGTGTCTGAGATCTGATCTAGGCAGTTTATATAGATAGGAGAGCTGGCTAATGAGCAGGATATGGACGTCAGATGTTGACAAGGCGAAGGCATCTGAGATCTGATCCTGGCAGTTTATATACAGTTGTGCTCTTACGTTTACATACCCTGGCAGATTTTATGATTTCTTGGCTATTTTTCAAAGAATATGAATGATAACACATTCATATTCTCTTTTTACATCATAATGACAACAGAAAACTACCCAAATGACCCTAATCAAAAGTTTACATAACCTGGTGATTTTGGCCTGATAATATACACACAGGTTGACACAAAGGGGTTTGGGTGGCTATTAAAGGTAACCATCCTCACCTGTGATCTGTTTGCTTGTAATAAGTGTGCGTGCAAAAGGTCAATGAGTTTTTGGACTCCTGACAGACCCTTGCATCCTTCATCCAGTGCTGCACTGACTTTTCTGGATTCTGAATCATGGGAAAAGGTAGTTGTACTGTATAAAACAGGGAAGGGATATATAAAAATATATCCAAGAAATTGAGAATGACAATCAGCAGTGTTCAAATTCAAGAATCAAGAAGTGGAAAATGAGGGGTTCTGTTGAAACCAAACCACAGTCAAGTAGACAAACTCAAAATTCAGCCAAAACTGTTTTTTTTTTTCAAAAGGAATGGGCAGCTTTACCATCTGAGAAGATAAAGAGCCTCATCCACAAATACCACAAAATACTTCAAGCCAAAACATGTGGTGTGGCTGTTTCAAGATGCACAATAAGAAGGCACTTGAAGAAAGATGGGCTGCATGGTCGAGTCGCCAGAAGAATGCCATTACTACGCAAATGCCACAAAGAATCCCGCTTACAATACGCCAAACAGCACAGAGACAAGCCTCAAACCTTCTGGCACAAAGTCATTTGGAGTGATGAGACCAAAATGTAATTTAATACTGTGTATTGCCCCCTTTAACATCAATGACAGCTTGAATTCTTTTGTGGTATTTGTGGATGAGGCTCTTCATCTTGTCAGATGGTAAAACTGCCCATTTCTCTTCACAAAAATCCCAGTTTTGGCTGAAATTTTGAGTTGGTCTACTTGACCGTGGTTTGGTTTCAACAGAACCCCTCATTTTCCACTTCTTGATTAGAGTTTGAACACTGCTCATTGGCATTCTCAATTCCTTGGATATCTTTTTATATCCCTTTCCTGTTTTATACAGTTCACCTACCTTTTCCCGCAGATCCTTTGACAATTCTTTTGCTTTCCCTATGACTCAGAATACAGAAACGTCAGTGCAGCACTGGATGAAAGATGCAAGGGTCTGTCAGGAGTCCAGAAACTCATTGACCTTTTATACACACACACTAATTACAAGTAAACAGATCACAGGTAAGGATAGTTACCTTTAATAGCCATACAAACCCATTTGTGTCAACTTGTGAGCATGTTGTCAGGCAAAAAATCACCAGGGTATGTCAACTTTTGATCAGGGTCATTTGGGTCGTTTCTGTGGTCATTATGGTTTAAAAAGAGTAAACACAGTTGATGGATAATAAATGGCTTCAGCCAAATACTAACCATGAGTGAAAGAAATGTTTTTGTGTTATCATTCATATTCTTTGAAAAATGGCCAAGAAATCATAAATTCTGCTAGGGTATGTAAACTTATGAGCACTACTGTAGCTAGGAGAGCTGGCAAATGAGCAGGATATGGACATCAGGTGAGAGCTATGTCTGGAAATTAATCAGCTGAGCAGCTTGCTCTGAGACGGAAGGGCTGAGCCCAGCCCTGACAGTACCCCTTCCTTAACAACCCCCCCTCCACCAGAATTGAGGGGAAAACATCTATGGAAAGCACGGAGGAGAACAGGAGCATGTACGTCTGAAGATGAGACCCAAGAACGCTCCTCTGGACCGTACCCTTTCCAATGAACCATGTACTGTATGCGCCCACAGAACCTACAAGAGTCAATGATGGATTATATTTCATACTCCTGTTGGTTCTCAACCTGAACAGGATGAGGACGTGGTACCGAGGTGGTATAGCGGTTGCATACCAAATATTTTAACAAGGAGACATGGAATAAATTAGAAATTTGCATATTAGAAAGAAAGTCTAGACCATAAGCCACTGGGTTGATCTTGTGGAGAATACGGAAAGGTTCAATAAACCATGGTGCCAGTTTCAGTAAGGGAACATGCAGTCGGAGGTTGCGAGAAGACAGTCAGACCCTCTCCCCAACTTGGTAAGAAGGTGTAGGTAGGCGCCTGTGGTCAGCATGGTGTCTGTACTAGAGATGAGCGAACCTCTGGAAGTTCGGGTTCTGCTGGTCCGGCCGAACTTCGGGACAAAGTCCGGGTCCGGGTCCGGACGTAACCCGAACGATCGCACGGACACCGAACCCCATTTAAATCAATGGGGACCCGAGCTTTTAGGCACAAAAATGGTGTAACTAAGTCCTGGAAAGCCCTAGAGGGCTGCAAAAGAAAGGAAATGGGGGTAAGGGTGGGACAAGTGACCTACAAAGAAATGGGGACAGGGAAATAACTTTAAATATTTTTAAAAAAATAAAAACATAAAAAATGCAAAAATGGAGGTGAATGTGGATAATCTTCAAACTGTGTCTGAAAAGTATTAATTAACGGTAGAAGCCATATAACTGTTCTAAAATCATCTTCAAACTAGGGCAAGTGCCCTACAAAAAATGGGGATAGGGAAAATAAATTAAAATCAAATAAAAAAATGGGAAGGGGGGTGGATGTGGAGTAGGAGCCTAGAGGTTGACTAGGCCGTGACCGTGGCAGTGTAGGTGGAAGTGGCGGTGGTAGAGGAGTAGGAGGATGTAGCCAACATGGTTTTTTTTTTTTT
>BLSH010146104.1:395801-412234 GCA_018402905.1 Glandirana rugosa
CACTGTCCATGAGACCATGAAACTACTTGTCCACTGTCCATGAGCCCATGAAACTACCTGTCCACTGTCCATGAGACTCACCGACGCTATCCATGAAACTACCCCCCCGTACCTGTCACCTGTTCATCAAAGTACCCGAGTACCTGTCACCTGCCCATCAAAGTACCCGAGTACCTATCACCTGCCCATCAAAGTACCCGAGTACCTGTCACCTGTCCATCAAAGTACCCGAGTACCTGTCACCATCCCGTCTGAGTACCCGAGTACCTGTCACCATCCCATCAGAGTACCTGAGTACCTGTCACCAACCCATCTGAGTACCCAAGTACCTGTCATCAACCCATCAGAGTACCCGAGTACCTGCCACCAACCCATCAAAGTACCGGAGTACCTGTCACCAACCCATCAAAGTACCCGAGTACCTGTCACCAGACCATCAGAGTACCCAAGTACCTGTCACCTGCCCACCAGAGCACCCGAGTACCTGTCACCAGCCCATCAGAGTACCCGAGTACCTGTCACCTGCCCATCAGAGTCCCCGAGTACCTGTTACCTGCCAATCAGAGTGCCTAAGTACCTGTCACCTGCCCATCAGAGTACCAGAGTACCTGTCACCAGCCCATCTGAGTACCCAAGTACCTATCACCAGCCCATCAGAGTACTCGAGTACCTGTCACCTGCCCATCAGAGAACCTGAGTACCTGTCACCAGTCCAGCAAAGTACCTGAGTACCTGTCACTTGCCCATTAGAGTACCCGAGTACCTGTCACCAGACCATCAGCATTCCCGAGTACCTGTCACCAGCCCATCAGAGTACCCGAGTACCTGTCACCTGCCCTTCAGATTATCTGACTACCTGTCACCAACCCATCTGAGTAACCGAGTACCTATCTGCAGCCCATCAGAGTACCCAAGTACTTTTTACCAGTCCATCACATTACCCGAGTACCTGTTTCCAGCCCATCAAAGTACCTGAGTACCTATCTGCAGCCCATCAGAATACCTGAGTACCTATCTGCAGCCCATCAGAGTACCCGAGTACCTATCTGCAGCCCATGCCTCATAGAATATACCTCGGGTGTTTGCTTTCCAAAATGGGGTCATTTTGTAGATAATTCCACTGTCCTGGTGCTCAAAATTTTCGCACTTTTTTCACTTATGTCGCAAAAAATAAAAAAACCCAGAGGCTCTTAAATATCACCAAAAGAAAGCTCTATTTGTGTGAAAAAATGATAAAAATTTTGTTTGAGTACAGTGTAGCATGACTGAGTAATTGTCATTCAAAGTGTGAGAATTTGAATGACAAATGACAAACGCACCGAAAGCTGCAGTAACGCACCACGCTACGCTCCAAAAATAGTTCTGGAGCTTCTGTGGGGTGATTGTTGCGCGTAGGGCAGCCTATTCACGTGAATGGGCTGCCCTATGTGTGACGAGTGAACACCCTTTAACCACCTCGCGCCGCCACCATAGCCGAATGACGGCTACAGCGCGGTGCTAAAATCCAGGGAGGACGTCTATAGACGTCCTCCCATTTGGCTCTTGCTGGGCGCGCTCCCGAGGGCGCGAGCGGCGCGGGCCCGCGCACGCTGCGGGAGCATGCCCACGGGTCGGGCGGACTCGATGTCCGCCGGAGACCCACGATCTCCTTCCAGAGAGCCGGAACGGGGAACCGCCGATGTAAACACGGCGGTTCCCCGTTCTGTGAGGGGGGGCATGACAGATCTACTGATCCCTGTCACTGGGATCAGTTAGATCTCTCATGCCCCTGCCAAGCCCCCCCCCCACAGTTAGAACACACCCAGGGAACATAGTTAACCCCTTCACTGCCCCCTGCAGGTTAACCCCTTCACTGCCAATGACACTTACACAGTAATCAGTGGACAAAAAACAAAAAGAGGACTTATTGCACAGTTTGCACTTGCACTTTATTTTATTTTGTAGAAACGGTTTATTGAATATTGAATGATTTAAGCAAAATATCTTTTGCACTAAATTGGCACAATATTGCAAAAACAAAAGCTAAAACAAAAGACAAATTTGCACAGTTTACACTTGCACTTTATTTGTAAAGACTGTTTATTGAATATTGAATGATATATGCACAATATCTTGGCACAATATTGGCACAATTTGCACTTTAAATATTTTAGTTATTTGTCATATCATTAATTATGCAAAGTATTATATAGAAGTTATACAAGTTGCAGAAGGTGACTAGTGGTGAAAAGCAAGCGCTGTTCAAAACACATTATCAGTAGATCACTGTCATGCTGCCTGACGGAACAGGGAACCGCTGTGTTTACATTGGCAGTTCCCCGTTCTCCTTTTGTAGAAGGCGATCGCAGGAAGCTGGCGGACATCGAGTCCTCCCTACACGCGGCCACAATCATGCAATGTGTGTCGGGCACGAGAGCATGTTGCCTGCGACGCACGCCTGCCTGCTAGCTGCGCCTGCGCAAATCGCCATTTATATATGGCAATTCACACTACGCTGCCATTCTGCAGCAGTAAATGTACGCAAACCGGTCGGCAAGAGATTAAAGATACAACCAGACTGACAAGACAATAAATATGATGTGGATAAGGTAAGTGAGAGAAAAGCACATTGGGATAGCTGGGCCAGTAATGGCAATGGAAAACACTTCTATTTATTATGAAAAGTGAAATTCTGCCCAAAAAGGTTAACTTATCTTTTAAGTTTGCTTTAATTCTGTTAGCAGATCAGCTTCTACAAATTAGACAGTGCCAAAATATATATAGTAACTGAGCATGCGCAGAGCAGGGTCAAACAGTATATTACTGTGTTTTAAACAGTATAGGCAATTATTTTCAATGTTTTCACATAGCTATACCTGCCTATCAAAGGCTCATTACCAAAAAAGGTCGGCTCCCTCAGCCAATGGCTGAGAGTACTGACCAAAGTGTTCTGGCGGGGGACATCCCCCTGTCAGTACATAACAGCACAGCAGGGGAGATCGCTGTACTAACACTGACTTGTTATTGCTGTGGCTCTGACCTGAGCTGTCAGTTGCAAGGAAAAAAAATAGTGGTGTGTACTAGGCTTAAAGGCCCTGTACAGCTAAGACTAAAAACAAGGTCTGGATGCCAAGTTAAATGTGGGCATAGAAATGAAGGCTTATTTCCGCTCAAAGCTGTACAAAGCCTCCAGAATGCAGAATAGGACTTAAAGCAGAGGTCTGCCGCCAATTTGATAATTAAAAGTCAGCAGCTACACATACAGTAGCTGCTGACTTTTAACTTTAGGACACATACCTGTCCTGGAGTCCAGCGATGTCAGCACCACCGTTGATCTTCGGATCGGCTGGTCGGGTGCCATTGCGGGTAAGGGAACCCGGCAGTGGAGACATTTAGCCTTGGGGCTGGCCACCTACTGCGCATGCGTGAAATTCGCTGTGCTCTGCCAGTGGCCTGGCAGCAGAGGAGGGAGCAAGAGGGAGCTGGGCTGCTGACTTAATGCACCGCGACCGAGCTTCCGGAAGTTGGAAGAGAATAGACAGGTACACCTGAGGGGGGGATACAATCAACGGAGGTTCCAAATGTAGGTGAAACTCCGCTTTAAAATAGTTTTCTCCATATCAGTCATGTACCCTGGAGTCACTCACCATGTGTAGGTGGGAAACCTGGGTGATATACAGTGTGACCCGGAGGAGAGAGAATAGACAGAGGGTCGGCATGACTAAGGGAGGAACAGGTCAGAGAAGGGTTAAAAAATTCTGTAGTTAATGTCTTTGGGATGGGGCGTAGCTTACCTGATTGGCCGAGGGGTCAGATGGAGAGGGTGGAGCCGCATGGAAGGTCTGGTGCAAGGGTTGATGTGAAGGCATTCTGGAAAGTACTGCCCACATGAAGACTTTCCCTCCTGCCCTGTATTCTGGGTTTAGGGTGTATTATGGGTGGGGGATAGTTTTTTTGTTTCATTTTTTGCTAATAGAAAAAAAAATCGTGCTTGAGTATTTACACTTTTGTCACAGCAGCTGGTGGGTCAGGGGATCTTTGGGGGTCAATCATTAACCAGATTGTAAAATAATTGGGGTCCCACATGGTTGATCCCCTGGGGGAAGGTCTCCCAGGAGCTAGGTCCCCTGGGGGAAGGTCTAAAATGTGTGTCGCAACGTCTTCAAGCCGGTTGGGGTGCAGCTGAGGACATGGTCGATTATAAAGTGTTTCTGTTATTTATTAATAAAATGGCTACTATAGCCGTTTAAACCCACATCATGCAGTTTTGTGAAGATCTACCAAGTAGGCAATGCTCATCTGACACCACCACCAATTCCTAAATGTATTAAACAAAGAAGACCCCTTATTGGTGGGACTTTAAAGGTGGTGGAGCAGAAAATATTCAATACAATATATGAGTATAAAAGTTACATTTATTGCACATAAGTTCAAGTTTAAAAGATGAATTTACAGATTTTCACAAAGAGTCTTTGCATATACATTCTTTTGCAACCTGTTAAAACCATGAAAAGATTTCAGCCTAGATGGCATACACCAACAGTTGAGTGAATGTGGCTTGCACACCATTCCACAGTCCTATGCAAAAGGAGAAGAGTCCGACGCATTTCAGGTTCAAGCCTTTCATCAGGGGCTTATTGTATATATGTATTCTCATATCTAGACGCAATTTCTCTGTATCACTAATAAGAAAAAGAGAAGTAAACAAACATGTTTCAATGGGTGTAAGGCACCATAACACAACTATCAATTAGCGGGGAGAAGCCAGATCTGGAAAGTCCTAGAGGTCTGCAATAGGATATGACAATTTTGTAAAGAGGAGAATAAAGGAAATGTGGTTACCCTATGTATGTTACAGTGAGTTATAGTGGATTTTCCAGTTGTTCACATACACCCATCGGCACCACCTATGGATCTAAAGGGACCAGGGACCATGCTGCATCAAGACGCCCCCATAGGTGTATGCCACAAAGATCAGAGACGGGTCAAAAATCAGAGATAAACACATCGGGATGAAATGCGCCATCTTCGTGAGGCGGTCGACCACCACGAAGATAGTCATGAAGCCAGCAGACGGGGGCAATTCCACAATAAAATCCATAGAAATTTGCGCCCATGGGCGCTCGGGAATAGGTAGCGGGTTTAGAAGACCCCAAGCTCTGGTTCTCTCCGTTTTGTTCCGGGCACAGACAGGGCAGGCATTGACATAGTTTCTGCAGTCCTCCTTGAGTTGGGGCCACCAAAAGGTACGGGCAAGTAAGTCAGCTGTCTTCCGGTAGCCGAAGTGTCCGGCTAGATGAAGGTCATGACAGAGTTCCAGGGTGGACAGACGGAGCTCCTCTGGCACAAAAACTTGTGTACCCGACCACCATAAACCATCCTTGAGGGAGAGTCCCGTATTTGTGGGCCTGGTGGTGCCGGCTAACCTTTGCCTGATCTGGGAAAGAAAATCCTCCTGGAGCAGAAGGAAATGATGAGCGGGTAATATGGTGTCAGGAGGAGGCACTTCTCTGGTTATAGGGAACATACGCTAAAGCGCATCCGACTTAACAGAGAGATGGGGGTTAGACTCCCGACTTGGGGGGCACCCCTTGGGATGCCTGGCAATTGTTCTTGGCTAGCAAGTTCTCCCTTTTTGTATTCCATATAGGCATCTTCCTATAAGAACCCGTACGGTAGATCTCGTCAGGGGCTGCAGGATTATCTGCGTCCGCTGATGCATATGCGGATCAAGGTGTGGTGCCTTTGAAACAGTCTTTGATGTGACCCTGTCAGGAAGATGCAGTAGTTTCAATGGTTTCCACGGTGGTGCGCGCGCCTGTGCGTGTTTGCGCGCGCATCCGTGCGCGCGCACGCGCCGGAAACAGGCGCCAATCAGCCCTATTTAAACTTGCAGGACTTAGTGTCTGGTGCTGTCCGTTCTACAGCGTTTCCCGCATCGGTGCCCCCGGCAAGCTATTTCTGAGCGATTTCCTGTTCCTGTGACCCCGGCTATTACTTTGGACTTGTTGCTATCTGCCTGCATCTGACCCCGGCTTGCCTACGACCATCCGCTTGTCTTATCCCCTTGTACCGTCTCTGCCAGCATGTTGCTGACCCTGCCTGTACCCGACCATCCGTTTGCCTGATCCCGCTGTACCGCACCGCCCGCTAGTTGCCGACCCGGATTGAACCACTACTCTCCTGTTTGCACGAGCTCCAGTGGACTTCCGTCTACCAGCTAAGGACTGTCCAGCCCTCGTGCCCCCCTGTGCTCCTGAGCTCCCTGTTCCCACTATCAGGGGTTCTCGAACCAAGGCTGCAAGAGAGGTTGCCCCCGCATAAGCCCCCGCATAAGCGTACAAGCCATGCAATCGTAAACGTCTGAGTACGCTCCTGACGTGCTTCCGATGCTCTTCCAGGGAGGGGGAGAAAATGAGAATGTCGTCCAGATAGACTACCACGAACTGGTCAAGAAAATCCCTGAAAATGTCATTGACCAAGTGCTGGAACGTGGCCGGGGCATTGCACAGTCCGAAGGGCATGACTAGGTACTCAAAATGACCGAATCGGGTCCTGAATGCCGTTTTCCACTCATCCCCCTCCCGTATACGAATCAAATTGTAAGCTCCCCGGAGATCTAATTTGGTGAAGATGGTTGCAGAACCGAGGCGTTGAAATAATTCCGGGACTAGTGGCAAGGGGTACCTGTTCTTGATCGTAATTTTGTTAAGGTCCCGATAATCAATACACGGCCGGAGGGTATGATCCCGTTTCTCCACAAAGAAGATCCCGGCCCCTGCCGGGGAAGTGGAAGGCCGGATGAAACCCTTCTGTAAGTTTTCCTCCAGATAGGCTTTGAGAGCCCCGAGCTCTGTTTCAGAAAGAGGAAAGATCCTTCCAAACGGGACCTCGGCCCCTGGTAGCAAGTCTATCGGGCAATCATACGACCGATGCGGAGGTAGGGTATCTGCTCCTTTCTTACTAAAGACATCTAGGAAGTCTTGATACACCTCTGGAACAACAAGGCGGCACTCCGAATCCAGGTCAGGGTTAATGGACATCACCACTGGAGAAGCTCTCTTGGAAGGCTGAAAGCAGTTGTTCAGGCAATATGGAGACTGGAACTGGACCTTTCCCTTATCCCACTCAATGTGTGGGCTGTGTGCTCGGAGCCATGGAAGACCAAGAATCACAGGGAAAAGTGGGGAGGAGATGGCATCCAGGACTAAAAACTCTGAGTGGCCTTCAGCCGTTCGGGGTGGCAGAGGAAAGGTCTCCTCGGTAACTGTGCCAGACTTGATGTCCGACCCATCGGCCAGGCGGATCGACATCGGCCGCTCCTTGGATCCGAGAGGAACCTGATGTTGAGCAGCGAAGGACAGATCGATGAAGCAACTGCATGCTCCTGAATCCAAAATGGCCAAGACTTGGATGCTCTTTCCCGGGAGCTGCAGGCAGAGGAGGAGAGTCAGATGGGGCTGCGAACTTGGCAGCGATAACACCTCCCCTGGGACTGGCCTGGGGGTCTTGCTGGTCTTGACCGGACAACCCCTCACCCTGTGCCCAGAACCGCTACAGTACAGGCACAGGTTATGGTCCACCCGCCACTGGCGTTCCTCAGAGGATAGGGGTAGATGGACAGACTCGGTCGGCATCGGCTTGGGACTAGGAGGGACAGGCCCCCGACATGACATCCAGGCAGGACGGAGAGATACTGCGGCCTTCTCTGCTCTGCTCTGCGCTCCCGCAGGTGGCGGTCTATCCGGATGGCCTGGCTGATCAAGGCTTCGAGGGTAGGAGTGACCCCCACACGTGCCAACTCATCTTTAAGGGAATTGGAAAGTCCCAGCCGGAACCGGTGGCGGAGGGCGGCATCGTCCCAGGCGGTTTCTGCGCTCCAGCGCCAGAATTCAGAAACGTAGTCCTCAACAGGGCGGCCGTCCTGCCAGAGGGCGTAGAGCGCGGCTTCCGCTGTGGCCGCCAGGTGTGGGTCCTCGTATAGTTGGCCCATAGCAAGGAAGAACCTGTCCAGGGTGGAGGTCTCAGGGGCATTTTGCTCCAATATGCGGTGAGCCCAGGACTGGGGGTCATCCTGAAGCAGCGAGATCACCAGACCCACCTTGGTGGCTTCCAAAGAAAACGTGCGGGGCTGGAGAGCAAAGTATAATTTACAGGAACTGCGGAAAGCCCTGAATTTCCTGCGATCCCCTGCAAACCGCTCCGGCATGGGCACCCTTGGATCCACGGGCTGAGTTCCTGTTGTGTGGGTAGGCATATGACCTCCGCTCGGAAAGATAGCAGTGGCCAGGTCCTGTACTTGGTTTTCCAAGTGTACATATCCTTCCTGAAGGGTCTTTACTGCTTGGGATAGCCCAGCAAGATGTACACACACTTCCTCCAAGGGAGAGGGCCCCGGCGCAGACTCTGACGTGGCTGTCCGTTTCTGTCACGTACCTGGTGGTAGAGTCTGGCTTATGCGGGGGCAACCTCTCTTGCGGCCCTGGTTCGAGAACCCCTGATAGTGGGAACAGGGAGCTCAGGAGCACAGGGGGGCACGAGGGCTGGACAGTCCTTAGCTGGTAGACGGAAGTCATCTGGAGCTCGTGCAAACAGGAGAGTAGTGGTTCAATCCGGGTCGGCAACTAGTGGGCGGTGCGGTACAGCGGGATCAGGCAAACGGATGGTCGGGTACAGGCAGGGTCAGCAACATGCTGGCAGAGACGGTACAAGGGGATAAGACAAGCGGATGGTCGTAGGCAAGCCGGGGTCAGATGCAGGCAGATAGCAACAAGTCCAAAGTAATAGCCGGGGTCACAGGAACAGGAAATCACTCAGAAATAGCTTGCCGGGGGCACCGATGCGGGAAACGCTGTAGAACGGACAGCACCGGACACTAAGTCCTGCAAGTTTAAATAGGGCTGATTGGCGCCTGTTTCCGGCGCGTGCGCGCGCACGGATGCGCGCGCAAACACACACAGGCGCGCGCACCACCGTGGAAACCATTGAAACTACTGCATCTTCCTGACAGGGTCACATCAAAGACTGTTTCAAAGGCACCACACCTTGATCCGCATATGCATCAGCGGACGCAGATAATCCTGCAGCCCCCGACGAGATCTACCGTACGGGTTCTTATAGGAAGATGCCTATATGGAATACAAAAAGGGAGAACTTGCTAGCCAAGAACAATTGCCAGGCATCCCAAGGGGTGCCCCCCAAGTCGGGAGTCTAACCCCCATCTCTCTGTGCATCCCCTATCTAGTATAGACAACCCAATCATAGGATCATACTCCTCCAGATAGAAGGCTGCCAATCCCTTTCAATAAGTGGAGTATCATCCCCCGCAAGGTGCACATACCTCTATCTCCCAGAAATCTCCCGTCTCCACACGCAGCTGTTGTGGCTCAGTGCGTGTGGTCGGGAGCTGAAACGGCATTGAAATAGCCGGTGTGGATGCCGGCGCATGCGTCGTGCCCCAATCCGGCGGCGATATCGAATGACGTCACACAGTGTCGCCTGACGGTCTGACAGGAATCCGCAGGTTGTACTCCTGGCCCCCACCCAGAGGGGTGGGGTTGCCTGATGTGCACTGAATCTTTTCACAGACAGAGCCGCGCAAATGTCCAGACACAGGGAGGAGTCAGCCAAGCCATCCAAGCCGCACCTCCAGACCGCATACCCCACACATGGGGCCGGGCCGTCCAGGAGACATTGAGTCCCTATAGTAGGAAAATCCGCCAAGCTGGGGGAGGAGACAATAATTCCCTCCCACTGTGTCCCCAACGGGGAAAAACATGGGAAAAGGGGGGTAGGTGTCCCCAAACGGACAACAAATGCCCAAATAGGGACCTGCCTCCACAGGGTCCGCACGTCTGTACATCAGTTCATCCCGGAAATCCCCCACTGTGTCCCAAAACCTAACAGCAATAGAGGTAAAAAAAAAAAGGGGGGGAGGGAGAAGGGAAACCTGTTGAGTAAAAGTCTCACCATATCCAAAGGAGGCAAGAAGATGATTGGATAAATCAACCACTTCGACCATACCCGGTTAACCATGTCCCTCCCATCCTCCTGACGTGAAACCCTCCAAAAAGGGGTGGAAACTGGGCAAACTGTTTAAACCCAGTGGACTTGTCGCCCTCAAAGACACTATCCACCGGGTTTCTCTCTGTAGGAGAATTTTATCCAAATCTCTTCCCCGATGGTCAGAATGCACTCTATCCAAGATTGCAAGCTTGATCTTGGGGAAAATGCCCCTGTGGACATCCCTCACATGGCGCCCAAAGGGCAAGTCAGGATTACTGTTCCGCATACCTGAAATATGTCTAGCTGCCCTTTTGTGAAATTCCCGGATTATCTTTCCAATATAAAATCCCCCACAAGAGCAGGTCAGGAGATAGACTACCCCCGCTGTTTTACAATTAGCAAAATGGCGGGGCTTGAAAATGTGACCATTAAGTAATTTCATCTTAGCGTCTGTGTTGTAGAAGCGTCCCCTTGTAGACCTCTTATCTCCTTTGTATTCACTTTGTGTTAAACAGTCGCACAACGCTTTTGACTTGCGAAAAGGTTTCACATAATGCAGTTTTGGTGTCTTATAAGTTTGAGGACCGAAGGTTGACAAATCCTCTAGTCATGTATATAGTAAATAAAAGCAATGATAGCAATGAAGGTGAAAGTGAGGTGCTGAGTTTATTATATTTAGAAGTATTGCATAGAAATGTATTTAAATATATTTAAATCTTTTTTTTCTCATACTGTATGTTCTTGATTTAAAACATATACTGCACTGGCACAAACAAAATTACATGCAAGTTTGTTAATGTATCTATATATATTTTTGTATAAATGTATGCCTAAGTCCAGCTGCAATTTTTTTGACAGTTGTATGACTACAGTATATTTCTGTAAATGTGAAGCCTGTAAGAAAGATGAACTTGTCTGAAAAAGCAACACCATTATTTCACGTGAGATCTGAAACTAGAAGTTAATAATTTCACATGATCTTTTTTGCTCTTTTGGAACATAAAGCAATGTAAGTAGATTATTAGTCAATGTCTTGAAGGCATGGACATTTTTTTTATTTAAAAAAACTGCAGTGAAAAGACGTGTTAATGTTAAGCACTGCAACTTATCATTGTTCAAGTATGAAAATGTCATTGGTTGGGTATGATTGTCCTTTATGTGATAAAATAGTTTCAGCAGATCTAGGTCACAATATAGCAAAACAGTAAGCATGTTAACTCTATATAATGTCATGTACATATATAGATTTCAAGGGCAAAACTGACATTGGCTTTAAAACCAAAATGAAGGTTTTTGTTTAGCAAACAATATGTATTTTCAACATTTTCTTTATTTTTAGTAATAGTTTGATCATAAGATCAACTAGATAAAAGCAAAACATGTTGATTTGATGTATTATACTTTATTATTTAAAGTGGTTGTAAAGACCCAAGTTTTTTTTTTTACCTTCGTGTATTCTGTGCATGAAGGTAAAAAAACTTCTTTATGCAGCAGTCCCCCCAGCCCCCCTAATAGTTACCTGAGCCCCATTGCCATGCCCCGGACTTGCCATAGGGCACACTGGACATTTGCCTGATGGGCCAGTGCCACTGGGTCGCATGTGCATGTGGGGTCCAAAGCAGCTGCGGTAGCTGCTCCTTGAGCCCACACCTCTCACCTGGCCTCTCCGCAGCCGGCCGCCTATTTAGTTCAGCAGTTGAGGTCGGGGAGTGGAGACTACCCAGCTGCCCCATGACCGTGAAGGGAGATAAGCTGCAATGGATTCCATCCCCTAACGCCGCCTGCTGCCTGCCAGACCAGAGAGAAAGTAAGTGCCCATGCAGCCCCCCTGTGTGCCTGGATAGGAGGAGCAGCGGGGCAGCTGCATATTGAGGAATTGATCTTTCCATGCTGTTAGGAAAAATGGCCATTTCCATCCTCCTGTGTGCATTGCACGCACCCGTTCCAATGGTGCTAAAACACTCTATTTAGCTGGACAGCACCCTGCGTTCCAGTGTGTTTCCCATGGCTTGTTTACTAAGACTTCCTGTATCTGTGACCCGGCTTGCCTGACCTTCGTTTGAACTCTGCCTGCTGGTGATGTCTCTACTACAAGATGAGCCCTAATCATGGGCCCAGCAGCTCCTGGAGCAAGGAGCGCCTGAAGTGGCGCACCCGGCACTGACCCCCGAAGAGAAACAGCGCCAAAGAAACCTAGGCCTCTGCCTTTACTGTGGAGAGCCGGGGCACTTTGTGCGCTCCTGCCCGTCCAAATTGGAAAAATGCCTTGCCACCTCTCCGCAACCAGTCAGCATGGCTCACCTCACCCTCTCGCTGTTTCTACAACCTACTAGTGGAGCCATTAAAGCCCATGCTATTGTAGACTCTGGCGCATGCAGCTGCTTCCTGGATCTAACCTTTGCTGCACAACACGGGATCCCCCTGCGACCCAAACCCGCAGGATGGCGGTGCACTTGGCTGATGGCACAACCTTAAAATCTGGCCTGGTCTCACAGGAGACAGCCCCCCTGACCACTACAGTGCTGGGAGGGCATCAGGAGCTGCTCACACTTGATGCTATTGCCTCTCCCATCTTCCCTGTTATCCTTGGACTGCCTTGGCTCCAGGCCCATAATCCCACCATTGACTGGTCCTCTGGGAAAGTCCATTATCAGTCCCGGTACTGCCACGAGGAACGGATCCTACTCTACTAACCATGGACCTTGACCCGGAGCCTGAGATCCGTCAGCTCGTCCCCAGCGTCTACCACGCTTTCTTGGACGTTTTTAGTAAAAAGGGGGCTAAGGTCCTTCCTCCGCATAGACCTTATGACTGTCCCATTGAGCTTCTCCCCTGTGCAGAGATCCCCTTCAGAAGGATTTACCCACTTACAGAGCTGGAACTCTTAAATATTATATTGGTGAGAACCTCAACAAGGGCTTCATCTGTCCATCCACCTCCCCTGCTGGGGCAGGCATCTTTTTTGTGGAAAAAAAGGACCATTCCCTGCGCCCATGTGTAGACTACCGGGAGCTCAATAAAGTCACGGTGAAAAAACGCTACCCGCTTCCACTTGTTCCAGAGTTGTTTCAGTGCCTGGGAACTGCCACCATTTTCACTAAATTGGACCTCCGGGGGGCTTACAACCTTGTATGGATGAGAGAAGGCGATGAATGGAAGACGGCCTTTCATACCCGTTTCGGTCATTACGAGTATTTAGTAATGCCGTTCGGTTTGTGCAATGTCCCAGCCACACATTCCAACATTTCATAAATTACATCTTCAGGGACCTCCTCAACCTCTTTGTCATCGCCTACCTATTTTGATCTTCTCACCTTCCCTGGAGCTCCATCGCTCTCATGTCAAACGAGTACTGGGTCGCCTCTGCCAACATGGCCTTTATGCTAAACCAGGGAAGTCTGAGTTTGAGCAGGCAAGCATACAGTTCCTTGGATTTATTATTTCAGTCGGAGACATCAAAATGGACCCTCAAAAGGTTTCTGCCATTCTGGACTGGCCTGCTCCAGTCGACAGGAAAGGAATCAAGCGCTTCATAGGGTTCGCAAACTTCTATAGGAAGTTTATCTGGGGATTCTCCTCCATCATCTCCCCATCACGCACTTGATCAAACAGGCTATCCTGTTCCCCTGGACTTCTGAGGCACAAACAGCCTTTGAAAAGCTCAAACGGCTATTTACATCTGTCAATAAGACGGAGAACTTGTGTTTCCTTAAGAAGGAACACGGTGCGCAGGCACTTTCACATACGAACGGACAGCACTAATGTTCGTGCGCACACGTGACCGGGAGGTGGGCATTCCCGCTTGTAACCATTCTTGGTGCCAAAGGGGCTATTTAAACCAGGCAATGGCATGAAATCAATGCCGTTTGGTCTACAACCTTCCTGTGATTCCTGTTACCTGTCTACCTACTGAACCTACTCTTCTGATCTACTGGCTTGATCCTGACACTGCTGCTATCTGCCTGCCCTGACCTTTGGCTTTCCTTGATGATCCTTTTGCCTGCTCCTTGGTATCTCGCTGCCGACCCGGTCTGTGTCTGACCATCCTTCTGCCTGCTCCTCAGTTCCTGACCCGCCTTTTGCCAGTCACAAGGATTATAAAGATAAAGAGAAAGAACTACAGGAAATGCTGGCTAAATATGATTTAAATATACAAAAGAAAAAACAAAAAAAGTACAAAAGAGATGTATTAGACTATACTAACAATAAAGTATATAAGTGGCAGGCAGAGATGGCAACAACAGTGGGGGAAGAAAGATCAGAGACCTCCACACTGAATGAATCATTAGATGATATGGAGGAAGGCAGATTTGAAGAAGCTCCACGCACACCCTTTTTCCAGAATCCCCAAACACCCAGAACCAACAATAGGAACCCTCAAAGAGAACCACGCCCACAAACTTGGGAGCACGAGTATAGACCAAGTCGAAGGGATGAGCCCAGGACCCCAAGATTTAATATTCCAACTGGAAATAAATACTCACCCCTGGGATATAGAGGTCCGAGATTTCCAGATACGCATAGGTGGAATGATAGATCCAGGGGAAACCCTGATGGTGATTTTTTTCGGGAGAGATCTGGATGGAGACCACCAGGGAGATGGAGGAACCAAGGACCCCCAAGAAATCCAGACGACAGAGGATACCATTACAGAGGATACAGGAATACATGGAACCAACCTTGGGTGAACAATTGGCAGGGAGGAAGAGATCACAGACCACAGGAGAGGGCAGGTTACGACCACCCACAGGGAGAGAGACGGACTACCAGAATGGATGGACGACCAAGGGAACCCGAAAGAGAAAGAAGTATGGAGAGAAACCAAGAAAGAGAGGAACACGAGGGGGGAGGAAGAAAAAGAAGAAGGCAGCACTAGGAGAAGGCATTTTTAATCTGAGTAGTGTCGTTTTTACTGAAGAGGAACTGAAAGTTTTAGATTTGGGGCTTAAATACGCCCCTGAACGCAATGTCAATGATTTCAAATTATATATTGACTTACAAAGATTCATCAGGAAACTAAATCTGAAAAAGTATTTCTCTTTAAATAAGAGTTTGGATAAACAAGAGAATACACCTTACAAGCACACTGCACTTAGGAACAACTCTGTTTTTAATCCCAAAGTTCACGGAAATGAATGTATAGGAGCTTTTAAAAAAATGGTTGAGAAGGATTTTAAAGCATTAGGAGATGACAAGCCGAAACGGAAACACATATGGAAGACGATCAAGAAGTTAGGAGACAAAAAGGATGTAATAATAAGACCAGCAGATAAAGGAGGAGGAATAGTTATCCTGAACAAACAAGATTATGAAAAGGAAATGAAGAATTTACTAAGCGTAGAAGGTACATACAAGAAATTAAAAAAGAATCCGAAGAAAGAGCTGGAAAAGAAACTGAAAGCATTCATCAAGAAGGGTAAAGAAAAAGGTATATTGAATAAGAAAGAGGCCAGGTATATCCTACCAGAATCAACCAAAACTCCGGTGATGTATTACCTACCAAAAATACATAAGAATCTATCTACACCCCCTGGGAGACCCATCATAAGTGGTATGCAATCACTATTCTCCAGACTAGGAGAATATCTTGATCAGTTTTTAAAACCCTTGGTTAAGGAAGGTAAATCCTACCTAAAAGATAGTACCCAATTGATCCTGGAGCTGGAGGAATTGGCAAACACTGAAAATTGCATATTAGCCACTATTGACGTAAATTCATTATATACCAACATAGTTCAAAAAGATGGCCTAAGAGGAGTGGAGAAAGCCCTACATAGCAAGTCGGAATTGAAACAAGAACAAATTGACTACATATTGGAAGGACTACAACTAGCCATGGAGAGTAACTACTTTTGGTACAACCGTGAATACTACACACAAGAGAAAGGTGTAGCAATGGGAGCAAGATATGCTCCAAGTGTGGCTAACTTGTTCATGGATATGTGGGAAGAAAAATATATCTACAACCAATTAAGACCAGAATTGAAATTTTATAGAAGATATATAGACGACATTATTATCGTATGGGAAGGTACTGCGGACAAATTACAACATTTCTTGCAACAAATGAACAACAACATCTATGGCATAAAGTTCACAGGAGAATGGAGTTTTGACAAAATAAATTATTTAGACTTACATATTTTTAAATCAGATAACCAATTGGCAACTAAGACTTATTTTAAAACCACAGATAGGAATGGATACATCCCCACCTCCAGTTGTCACCATCCCAGATGGAAACAGAATATACCCAAAGGACAACTGTTGAGAATGAGGAGAAACTGTTACAACTTTAAAGACTTTGAAGAACAATCTGAATTACTCATACAAAGATTCACACAAAAAGGCTACCAGAGAGAGAGCTTAGAAAAAATCAGAGAAGAAATTGGGAGAATGCCTAGGAAAGACATCCTAGAGGGCAAAAAAGATAAGAATAAAAAGAAGGA
>BLSH010146104.1:456396-473008 GCA_018402905.1 Glandirana rugosa
CTGTTTCCTGAATACAAACCGAACGTTAATCACAACTCGCTTGGGCCTGACATTGCAAGCCCAGGAATGGCTTGAAAGCCCACAGGCACCGTGCCTGGGCCTGGGCCTGTAAAGTTTTTAGCAAGCCCAAGCCAGGCCCCAAGACGATAAAATGAGGTGCACAACTCTTCGACGTCCCGTCGGTTAGTTGTTCACAAAGTGACCAAACGGGAATCTTCGGTAGTGTCGGTAGTGATGATTACCGTACCGACACTAACCGGTCATGTAGTACACTGGGTCGGAGAAATATCAGTCAGCTACCTTTCCCTACACTAACCCAAGGAGCATGTGACTGCAGCACTGTGACTCCAGCTTATAAAGAGGCTGGGTCACATGATGTACTGGCCAATCACAGCCATGCCATTAGTAGTGATGGCTGTGATGGCTTCTAAGGGCAAACCAGTGAAACACTTGTTGATTGGCTGCCCTGCAGCTTCTCAACACGTGGAGTAAAATAGCAGAACCCCGGACCGAACCCGAACGATTTTTGAAATGTCCGGGTCCGGGTCCGTGCCACGGACACCCGAAAGTTCGGTAAGGACCCGAACGTTACAGTCCGGGTTCGCTCAACACTAATTGCAAGCCAAACATAAGTCCTTTGTCTCATTTTACACACCTAACAAAGGTCAGGCAGGCTTTTTTGCGAAAATGATTAAAGTACTCTCTCCACACTTAGGGAGGGTGATGATGAGAGGGGACTCCAACGTTGCATTTGACTCCATGCTTCATAAGTCGACCTCAGAAATGCCTCGTTGCAAGAGACCCCCTAAACAAAGTTTAACAATAGCTAGGCTTTTGCACTCAGTAGGGTTGGTGGATATATGGCAGGAGCTGAATCCCACTGCCAAAGACTATACACATTTTTCGGCTCCACATAATACGTATGCAAGGATAGACCACATTTTTGTCCCCACGAGCGACATCCCCAAAGTCACTAAGGCTAAAATTCAGGTTGTAGCGTGGCCTGATCATTCTATGGTAGTAATATCATTGGACAAGTCACCAACTAAAAGTGGACCCAGGCCCTGGCGGCTCAGTGAGTCCTTATTAGACAATCTGGTTCATTGTACCTTAATTGAGAAAGATATTAAAGAATACTTCTTAATTAATGACACGGGGGAAGTTTCTCCAAGCACCCTATGGGGAGGTCATAAGGCCGTTATTAGGAGTTTACTGATTCAGTTGGGGGCCAAGGTTAAATGCGAACGCCAAATTGATATATTAAAGTTAGAGGAAGAATTCAGAAAGGCGAGTAAGGCCCATAAATGAACGCCCACAAGCGAAACTCTTTCCAGACTTGATAAAGCTAAGTTTTCACTCAACTTGGCATTAAAGAGGAAGTAAACCCAAATTGGGTTTACTTCCTCAATATAATCCTGTAAAGTATGCAACGCATAGTAGCCCATTAAGTCTCACTTACCTAGAAACGGAGCCTGCAGCATCCAGCACTGTCCCCTGTGCTGGCTGCATCCATCTTCAGCCCCTCTTCCTTCTGGGGCCGCGACTCCGGCACTGTGACTGGCTGGAGTCACGTGGCGTCATGCACGCGAGAGCCGCCGGTCACGGCACAGGGTCATTGGAGAAACGACACAGAGGCCGTTTCTTCACTGCACATGTGCCAAAATGACGTTGGCACATGCAAAACACTGCATATCTCCTGAACCATGCAGGTTTGGGAGATATGCAGTGCACCTACAGGTAAGCCTTATTCTAGGCTTACCTGTAGGTTAAAGTGGTTGTCACAGGTTGACAACCACTTTAATGTCTTCAGCGGAGAAGTTTCTGAACTGGTCAGGAGGGCGCCTCTATTTTACTAACGATAGGATTGGCAGGCTCCTAGCTTCCAGACTCACTCCTAAACCCAAATTACTTTCTGTCCCCAAAATCAAATCTCTGTCTGGTGCCTTAACACAGAATCTTTCAGTTATAATGTACACGTTCCAGGATTTCTTTTCCAAATTGTATGCGACTAATATCCCGATAGATAGATCAAATTTGGAGGCTTTTCTAGGGGATATATATAGATATATAGAGAAGGTGCAGCGCTTGAAGAGTGCATAAGTGTATCAGAAACATGCATAACACCATGAAACCTCAAATCTCATATAGGTTTTAACTACATAAATAGTCCAAAAAAATGTCCCATAAGTAAAAGGAAGAAGAAGGTGATCCTCCAGCAAGCAAACTAAAGGTGAGGCAAGGCTGTGATATCCAGGAGATGAAAGCTTGATATAAACAGATAAAGATGAAGACCTACACCAGACACACTGCCTCTTACACTATAGATCAGACCCCTATCACAGAGGTCAGATCCGCTTCAGAATCAATGGAACTGATCGTTTCTGCTTATGGATAAAACACTTGACCGGATTGCTCAACACGAACTCCCACTGACAGTCAGATTCTCCCTCCTCTTGCCGTAATCCCTCTCAATTGGGTATATATAGAGAAAAAAGTTCCCTCATAGCGTAATATGCTAATACCAGAATTTTGTTAAAAGAGCAATATTGCACTTACAATTATTCAGCATTAAAAACGGCCAACATTGGCAGTGTAATGGGACCGTGTGCTGTTCCTTCACCAAGATGGCGATCCTGAATGCCAGGCTGCTCGTCCCGTCCGCAGGCTCCTCCCCTACCTGTTTCGTTGAGAAGTGACGTCATCAGGGGGCGTGGCTCAAGCGGACATAAGGAACCCAACATATAAATACACAGAAGCCGGATATACGTTGCGTTCCAATCATGGAAGGCAACAACCGGAAGTCTCCCCACTAGGAAAAGAACCAAATCCTTGCCCTGGGGGTCATTTTAAACAGATTTGCTGTCCGTATATTAAAGACTTCTTGAAAAAATAGTCTTCCTGAATGGAGTGTCATTCACATTCGGGGGAAACTAAATATTTACATATATAAGCAGATGGGACACATGCCTGAAGGATGCATCCCCATCTAGTGGAGAGACAAGCGCACAGCACTACAGAACAATAAAAACAACCCTAATACAATTCAAATATAATCTAAAAAACCCCAAGAAACTTTTATTAAATCCCATCCTAAATTACGGGTAATCTCCCGAATAAAAAACCTTTTAATCAAAGGATATCCCTTCTAAGAATGATTAAGAATCACTTTATAAAATTATAAAAATATTATAAAAACCACAGCCATAATAGTCATTTATAGATAGAAGAGAAGGGACCATCAGGCATTATTAATAAATGCATTGATGTCCTATTCTTTGTTGAGACCCAGGGGATCATAAGTCCTGGCCTCATATATCCACTGGGTCTCAAGTCATGATATCCCTCTAGTCATATGGTTACCTCTCCAATCCCCCACATATCGATCTATACCAATAAAGGTAGTGCCACTCGGATCCCTATTATGGTATTGAGCATAATGTGATGATAAGCTATGCTTGGGAAAACCCTTTTGGATATTTTTAATATGTTCTCTCAACCTAATTTTAAGCTTCCGTGTGGTCCTGCCAATATACTCCCGGCCACACAGGCACCTAATCAGATACACCACATGTCTAGAATTACAGCTTATAAAGGGTTTGATGGGAAATAACCTCTGCGTATTGCTAGTTTGAAAGGAATCCACACGTCTGGCCTTAAGCGCATTTAATCTACAAATACTGCATTTCCTACACGGAGAAAACCCACCCATCTGGTGGAAAAAAGATACCCTACTTGGGGGATCTATAATGTTGCAATCCTCAGCCTCAAAGGTGGTGAGCCCCTACATACCATCATAGGCTGCTTGGGAAAATGGGGCCCCAACACCCGATCAGTACATAGTATTCCCCAATGTCTCTGCAAAATCTTCTTAACCTGAAATTGCTGTGTAGAATATGTAGTAAAAAATGCATGCTTATGAGAATCATTGGGCCGTCTGATTTTGGGGACCAAAAGGTCCCCCCTATCATGACTACTCGCTTGGGCGATGGCCCGATCCACTTGACCCGGGTCATAGCCCTTCTCCAAAAACCTGGCGCTCAAGGCAGAAGCTTCTCAATTGAAATCCTCCATCCTGGAGCAGTTTCTTCTCAATCTGAGAAACTGACTGATGGGGACAGACTTGAGCCAGGCCGGGTGATGACAGCTATCCATGCTTATATAGCCATTCCTGTCTATTTCCTTGAAGAATGCGGATGTAATGATCTCACAATTCTCAACCCGGTAGGTCCAAAAAATGTACCCCAGTTTTACTGGATTCACACTGCAGAACTATACCCCTGTCATTAGAATTCAGGCCCACCATAAAATCATCCAAGGAAGACTGTTCCCCTCTCCATACAAGGAGAACGTCATCTATGTACCTCCTCCAGAGCACAAGCTCTGGTCTCGGCTTCTCATAGATGACATCCTCCTCCCACTTGGCCATAAATAAATTGGCCATGCTTGGCACAAATTTTCCCCCCATGGCCACTGCGGTTCTGCAAATAACAAGCCCCCCCAAATGAAAAGTAATTATGCCCCATAGCGATGTTCCACCGCTTCTCTCCCATGAGCATTGGAAATAATAGTATAAAGGGAGGAGACATCAGCGGTAGCAAAGATGTAATCCTCCTCCCATTTTAGAGTATCCAATATATTGATAACCTGCATCGAGTCTCTCAGGAACAAAGGAGTATCACAGACCAAGGGCTGCAAGAAATAATCAATGTACTTACCCACCCTGGAAGTTACTGAGTCAATCCCACTGACAATCGGCCTTCCAGGGGGGTGTAATGGATTCTTGTGCACCTTGGGCAGATAATATATAACTGGTGTCCGGGGTGCAACCGGCACCAGATAAGCCTTCTCCTTCTTCGAAAGAACACCCATGTTATAACCATGCTTCACAAGCGTGACCAACTCCTTCTTATACTTAGCCATGGGGTCACCCGCTAATGGGACATATGTGCCTCTATCAGAAAGAAGTTGACCCATCTCAGCCTAGTAGGAATCAGCATCCAGAATTGCAATCCCCCCCTATCAGCCGGCCGGACTACAATGTCCTTCCGTTGTACAAGGAGGTCCATACCCTTTTTAAACATGTGGTTAATTCTTGTATTTTTCTTAGGTAATGCCTCCAGGTCCTCAATAACCAAATCCCTAAAAACCGAAATGGAGGGAGCCAACCCTCCAGGGGGATTGAAGACCGAGGCATTAGAGAGATAAGTATTCTTTTTCTATTCAAACATTTTTATTGTAGTAAAACAGATACAAAATTATTAGCATTACAGAGACGTCATATAACATCACAGGGTGCAAAGTTCTACAGTCTGAACCCGAGAGAAAAAAAAGAAAAGAAACAGTGTGGTTAACTGCATTGTAACTTCCCCAAAGCTCTGGGTGAGGGGGAAATGGTCTAACAGCATTGAATTCAAGTTCAATATACTATCTTGACTGGTTACAGATGTACAGAGGACCTTGGGGGGATTGATGGCCCATCTGAACCAGACAGTTGGCATAGTCAGTGTCGATGCAATTAACTTGTGTAACTCTGAGTGTGTCAGTCTAGTGATGTCGTCCGTGTGAAAAGAGAAATAAATGAAATAGAAAAAATATATATAGGAAGAGAAGGGGAAGAGAAAAGGAAGAGAGCCTAGGACCGGAGATAAGAAAAGGGGGAGGGATAGAAGGAAGCCTTAAAGCTAGTGAGGGAATAGGAGAGTGGGAGAGGTGGAGAAACGGGAGGGGAGGGGAATCCTGGGGAGGGCAGGTCGCTGAGTCTCTGACTAAGGGGATGCAGGGCAGTAATAAGTGCTTGGTTCATCTCCTGAGGGGGTCAAGGTTTGAATATTGTAATGTCAAAGCCCGGGGGGGCATAATGGGTCAACCACGGGCCCCAAAGGCGTTCATGCTTGGAAACTTTATCTGAGACAATTACCTCAATTCTGGCGTGGATCATGGCTTTATTGATCCTGTTTTTAGCCTCTGCTACTGGTAGCTGGGGAGAATTCCAAGCATGTGCGATGGTTTGCTAAGCCGCCGTGGTGACCTGCAAGAGAAGTTTAAATTGGGGTCTGGTTAATTCCGTAGGTTTTTGGTTGAGGAGTGCCGTCATGGGATCAGGAGCTATGTGGCAGTCCATCAGTTTACTAATAATTTCGAAGGTCTGGGCCCAAAAGGTACATGTAACTGGGCAGCTCCACCAAATATGTAAGTGGGCACCGGGGTCCGGGAAGCCTCAAAAACAGAGTGGGGAGTAGGAGGGTAGAAATTTAGTTATCCGAGCAGGGACCAGATACCATCTCATGAGGACTTTATATGTGGTTTCCAGAGCGGCAATGTTTTGGGAGGAGGATTTGATTGATTCCCAGATCTCTTTCCACCCTTCAGGATCTATGGACCTCTGGAGGTCTTTTTCCCATGCTCTGACATAGGGGATCTGAGCCGGTGGCAGGGGTCGAGCAGATGGGCATAGATAGTGGAATACATAGCCTGGCATGGGGGTCTTTATGGCAGAAGTGTTCAAAGGAGGACATAGTAGGTAAGGAAGAATTTGTACGTACATGCGGGGTGAAAAAGTGTTTGATTTGCAAATATTGGAAGATTTCCGAGTTAAGGATGTGGAATTGTTCTTGTAAGGTGGGAAATGACTTAATGGTGTCTGGGGTGGTGAGAGAGTGTGCCCGCAGGAGGCTGGCTGAGGTCCATCTATTGAACGAGGCCAGGGACAACCAGGTCGAGTAGAAGGCTGGGTTTCGCAGGAACAACAACATAGGGTTGTGCGGGGATTGCAGGCCCACCTTGAGTTTAAGTCTGTTCCATAGTCAAGGCTATGGGAGGTGACAGGATTTCGAATGGGCCCACGGTCTCTTGGGTTTAGCCACAGAAGGTTAGCTGTGGATAAGGGATCGCAGTCGACCGCCTCAAGGGACACCCATATGGGTATTTCATGTGTAGCGTGCCATTTGGGCAAAGAAGCTAGCTGTGCCACTTGAAAGTATTTAGCAAAATTTGGAACCCCCAGGCTGCCTTTGGGTTTGGGGGAGAAAAGGAGGCATCTGCAAACTCTGAGTCCTGACTTACCCCAGATGTATTGAAAAGTCCTCCTCTGGAGGATACGCAAAAAGTGGACCCGACCGGGAGTACCCTAAACAAATACAATATTTTAGGGAGGATAGTCATCTTGACTACCGTGATTCAACCTAGCCAGACTAGGGGTAACGTGGACCATTCTGACATTAGTCGGGTTAAATGGGTCAGGACCGCCGGATAGTTTGCCGCATATAGGTCAGTCGGGTCAGAGTTGAGCTGAATCCCAAGGTAAGAGAGTGTGAAAGGGGCCCACGTATAGGGGAGGCTTTGTTGCAGATGGGACTGAGTGGTTGGGTCAAGGGAGATATTTAATAGCTTGGATTACTCAGGGTTCACTCTTAGTCCTGAGACAGCAGCGAATTTGTCGAGCGTCTGAAGGAGATTGGGGGATGAGAGAAGCGGGGAGGTGAGGAACATTAGGACATCATCCGCGAAGAAGCATAGCTTGTGGTGGTGTCCACCTACTTCTATACCTCTGATGTTAGGGTTAGAATGGATCAGCTGGGCCGGGGTCTCAATGGCCAGGGCAAAAAGGAGGGGGGAGAGGGGGCACCCCTGACGGGTACTTCTGCACATAGGGAATGGGTCTGACTTATACCCTGCGTATCTAACACTGGCCAAAGGTGAAGAGTAAAGGGAAGAAACTCATGTCAGGAAGTGCAGGCCGAACCCCCACCGTTTCAGTACTAGGGTCAAGTAAGGCCACAATAAGGTATTGAAGGCCTTCCTGATGTCCAATGACAGGAGGCATGTAGGAATTTTGCGTGCTCGGGCTATGTGGGTGAGTAGGACCACTCTCAGGACGTTGTCAACAGCTTGCCTAGCGGGTATGAACCCGACCTGATCCTTGTGAATGAGAGAGCCTATCATCTTGTTCAGTCGGGCAGCTAGGATCTTGGCCATAAGATTAATATCAAGATTGAGTAGGGAGATCGGGCGATAGTCCAAGAGGAGTCATTGGAGGAGGGCATGGGCAGCATGGAGACAACGGCCGAGAGAGACTCTGGGCGGAATAGGTTGCCCTGGTGGGTGGTGTTGAGAGCATTGGATAGGAGGGGAGCTATGAGGTGGGTGAAGTGTTTGTAGTAGGATGCCGTAAATCCGTCTGGGCCCAGCCTCTTGTTGTTTTTCAACGATTTAATGGCGGTTAGAACTTCCTGAAGTGTGAGGGGCTCGTCTAGGGAGTCCTTCTGGGAGGAGGAGAGGGATGGGAGAGAGATGTTTGAGAGCAGGGTTTCAGCTCGAGTTTCGTCGAAGGATGTGTTAGCTTTATAAAGTGTTGCTAGGTGTCTACGGAAATGAGCCACAATCTTAATGGGGTTGCTAGTGTAATTATCCTTGGAGATTTTGAGGCGAATCGGTCTGTGGGGGCAATCCAAATTGCGTAAGGATAGGGCTAGGAAAGTGTCGGGCTTGTTTCCACATGGTGAAGAACTTGTGTCTTTGTCTGTGTAGAGTCTTGTCGGCTGCCTCGGTCAAGAAGAGGTCTAGTTCCAGCCTAGCTTTGTCTAGGGCTTGTTTATTAGGAGCTGTGGGGTTGGATTGAAATGTCTTGTGCGCTTTAAAAAATTGAGTGTCTAATAACTTGTGTAGTGTGCGTCTCTCTCTCTTGATGAAGGAAGCTTTACTGATGAGGACTCCCCGGATGACAGGTTTGTGAGCCTCCCAAAGAGTGAGGGGTGAGATCCAATCAGTAGAGTTTTCCTTAAGGTAGTTGGTTATGGTCATCTCTATGTCTGCCCTGTGCGAGGGGTATACGAGAATGGTATCGTTGAGACACCAAGAGCGGTCAATTTGTTTAGGGATTAGGGATTCTAGGGACGTCAGTACCGCACAATGATCTGACCAAGGGAGAGGTAGAATCGCAAAAGCTAGAATAGTCGGGGCTGACCCCACAATGAGCAGGATGTGGCCTATATGGGAGGAGACCTTGTGTGGGTGTGAGTAAAAAGCGAATTGGCGCTTCGTGGGATTAACGTCCCGCCAAGAGTCGATAAGGGAATGTCTTTGCAGGAGTTGCTTAAATGAGAATTTAGGCTGACTGGACGTCTGGGAGAAGGGGGATTTATCCAAGTAGGGATATATCACTTGGTTGGAGTCGCCCCCAGTCATTAGGGTGCCTTGTTTGTGATGATTGATTACAGAGAACAGGTGGGCTAGGAAAGAGTTGGGGTTCTGGTTGGGAGCATAATAGGAGACCACAGTGACACTTTCTTCAAGGAGGTGCCCTATTAGGATCAGGTACCTCCCTTCGGGGTCTTTAATTTCTTTGGAGAGGGTGAACGGTGCTGACCTGTGAAACCCAATCAGGACCCCCCTCTGCTTAGATTCCGCCGAGGCCATGAAGATCTGGGGGTATGACTGGTGAAAGAATTTAGGAGTGGATTTCGGGGTGAAATGTGTCTCTTGCAGGCACACCACTTGGGCTTTGAGAGAGGTAAAGGTACGAAAGGCCTTGACACGTTTCTGCGGGATGTTGAGACCCTGAACATTCAGGGTAAGAAGGTTTAAAGGGGCCATTTTTGGGCTAGAGGCTTATGCCAGATAGGAGTGTATAAGGGGGGCGACCCGAGCTCCTCAGGATTTGCAAGTAAAAGGGGAAAAGGGGGGAGAGAGGAAAGATAGAGAGCGGAAAAGCAGGCAAAGAGAAGTGGTAGAGTCATAGCGAATGTCAAACCTACGTGGTAGATGTGGTAAGGGAAAAAGCGAGTAGTCATACCGTGCAAGGAAAAATCCATTGCCTGGTAAGAGGGTTTGTCCAGAGGAAGTCAAATAGAGTCCATGTGGGCAAAAGTGGAGGCAGCAGTGACAGTCCAGGGGGACATTGTGGCCTTAGTGCATGCTGTCAAAAGGAGCGGTGTGGCAGGAGCCATGTATGGCTTAAGGGGTGTCAGGGTGTTGCGAGAAGAGGAGGGTGATGTCGGCCGCATGGAGAAGCCAGTAAGAGGGGTTCGGGGGGGTCATTGGGGATCCTAAGAGGTCAGGCTGGACATGTCCCCTGTTCTAAAGGGATAATGTGAGCAAACAATCGGGGGTCATTGCTGCACATCTCGAAACAATAGACAACCAATATCTAATAGTAACAACAACAGCAACAATTCCCCCTAGCATACGAGCAAACATTCACTTATATTGAACAGAACAGGATTAAAACAAGAGCAAAACCTGAAACCAGAAATCAGAAACCGCCCACCCCCATCACTTTGGGCATGGTTCCCAGAGCAAGAAGTCCCATAGTAAAGGCAACTGTTATGAGTTATACTGCGGTTGTGGGGGAAGCATGGATGAGTCGAGTGCCTGTAGTCCAGCAATTTTCCGGTGTCAGGCCCCTGGGAGCGGCCTCGGAGGCTGAATGTCTAACGTTCTAGGCACTTGTGGGGTGGGGATCCATCTTGGGGGGTTGCAGGGCCTCCCCACCTGGGAACCAAGGCAGGGGTGAGGGGGGGATGTGAAACATAGAAACATAGAAAAGTGACGGCAGAAAAAGACTGAGTAGTCCATCGAGTCTGCCCCCTTTTTTTTTATATATTTTTTTTTTACATTAACCTTGTTGTTTGACTATGGATTTATGTTTATCCCAACCATGTTTAAAGCCATTTACTGTTGACTGTCTCACAACCTCTGTTGGTAGTTTATTCCAATCATCAACCACCCTTTCAGTAAAATAATACTTTCTAAGATTAGTTTTGTACTTCCCCCCCCCCCAGTTAGTTTGAGGTCATGTCCCCACGTTCTTGATTTTGGTTTCATATTGAAAAGACTGCCCTCCTGAACCTTATTCACCCCCTTGATGTATTTAAAAGTTTCAATCATGTCTCCCCTCTCCCTTCTTTCCTCCAGACTGTACATATTAAGTACCTGAAGTCGCTCTTGATATGTTTTATCCCCCAGACCTTTCACCATTTTTGTTACCCGTCTCTGAACTCGTTCTATCTTATCAATATCTTTTTGTAAGTGTGGTCTCCAGAACTGGACACAGTATTCTAAGTGAGGTCTCACTAAAGATCTATATAGAGGAATCAGAACCTCCTTCCTCCTGCTGGTGATCCCTCTACTGATACATCCCAGAATTCTATTTGCTTTTCCCACTGCCTGGTTACACTGTTTGCTCATTTTGCCATCATCTGAAATAAGCACCCCCAAATCTTTTTCTTCTGTAGTGCTGGCTAACACTGTGCCCCCAATGCTGTACTCTCTAAGCGGATTCTTTTTCCCTAGATGCATTATTTTACATTTAGAAATATTGAACTGCAGTCTCCACTGCTTTGACCAATCTTCCAGCAATGCCAAATCATGTTCCATGTTACAGACACCTCCAGGGATATCAACCCTATTACACACCTTTGTATCATCAGCAAAGAGACATACATTGCCACGTGGGCAGCAGTTGGGCAAGGCTGCAGTCTGACTTTGTCCAGTTCACATGGACTAGTGGGCATCACAACCAGAGGTGGTAATGCGGCCTTGGTAAGGTTGAAAGTGGGCCGTAAAAGGAGGGTGGGGGATGGGAGAGTTCGAAGCCCTGGCCAAGCAGTAGGGGTCTGCCTGTGGATCCAGTGGGGCAAGCGAGATGCCCTAGAAGCTGGGGCTGAAGTGTTCGATGGTCAAGGGGTCCGAGAGCTCTCCAACGTGAAGGTCAGGAGCAACAGGCCCTCTTAGAGTGAGAAGTGCAGAAAAATATGGTTATTACCTTAGTCCATTAGATTTGAGCGAACACCTGGATGTTCGGGTTCGGCGGGTCCGGCCAAACTTTCCGGAAACGTTCAGGTTCGGTACCGAACGTTATCCGAACTTTAACCCGGACCCCGAACCCCGTTGAAGTCAATGGGGACCCGAACTTTTCGGCACAAAAATGACTATAAAAAAGTCCTGGAAAGTGCTAGAGGGCTGCAAAAGGAAGAAAAATTGGAGATGTTATTAGAACTGCAATCTGTCCCTCAAAGCAGTAGTAATCTCTATGTAGTCCAGTATGAGATCGTTCTGTAATCAGATTGTTCTGTAATGCAGGATGAGAGACCGTTCTGTAATCAGATCATTCTGTAATGCAGGATGAGAGATCGTTCTGTATACAGATCTTTCTGTAATGCAGGATAAGATGTTATAGATCTACAATCTGTCCCTCAAAGCACTAGTAGCAATCTCTACCTAGTTATTATCACTGCAATCTGTCCCTCACAATCTGTCCCTAACAGCGCCGGCAGCATCATCTCCCTACACTAACCTGAGAGCATGGGACATGCAGCACTGTGACTCCAGCCTCATATAGAGGCTGGGTCACATGATGCACTGGCCAATCACAGCCATGCCATTAGTAGGCATGGCTGTGATGGCTTCTAGGGAAAACCAGTGAAACGTTTGTTGATTGGCTGCCCTGCAGCTATTCAACATGCGTGATAAAATACCAGAACCCAGAACCCGAACCTGAACGTTTTTCTCAAACGTTCGGGTTCGGATTCGGGACACGGACACCCGAAAGTTCGGTTTCGAACCCGAACTTTACAGTTTGGGTTAGCTCAACTCTATAGTCCATGGCTTCTGGGAGAGTCACGGGAGGAGAAGTGAGCTACCTACGCTTGTGCAGATTACGGTCATCAGATTCTGAGGTGGAAGTGTGGGCCTTCTGAGGAGATCTGGATGCGGAGTGGCGCCTTTGATGTTGGTTCTTTGCGGTAGAAGAGGGGGCAGTCAGGTGCAGTTCCTGTAAAAGAAACTGGACATCCTCTTGAGACTTGGACATGTATTTGTGGCCTTTGAAAGTAAATTTGAGTGAGAAGGGGAATCCCCAGGAGTAGGAGATGTGGTGGTCTTGTAGGATTTGTAGCTGGGGCTTCATTGCTCTGAATCTGGCTATGTTGGTTGGTGACAAATCAGCGAATAGCTGGTAGTCTTGGCGCTGGAAGTGCAGGGCCCCTCTATGGCGGGCTGGCTGTATTAGTTGTTCCTTTGTCTGATAGAAGCGTAGCTTGGTGACTATGTCACGGGGGGGGGGCATCTTTTGTGTGGGGAGCTAGGGTGCTATGGATTCTATCCATTTCAAGCCTCTCAATTGGGATAGAGGGTGCCAGTTCCTGGAACAGGGCCATGACTGTGGATTGCAGGTCCACGACAGTCTCTGGGATTCCCCTTATACGCAGATTGGACCTGCGCGTCCGGTTCTCAAAGTCCTTTAATTGGGCCTGCAGAGATAAGTTTTCCCCTCTAATGGCTTCTAAGTCATCAGACTGGTTGTGAATAGTAACTTCCAGTTTATCCACTTTTTGTTCTAGTTCCGCTGTCCGGTGCCCTAGCTCCCTGATCTCCTTTGTGAGGTGATCTGTAATTTGGTCAGAGGTTTGTTTAAGGGCCCTCTGCAACATCCTCTCAAATTGCTGCAAGATGTCAGGGTGCATAGATTGGACCTGTGGGGACCTCAGTGGGCAGGCCAGGAGGTCACAGTCAGACTCACCCTCATCAGGAGGTGTTAAAGGCTTCATCCTTGGCGAGCGGTGGGTATTTGCACGGCATGGAGGGTTCAGCGCCATCTTGGCTGAGGCCCGCACCAGGACCTCGCGTATGGTCTTAGCCTTGGGCTTCTGCCTGGAGCTTCCCAGCACCATCCTGGGTATCCTGCCTGGTTCCTGGGGCTATGAGAGAGCCGTGGGAGCGGGTGTATTGTGGTGAGCTCCTGCGTGTACGTCCGAATGCCCCCCTAGGTGCGGAGCTCTATGGCGGTGCGTCTGTCATATAGAGCCTCGCGCATGCACCTCCGAGAGATAACTATTCTTAATCCCAAAAGAGCCCGCTTCCGGGGCTCTAGGGGGATTTGACAAAAATATCTCTGCAAATGCATCTTCCTGACAAACTTATACACATCTATAAAAGTCTCAAACTTATTCAACCCACAAGGGGGAACAAATCTGAGACGTTGGTTAAGCACAAACTTTTCTTCATTGGAAATAGCGGCGGAGCTTAAATTGAAGAGCTTCTGCCTGGAGAACCAGGTTTTTGGAGTAGGGCTATGACCCAGGTCAAGTGGATCGGGCCATCACCCAGGCCAGTAGTCATGATGGGGGGACCTTTTGGTCCCTAAAATCAGATGGCCCAATGACTCTCATAAGCATGCATTTTTTACTACATATTCTACACAGCAATTTCAGGTTAAAAAGATTTTGCAGAGACATTGGGGAATACTATGTAATGATCGGGTGTTGGGGCCCCATCTTCCCAAGCAGCCTATGATGGTATGTAGGGGCGCACCACCTTTGAGGCTGAGGATTACACCCAACATTATAGATCCCCCAAATAGGGTATCTTTTTTCAACTAGATGGGTGTTTTTTTTCCATGTAGGAAATGCAGTATTTGTAGATTAAATGCGCTTAAGGCCAGACACGTGGATTCCTTTCAAACTAGCAATACGCAGAGGTTATTTCCCATCAAACCCTTTATAACCTGTAATTCTAGACATGTAGTGTATCTGATTAGGTGCCTGTGTGGCTGGGAGTATATTGGCAGGACCACACGGAAGCTTAATATTGGGTTGAGAGAACATATTAAAAATATCCGAAAGGGTTTTCCCAAGCATAGCTTATCATCACATTATGCTCAATGCCATAATAGGGATCCAAGTGGCACTACCTTTATTGGTATAGATCGATATGTGGGGTATTGGAGAGGTAGCCATATGACTAGAGGGGTATCACGACTTTAGACCCAGTGGATATATGAGGCCAGGACTTATGATCCACTGGGTCTCAACATAGAATGGGACATCAATGGGTTTATTAATAATGCCTGATGGTCCCTGCTCTTCTATCTATAAATTACTATTATGGCTGTAGTTTTTTATAATTTTTTTTATAATTTTATAAAGTGATTCTTAATCATTCTTAGAAGGGATATCCTTTGATTAAAAGGTTTTTTATCCTGGAGATTACCCGTGATTTAGGATGGGTTTTATTAAAAGTTTCTGGGGTTTTTTTTAGATTATATTTGAATTGTATTAGTGTTGTTTTTATTGTTCTGTAATGCTGTGTGCTTGTCTGTCCACTAGATGGGCATGTATCCTTCAGGCATGTGTCCCGTCTGCTTTTATATGTAAATATTTAGTTTCCCCTGAATGCTAACGACACTCTGTTCAGGGAGACTATTTTTTTAAGTCTTTAATATACGGACATCAAATCTGTTTAAAATTACCCCCAGGGCAAGGGTTCGGTTCTATTCCTACGGGGGGGGGGGGTACTTCCAGTTGTTGCCTTCCATGATTGGAACGCTACATATATCCAGCTTCTGTGTATTTATATGCTGGTTCCTTATGTCCGCTTGAGCCACGCCCTCTGATGATGTCACTTCTCGACAAAATCTGTAGGGGAGAAGCCTGCAGACGGGACGAGCAGCCTGGTGTTCGGGATCGCCATCTTGGTGAAGGGACAGCGCACGGTCCCATTACACTGCCAATGTTGGGCGTTTTTAATGCTGAATAATTTTAAGTGCAATATTACTCTTTTAATAAAATTCTGGTATTAGCATATTACGCTATGAGGGATCTTTTTTATCTATATATACCCTGTTGAGCAGGATTACAGCAAGAGGAGGGAGAATCTGACTGTCGGAGGGAGTGTGTGTTGAGCAATCCAGTCAAGTGGTTTATCCATAAGCAGGAACAATCAGTTCCATTGATCCTGAAGCGGATCTGACCTCCGTGATAGGGGTCTGATCTATAGGGTAAGAGGCAGTGTGTCTGGTGTAGGTGGCAGCCTTCATCTGTTTCTGTTTATATCAAGCTTTCATCTCCTGGATATCACAGCCTTGCCTGATTCAAATCACCTTTCGTTTGCTTGCTGGAGGATCACCTTCTTCTTCCTTTTAGTTATGGGACATATTTTTGGACTATTTATTTAGTTAAAACCTATATGAGATTTGAGGTTTCATGGTGCTATGCATGTTTCTGATACATTTATGCACTCTTCAAACGCTGCACCTTCTCTACAGGGTGGGCCATTTATATGGATACACCTTAATAAAATGGGAATGGTTGGTGATATTAACTTCCTGTTTGTGGCACATTAGTATATGTGAGGGGGGAAACTTTTCAAGATGTGTGGTGACCATGGTGGCCATTTTGAAGTCTGCCGTTTTGAATCCAACTTTTGTTTTTTCAATAGGAAGAGGGTCATGTGACACATCAAACTTATTGGGAATTTCACAAGAAAAACAATGGTGTGCTGGGTTTTAATGTAACTTTATTCTTTCATGAGTTATTTACAAGTTTCTGACCACTTATAAAATGTGTTCAATGTGCTGCCCATTGTGTTGGATTGTCAATGCAACCCTCTTCTCCCACTCTTCACACTTCTTTTTAGTCTGTCACTTTTCTTATTGCCGCTAATGCTTGCACATCTGTTATTCACACACAACATCTTTTCTTTGCCTAGAAAAGATGTTCTTCACACATTACATCTGTTCTTCATACATCTGGAAATAGAATAGAACACTTTACCTAAAACCGGGTGTGTGAAGAACACTTCTTTTTAGTCTGTCACTTTTCTTATTGCCGCTAATGCT
>BLSH010146104.1:489097-500136 GCA_018402905.1 Glandirana rugosa
TCGTTATCTTTCGTGTGTTTGTGTAAAAACTATTTTTTAAGGTATAGAAATAATATGTAGTACTATGTTTAAGAAACAAATGTTTGAAAATAAACCATGTTTGCTTTCCCTCCATGTTTCTAGTTCTAAGACTCCATCATGTACTCTTTTACCGTCGTTATATTTAGGTTAATGATTAACAAGATGTAAGACGCCATATAATATAGATGTGTCAATGTAAGTTCAATAGTAACACCTGTTATCCGTTCTCCCCATAACGTAATGTTATTTTATATACTCGCACCCCCAATTTAGGTTAATTTTTTTAACAATGTGGAAAGAATTTTTCACACCTTATATAATACTATGCATATATTTAACAGTAAATGGGATCCTTGGTTCTCCTCTTCAAACAATTTTTTTAATTGGATTTAACCCCCACGCTCATATATTTTATTGTAATGCAATACCCCTCTTGCCTATTGTCCACAATGATAACTTGAATGTAACTGTGTAGATATAATATACCGCAGAATGTAGAACAATTAGTAATTGGATTTATATTGCTGCCATTTTCTCATGTACTACCTCAGAATCTTGATCTTTGTACCTCCCTTTCGTTTGTACCAAATAAAAGTTTGTAAACAAAGAATTTGTATCATGATGTATAATAAAGATATGGAATTTTTTATCAAAAATGTGTTTGTGTGCTTTCTATTGCTGCAACAAAGTCCCATAGGGCATGCTTTTTTCTATTTAATTATTAGGGATGGAGCAGCCACTTGCCCCACAATGTCACTGCCAATCTTCTTTTTTCATATATTATAATGCCGAAACTGGAGTTCATCAGCCAGCTGCATTGGTAAAAGCAAACAGTACTTTTATTTTCAAAAACAGGCAAACAGAAAATATCTTGTCTTCAGCAAGGAAAAACAAACAAAAATACTCATTCAAGGGTCCCAAAGAGGAGGTCTCCATAGTTCAGCAACTGTGTCATAAGCTATTCTACACTGCTCACCTTTGAAACCTATGAATTTATCTCTGGCAAAGCTGTCGTTGGTGCAAGTTCCTCTGATTTCCTATCATGGATTCAATTTCTGTATGGTTTTAATATTCATGGAATAAATTGTTCATGTCCTTGGTTCTGAGGATCAATCAATATTGTTTACACAACATTACACTGCAGTATAGCGCTGTTCTTTTTGGTGTCTCCTGCCTGCAGTCTCTGGCTGTCTCATGTACTATGCCTGCAGTCTCTGACTGTCTCCTGTACCACACTTGCAGTCTTTGATGGTCTCCCGTAGCATACCTGCAATCTCTGATGGTCTGCTGTATCATGCCTGCAGTCTCTGACAGTCTCCTGTACCATTCCTGCAGTCTCTGATGTTCTCCTGTACCATGCCTGCAGTCTCGGACATTCTCCTGTACCATGCCTGCAGTCTCTGATGATCTACTGTACCATGCCTGCAGTCTCTGATGGTCTCCTGTACCATGCTTGAAGTCTCTGGCTGTCTCCTGTACCATGCCTGCAGTCTCTAACGTTCTCCTGTACCATGCCTGCAGTCTCTGATGGTCTGCTGTATCATGCCTACAGTATCTGATGGTCTTGTGTACCATGCCTGCAGTCTCTGATGGTCTGCTGTACCATGCCTGCAGTCTCTGGCTGTCCCCTGTGTGATGCCTGTGGTCTCCTGTACCATATCTGCAATCTCTGGCTGTCTCATGTACAATGCCTGCAGTCACTGGCTGTCCCCTGTACAATGCCTGCAGTCTCTGGCTGTCTCCTGTACCATGCCTGTAGTTTCTGGCTGTTTCCTGTACCATGTCTGCAGTCTCTGACAGGCTCCTGTACCATGCCTTCAGGTTCTGATGGTCTACTGTACCATGCCCGCAGTCTCTGATGGTCTGCTGTACCATGCCTGCAGTCCCTGACAGTCTCTTGTACCATGCCTGTAGTCTCTGGCTGTCTCCTGTACCCCAGCTGTGGTCTCCTGTACCATGCCTGCAGTCTCTGATGGCCTCCTATAACATACCTGCAGTCTCTGACGGTCTGCTGTACCATGTCTGCAGTCTCTGGCTGTCACCTGTACCACCCCTGTGGTCTCCTGCACCATGTCTGTAGTCTCTGGCTGTCTCCTGTACCATGTCTGCAGTCTCTGGCTGTCACCTGTACCACCCCTGTGGTCTCCTGTACAATGCCTGCAGTCTCTGGCTGTCTCCTGTACCATGGCTGTAGTTTCTGGCTGTTTCCTGTACCATGTCTGCAGTCTCTGACAGGCTCCTGTACCATGCCTTCAGGCTCTGATGGTCTACTATACCATGCCTGCAGTCTCTGATGGTCTGCTGTACCATGCCTGCAGTCTCTGGCTGTCTCCTGTACCCCAGCTGTGGTCTCCTGTACCATGCCTGCTGTCTCTGACGGTCTCCTATACCATACCTGCAGTCTCTGACGGTCTGCTGTACCATATCTGCAGTCTCTGGCTGTCACCTGTACCACCCCTGTGGTCTCCTGCACCATGTCTGCAGTCTCTGGCTGTCTCCTGTACCATGCCTGCAGTCTCTGATGGTCTCCTGTTCCATGCCTGCAGTCTCTGACAGTCTCCTGTACCATGCCTGCAGTCTCTGACTGTCACCTGGACCACACCTGCGGTCTCCTGTACCATGTCTGCAGTCTCTGGCTGTCTCCTGTACCATGCCTGCAGTCTCTGGCTGTCTCCTGTACCATGCCTGCAGTTTCTGATGGCCTCCTGTACCATGCCTGCAGTCTCTGATGGTCTCCTGTACTATGCCTGCAGTCTCTGATGGTCTCCTGTACCATGCCTGCAGTCTGTGATGGTCTGCTGTACCTTGCCTGCAGTCTCTGACTGTCTCTTGTTCCATGTCTGCAGTCTCTGACGGTCTCCTGTACCATGCCTGAAGTCTCTGGCTGTCTCCTGTACCACACCTTTGGTCTCCTGTACCATGTCTGCAGTCTTTTACTGTCTCCTGTACCATACCTGCAGTCTCTGGCTTTTTCCTGTACCATGCCTGCAGTCTCTGGCTGTCTCCTTTACCATGCCTGCAATCTCTGGCTGTCTCCTGTACCATGCCTACAGTCTCTGATGGTCTCCTGTACTATGCCTGCCGTCTCTGACGGTCTGCTGTACCATGCCTGCAGTCTCTGACAGTCTGTTGTACCATACCTGCAGTCTATAACAGTCTGATGTACCATGTCTGCATTCTCTGATGGACTCCTGTACCTTGCCTGCAGTCTCTGACAGTCTCCTGTACAATGCCTGCAGTCTGTGATGGTCTCCTTTACCATGCCTGCAGTCTCTGGCTGTCACCTGTACCACCTCTGTGGTCTCCTGCACCATGTCTGCAGTCTCTGGCTGTCTCCTGTACCATGCCTGCAGTTTCTGATGGTCTCCTGTACCATGCCTGCAGTCTCTGACAGTCTCCTGTGCCATGCCTGCAGTCACTGATGTTCTCCTGTACCATGCTTGCAGTCTCTGATGGTCTCCTGTACCATGCCTGCAGTCTGTGACGGTCTGCTGTACCTTGCCTGCAGTCTCTGATGGTCTCCTGTACCATGCCTGAAGTCTCTTGCTGTCTCCTGTACCACACCGTTTGTCTCCTGTACCATGTGTGCAGTCTCTGACTGTCTCCTGTACCATACCTGCAGTTTCTGGCTGTCTCCTGTACCATGCCTGCAGTCTTTGACTGTCTCCTTTAATATGCCTGCAGTCTCTGGCTTTCTCCTGTATCATGCCTGCAGTCTCTGATGGTCTCCTGTACCATGCCTGCAGTCTCTGACAGTCTGCTGTACCATGCCTGCAGTTTCTGACAGTCTGTTGTACCATACCTGCAGTCTCCAACGGTCTGATGTACCATGTCTGCAGTCTCTGGCGGACTACTGTACCTTGCCTGCAGTCTCTGATGGTCTTCTGTACTATGCCTGCAGTCTCTGATGGTCTCTTGTATCATGCCTGCAGTCTCTGACTGTCTCCTGTATGATGCCTGCCATCACTGCTGTCACTGCTGCCTGTTGCCTCCTCCTTCCCTCCACGAGCTGTCACCTCTGCTCCCATGTCTCCTAATAACCCTCCTATCCCTATCCTCTTGCCCCCAGCGATCACAGCCTTTTCCATCTCAACGCTCCCACCCCACAATCCCTATTTCACCCCACCCTCAGCTACCTTGCCCTCACTTACCTTCTAATCCCACCATGTCGTCACCCAACTCCCTAACATACTTTGCCCCCACCTCCCAAACCACCCCTATTCCTAAGTGATAGGTATCCTTACAATAATAATTGATTTAGATTATTTATCTGAGATTTTTGAGCCTGATATTTTAACCGGGTACCCGTTACAGCTGACGTAAGTGCTAGAATCATAGGCATCAGTTCTCCTTTCCCCAGGAGTCCCCTAAAACCCAAGATATTGCCAGAAGTACATTAGAAAGGTTAGGAGTGCAAGTAATACAAGGTGCCATGAAGGGGCCTAGCAGCTTATGCATGCGCTTGCAAATGTGTGCTAACTAAACCCCTGTTTTTATCGCATACTGTTGAACAGGTTAATTCAGTTGGTAAGAAGATTGGTTGGTGAGTTGAGCTATGAATTTTCTCTGGTTTTGTCTTCCAGCTGTGCTTTCCTGCCTATGACTCTTCCTACTCTCAAATCACCTAAATTCATATAGATACTGTAACAGATCTGTGTGCATTAAAGAGTATGGTATATACTGTACACTTAGTGGCTAGTGTTGAGCGAACCCAGACTGTAACGTTCAGGTCCGTACCGAACTTTGAGATCTCCGGGACCTGGACCCGAACAAGGACATTTCAAAAAACGTTTGGGTTCGGGCTCTGGGTTCTGGTAGTTGATCACGCATGTTGAATAGCTGCAGGTCAGCCAATCAACAAGCGTTTCACTGGTTTGCCCTTAGAAGCCATCACAGCCATGCCTACTAATGGCATGGCTGTGATTGGCCAGTGCATCATGTGACCCAGCCTCTATATAAGCTGGAGTCACTTGATGCTGCAGTCACATGCTCTCTGAGACTGTGAATAGTATAGGGAGAGGAAGCTGCCAGCGTTTTTGTGAGGGACAGATTGCCAACATTTTAACATCTGATCCTGCATCCTGAGATTACTACTATTGCTCTGAGGGACAGATTGCAGAAATTTGAGAATCGAGATTTCACATACTGCTGCTTTGAGTGACAGATTGCAGATCAAACCCTGCCTAACACAACGATCGCTACGATTGTACACAACGATCAGATTGTGGGAGTAATTTGAGATTTCACATACTGCTGCTTTGAGTGACAGATTGCAGATCAAACCCTGCCTAACACAACAATCGTTACGCTCGTACACAACGATCAGATTTTGTGATTGTACACAACGATCAGATTGTGGGAGTAATTTGAGATTTCACATACTGCTGGTTTGAGTGACAGATTGCAGATCAAACCCTGCATTACACAACGATCTGACTGCACTAGGTAGAGGCTTCTGCTTAGAGGGACAGATTATTGTTCAAAAATCATTGCCTACTCCTATAGGGCCAGGTTCCAGCTGTTGCTATAAGTGACACATTATTGTTCAAAAATCATCTCCTAGTTCTAAAGGGAGAGCTTCCAGCTGTTGCTGTAAGTGACACATTATTGTTCAAAAATCATCTCCTAGTTCTAAAGGGAGAGGTTCTAGCTGTTGCTTTAAGTGACACATTATTGTTCAAAAATCATCTCCTAGTTCTAAAGGGAGAGGTTCTAGCTGTTGCTGTAAGTGACACATTATTGTTCAAAAATCATCTCCTAGTTCTACAGGGAGAGCTTCCAGCTGTTGGTGTGAGCAGTGCATTTCTTGCACCAAAATAAAAAGTCCGGCTACGTTGGTGTTTTAAAAAAAAAAAAGGTATTAATTGGTATTAATAAATACTTACATAGGGTTACATAGTACATTTGCGGGCACAATGTGGAGAGCAAATAAGGGACATGGTCATGGTGCTGCTGGTGCTGCTGGTGTTGGTGGTGTTGATGTACCTTCTGTTGGAAGGAGAGGATGTGGTCGAGGTGTGCCAGCTACACGCACAAGGGAAACACCTTCCTCAGGTAGCCAACAGAACCTTCACCGGTATATGGTAGGCCAGAATGCCCCTCAACGATTGGTGAGGCCAGAACAAGTACAGGCAATAGTAGATTGGGTGGCTGACAATGCCTCCAGTTCCTTCACATTGTCTCCCTCCCGGTCCCCTGATGAAAGCTCAGAGTTGGCACCTGAACCTCATGGCCATCTGTCTTTCACCTCAGCCCCTTGTAAATTAGCCAAGCAGTCTGAGCCCCAAGTCCTGCTTTTTGATGACTCTCTGGTGTGCTTTCCATAGGCCATCCATATAGCACCGCCCCAGAAGTGGAAGACATTGAGTGCACCGATGCCCAACCACTTCTGTTGCAGGATGAGGACATGGAAACACCAGCGCAGCACATCTCTGATGATGACGAAACACAGGTGCCAACTGCTGCAGCTTGCCTCAGTGTGCAGACTGACAAGGAGAGCAGTGGTTAAGGGTGGGTGGAAGATGATGTGGAGGATGATGAGGTCCTAGACCCCACATGGAATGAGGGTCATGTGAGTAACGTGTGCAGTTTGGAGGAAGAGGTGGTGGTCGCACAGAAGCACCAGCACAGCAAAAGAGGAAGCAGGTTGCAAAAGTGGAGGGACCTAGCACACCAAAGGCAGCTCAAAGGCGTTCCCCCGCATGGCAGTTCTTCAGACAATGTGCTGAGGACAAGACACGAGTGGTTTGCAAGCTGTGCAATGATAGCCTGAGCCGGGGCATAAATGTTCTCAACCTGAGCACAACCCCCATGACCCATGACCAGGCATCTAAATTCAAGGCACAAGCTGCATTGGAATAATTACCTCAAAATCCAAGAAAGGTCTCGGCCTCCTCCTGCTTCCTCTTCTGCTGCTGCCTCTGCCTCTTCCTCCACCTCTACAGTGACAGTGTCACCTGCCACCCAGCAAACAGACGATATGACAGCAATGCCACCATGTCCGCCACCGTCCCCAAGCATTTCCACATGGTCCCATGGAAGCTTACAGCTGTCAATCTCCCAAACACTGGAGAGAAAGAGGAAGTACCCCCCCTACCCACCCGCGATCCCTGGCCCTGAATGCCAGCATTTCAAAATTCCTGGCCTTTGAACTGCTGTCATTCTGTCTTGTGGACACGGACAGTTTTAAAAACCTGATGGCGGTGGCTGGTTCCCAGCCGCCACTACTTTTCCAGGCGAGCCATCCCTTCCCTGCACAAACAAGTCGGGGACAAGATCAAGTGTGCACTGCGCAACGCCATCTGTGGCAGGTCAACATAACCACTGATACATGAACCAGTAAGCAAGGGCAGGGATGCTATATCTCGCTAACTGCACACTGGGCAAATGTAGTGGCGGGCGGGCCTGAGTCGGCTATCCATTTAGCGCATGTCCTTACACCACCAAGGATTGCAGGGCATTTCTCTTTGCCTCCTGTTGCCTCCTCCTCCTACTGCGCTTCCTCCTCCTCAACCACCTACTCATCCGCTCAGCGTAACACCTTCACCACCAACATCAGCACATCCAGGGGGAAACGACAGCAGGCTGTTTTAAAACTGATATGTTTGGGGGATAAAGGGGGATGTGCAGGAGCTGTGGACGGGCATTGAACAACAGACCAATGAGTGGTTGTTGCCACTGAGCCTCAAGCCCGGCCTGGTGGTGTGCAACAATGGCCGAAATCTCGTAGCGGCTCTGGGCCGAGCCAGTTTGACGCACATCCCTTGCCTGGCGCATGTGCTGAATTTGGTGGTACTTATGTCAGAGCTGCTGCATAAAGTGCGGGCCGTCTGTGTGCACTTTCGGCGTTCTCACCCTGCTGCTGCTCGCCTGTCTGCGCTGCAACAGAACTTCGGCCTTCCCGCTCACCGCCTCATATGCGATGTGCCCACAAGGTGGAACTCCACCTTGCACATGCTGGAGAGACTGTGCGAGCAGCAGCAGGCAATAGTGAAGTTTCAGCTGCCACACGCATGGGTCAGCAACACTTCACCACCAAGTGGGCCTCCATGTGAGACCTGTGTACCGTATTGGGGTGTTTTGAGTACTCCACCAACATGGCCAGTGCCGATGACACTGTTCTCAGCGTTACTATCCCACTTCTATGTCTCCTTGAAAAAAACACTTCGGGCCATGATGGAACAGGATGTGGCACAGGAGGATGAGGAGGAGGAAGAGGGGTCATTTCCACGGTTATCAGGCCAGTCATTCGCAAGTGGCTCGGAGGGTGGGTTCCTGCACCAGCATAGGCCAGGTCAAAAATATTCAAGCCAGGGCACAGTTCTGAAGGACGAGGAGGACGAGGAAGATGAGGAGGAGGAGGAATCGCAGCAGCGTGGCACCCAACACAGCCCGTGGGCATCACTGGAGCATGGCTGGGGGGATACAGAGGACACAGATGATATACCTCCCACAGAGGACAGCTTGTCTTTGCCTCTGGGCAGCCTGGCACACATGGCCGACTACATGCTGCAGTGCCTGCGCAACGACAGCTGAGTTGCCCACATTGTAACTTCTTCTGATTACTGGGTGGCCACCCTGCTGGATCCCTGTTACAAGGACAACGTGCCGTCCTTAATTCCCTCACTGGAGCATGAGAGGAAGATGCGCGACTACAAGCGCACACTGGTAGAGGCGCTGCTGAGGCATTCCCAAATGACACCGGAGGCTCAGCGGAAGCACAAGGTGAAGGCAGAGGCGGAGGATGAGGAAGAGGCCACCAACGCAGCTGTGCCACCGCCAGCACCTCAGAAGGCAGGGTTAGCATGGCCGAAATGTGGCAAAGCTTTGTCAGCAGCCCACCACAACAAACAGCACCACCAGCCAATAGACAACGTCTTACCAGGAGGCAGCATTTCAGCAACATGGTGCAAGAGTATGTGTGCACACGCCTACACATACTGACTGATGGGTCTGCCCCATTCAACTTCTGGGTCTCCAAATTGGCCACATGGCCTGAGCTTGCCGTTTATGCCTTGGAGGTGCTGGCCTGCCCTGCAGCCAGTGTATTGTCTGAACGTGTGTTTAGCAAGGCAGGAGGCGTTATCACAGACAAGCACAGCCAATGTGGACAAGCTAACCTTTATTAAAATGAACCAGGCATGGATCTCACAAGACTTGTCTGTACCTTGTGCAGAATAAACTTTTAGACCGGACTCACACAGCCATTCGTATACTTGTTTTTTTGAATAGGCCTCAATATTTTCGGGGCTACCCCAATTATAAACAAACAAAAAAAAAATACAGTGTTGGCTACCTCCTCCTCGACCGCCGCCACTTCCACCTACACTGCCATAGTCACGGCCTAGTCACCCTCTAGGCTCCTACTCCACATCCTCCCCCCTTGCCATTTTTTTTATTTGATTTTAATTTATTTTCCCTATCCCCACTTTTTTGTACGGCACTTGCCCTACTCTTACCCCCATTTTACTTCCTTTTGCAGGCCTCTAGCACTTGCCAGGACTTTGTTACAGACTTTTTGTGCCTAAAATGGGGTTCGGGGTCTGGGATAAAGTTCAGGCAATGTTCGGTGCTGAACCCAGACTTTTTTCCAAAGTTTGTTCGGACCCTCCGAACCCGAACGTCCAGGTGTTCACTCAACTCTAATACTGAGGAGTAAAATCACCATTTTATGCCCTTGGAAAGCCTGAAGGAAGTGATTGGTTTTTGGGGTTCTGTACGTGGCGAGGCTCCCAAAAAGTCTCACACATGTGTTATCCCCATACTCAGGAGAAGCAGCAAAATGTATTTTGGGGTGTAATTCCACATATACCCATGGCATGTGTGAGCAATACATCATTTCAGTGACAAGTTTGTGTAAAAAATAAAAATAAATAAATTAATAAAAGTTGTCAATTTCTCGAAACTTGTGACAAAATATAAAATATTTCATGCACTCAACATTCCTCTCAGCAGATAGCTTGGAGTGTCTACTTTCCAAAATGGGGTCATTTGGGTTTTTTTTTGCTATCTGGGCATTTCATGGCCTCCAAAACCTGGATAGGTAGTGAGGAGTGAAGGCATACATTTTTGCCCTTAGAGATCCTGAAGACAGTGATTGGTTTTCGGGGTCCTGTACGTGGATAGACTCACAAAAAGTCTCACACATGGGGTATCCCCATACTCAGGAGAAGCACCAGAATGTATTTTGGGGTGTAATTCCACACATACCCATGGCATGTATGAGCAATATATCATTTCAGTGACAACTTTGTGTAGTTTTTTTTGTCATGTTTCAATCACTTATGACAAACAAATAAAATATTCCATGGACTCAACATGGAGCGTAGGTGATATTGCGCTAAGGTCTGTGAGAAATGTAATGTTTAAAAACCTTATATGAAATAAATGTCAGGGCGAGCTGCTACTACACAATCAAACAAATTGTTAATACAGGGTACAGTACAAATGTTGTAGCGCTCAGCCAGTCCAGTAAGGATGATCAATTGAGAAACAGTGAGTTTCTAGACACGTATAGTCAGCCTTGGGAGAGTTCATGCAAGTCAGAGATGACTGGGGACGGTTGGATGGACTTGGGGTCCACAGGTAAATAATGAACAAACTCAGAAAAACAGTTCCATATAAAAGGATAAGATATTCTCCAGTCTTGTTAGGATGGAGGCTTACCAGATTTCAGATATAGTAGAGCGTTGGACCATTCACCAGGTACCAAGGTATGTATTGAAGAGTGGATGGTGTATCCTGCGTTTCACCAGGGATTTCTCTTTAGGGTTCCTGTGAGGGTGGCTCCTATGGATCCTGGATCTCTGGATGGGCGTCCTCCACTGTGTAGGGAACGTCACACACTCCGGTCGAAAATGTGGGTCTTACTTGAAAGACGCAGGTATCCCAGGGATTCAGTCGCTCGACCGTGGTGGAAGTGGGTGAAGAGAAATGGATCGATGGTTCCCAAAAAGTGGTTGGATTTGGAAGAGATGGGAGAAGACTGTTGGTTAATAATGCGTCCACTGAGACCAGTT
>BLSH010146104.1:508371-525458 GCA_018402905.1 Glandirana rugosa
TACTTAAGATATAAGATATTTGAGGGTTCGAGCAAATTGAGGGTGGTTTTATCTACTCTCATCATAGTACCTCCCCGATACAGGGGGTTAGTTTTCTTACTTCTAGGACTCTGTAAATTTCGTTGCATTGGTGAACGGCTGGCTGGCGGCGTCGTACAGTCACCGTTCCACCAAGCAATAGTGCTTTGCGGCAGTCGCAGTCGTGATGCTAGCCTAAACTATCTCCTGGCTAGTCAGATGTCCCGGTCTGGTTATTGTAAACCGAACCGGGAAGGCTAGCCAGGACTGATCTCAACTCGCTTGAAGATCTTCAGGCCGGGACAAAGTTCGGGTTCTGTCCGGACCCGAACCCGGACTTTGTCCCGAAGTTCGGCCGAACCAGCAGAACCCGGACTTCTAGAAGTTCGCTCAACTCTAGTCAGGACCGATCGGAAGGGCCAAGCCAAATGTTATTGGTCTGGCCCTGTAGACTGATCGGTCCTCTATCAAATCCGATCGTAGTGCTGACGCTGACGGCGTTTCGTGATAACGAACCACCTTGCCACTGACATGCTGCGGCGGTCGGTCGGCAAGTGGTTACGTTGCTTTAAATGTCTCAGGATCTTCATTCTTTTGATTGGGGGACATAGCCCCTCCATGATACTACTCTCATCTATTTTGGTGGGAGTTAAACGAGCTTGGGAGTTTATAGAATATAGAATTCATAAACTGTAACTCTACTCGAGTACTTTATATGATTGATTGTCCTTGCCACAAGATTTACATTGGGAAGACGAAACGCAAACTCAAAATAAGAATTGGTGAACATCTGTCCAGTATTCGTGCACCCGAGCCGAAAACACCACTAGCTGAGCATTTCGCCAAATGTCATAATGGCCGACCCGATAGACTTAAAATAAAAGGCTTCTATGCCCTAAAACTGCCGGACAGAAGGGGTGATTATGATATAGTCCTGCAACAAATGGTAAAGGAGTGGATCTTCCAGCTAGGAACTCTTATTCCTGGTGGGTAGAACACCAAACTAAATCTACAGGTGTTCCTTAAAAATTAATGCTCTGGCCATCATCACATCACTCATCTACCCTCCTTTTGCCCATTACCTGTAGTTCATGATCTCTGGAAACGCTTTCATATCCTTACCATCACCCTCCATGCATGATATTGTCTTATTTGGGTCTCTTTTCCTCCTCCCGTCAGTTTACCCTGTTGTGATAATCTCTTTTCTTCCTCTACATGTACATATCCACCTCTTACCGCCCATCCAGCTATAAACAAAGGGCCAGTTTTGATTCCCCTCCCTTTCCTCCTCTCTCCACTTTAGCTAATCACTTTACTACTAATTATTAGATGTTTGAAATAGCTGGTGTGGTTATCCACTGGGTTATTTTTATGTATTCTTATTTCGCCGTCTGTCATAATGGAAAACATGCTCTGCTTGTCTGACAAGAATAGTAACTAATTTAATACTAATGTTTACCACTAGATGGCAGCCACCAGCAATGACTTTCTTGTTAGTATTGAATATTTTTCCCTAGTATGGCTTAAATGATCCTGTGAACCAGGTGGAAGCGATGTCACGAGCTAATTCCAACTGTGTTTAATCGACTATAAAAGGACTAACAATGAAGTGACACCAGCACCCTGAAGAAACCAGTGTCATCTGCTGGTGAAACATGTCAGTAGTCAGCCTGCACCTCCTATGCTGTCCATCTTCCCTGGGCTATACCATTCTGTAGCCCGGAGACATCGCTTTTCTCACCAAAATACCAGAAACCAAAACCGGAAGTAGCCAGACGTAACTTCCGCCATCTGATTTCTCTGTCAGAAGCCTCCACCGCATCTGCATTGACCTCTCCGAGGACCAGTGGAGTTACCAACAGACTTGCCCCCCCCCCCGCAGCAACATGCCGGTGATGCCGGCCCCATAGAGGAGTGATCTTCCCCCCAGCAGCATTCTGCCTGCTTCGGATGGACAACATTGTGAAAAGCCAATCCGTGAGTGCAATACTTTCCCTGGAGCACACCAGGAAGTAAATGCTGTACTTTTGACTTAAGTGTTTACATCACACTCACTGGGCTGTGTGTACTGCTCTTAGCCACTTCCTTAGACTAATGGACATGCAAGATTTTGGGGCTGCTCTTCCTCAGCGTTATTTCATTAGGAGGCTCTTACATCTATAGCTGCTTCCTGAACTACACTTCTCTCATCTCTCCCAATAAAATGGATGTGATTAATCCACTTTTTGACTTTTGAAATTCCTAAACTGGGGAAAATAGACGTGGAGTGAGACATTTCAGCTGTTAAGCAACCAATCTTTGATTATACCTCCAGGAATGCTGTTTCATCACTTCCCTTCCTTGATACGAGCATCTTCATGTATTGCTTAGAAAATTTTCCTTGTTTATTCTGCTGAGATATTTACTTTAGGCAGGCGCTCTTTTATCACAAATATAATTTGGGCAAATAGATAGTCTGGAGGTCCTTACTGCTTACAGACAGCCGTGATTGGCGTGTAACAAGAGTGTTTTCCAGACCATATCTTCAAGCCCACTGTGTTTATACAGTCATTATTTATGCCTGTCTGTTGCTATTAGATGTTGATTGGGCAGTACGGGATCGTGATTTTATGGACAACATTGCCATTTTAAATTCACTATTTCCACACCCACTGTTGTTTTGTATTTTTCAATTGATACATTTTTCTAATAAAGCTCAATTTTACACTATACTGCGGTTTCTCCCATGCCTCTTTGAGTCATAGAACTCTTCAGTTTGAGAATCTCTTTCCCTTACTCTTTTTGCTACTTTTTCAAGGCACTGCAATTTGTGATTGATTCTTAATTAATACATTTCATCAATTAAATTTAAATTCAACTTAATCAATTTGGCTTTAAAGATCAAAAGACTAAATTACCTTTTACAGTATGACTTTGGCCTCTGTCTATGGCTTGTCTGTTTACTAACCATCTCCCCTGCCTTATTCAAGTGTCTCAAATCAGATCCTAATTTGATCAATTGACAAATGCTTGCCCGCTTAATCTCCCTATACATTTAAAGTAGTATATGGGGAAGGTGCAGACAGGGGCCAGGTGAAGACACCATGTCTTTTTCCCAAGTGTCCCTTTTATGAGTGTAGCGCAGTTTCACCACCGCCGTTTAACTAAAGCAGGATAACTAAAGCTTTTTAAGATACAAGAACTCTGCTCCACTCTAGAAAGACTGCAAGCAAACCAACATTTGCTATTTAATTTCTTTGAAGTCAGATTCCCACTCTTTATCCACTTGCATGCTCCTTCTACTCTTCCTTCTCACAATGGTCCACTCTGTCCTCAAATTATCTCAACTCTACCCCTCGTCTCTACCCCACAGCCTACACATATCACCATCACTGCTACCCGCCCCCTACTATTGCACCCATCACTAGGGATGGGCCGAGCGAATCCCTGTTTGGTTTGCACCGGAACTTTCGAACATCTCAAAAGTTTGGACTCGAATAATGAACCCCATTAATGTCAATGGGACCCGAACTTCAAAAATCAAAAGTGCCCATTTTGAAGGCTTATATGCAAGTAATTGGGCATACAATGGTTATAGAGGTCCTGCCCTGGGGGACATGTATCAATAAAAAAAGTTTGTAAAAAACGTCATTTTTAAATGAGCAGTGATTTTTTTATTTTTAAAGTGAAAGCATAAAAATGAAAAAATCCTTCCAATATAGTGCCTGGGGGGTCCCCTTAGTCTACCTGTAAAGTGGCAGATCTGTATCATGTCTAGAATCTGCTGCAGCAATAATTGCATTTATAAAGCCAAAAAAAAAGACATTTTCCCTGCAAGCTGCCTTTATTTTGCTCAGCAGCAGCCGGTGAGCCAGTGTGTATGATGAGGCCACAATGTAGTGCTCTGGAAACAAGATTTTTTGGATACATTTTGGATAAATTTTCATGTCACTTTGACTTTGGATAGAAGTAACGGGTGCAGAAAAATTGTGCTTTGGGTGTCGGTGGTGCCTTCACACCATAACCCTATAGAGGTGCTCTTCATGAAGGCAAGAATTGGCCTTTCTGTAAAAAAAAAATTGCAATGATATGCACATGTCAAACAGGTGCAGAAAAATTGGTCTTTGGGTGTTGATGGCGCCTTCCCACTGTAACCCTATAGAGGTGCTCTTGATGAAAGCAAGAATTGACCTTGCTGTAAAAAATTGCAATGATTCTTCCAAATAAAATGACTGAACACCCTCAAAGCTAGGCAGCCTTGAAGTCTTGCAGAGATTCCACATCCCAAAAACACTCAATCAGTGACATCGGCATCAGGGGCTTCATAGCTGGTAATCCAGAACTGATTCATTTTAATAAAAGTCAAATGGTCCAAGGAGTCTGTGGACAGACGCGTTCTATGATCAGTAATGAAACCTCCTGCAGCACCGAATGCCCGTTCTGAAAGCACGTTGGATGCAGGGCAGCCCAACAACTCAATAGCAAGTTCTGGCCAGTGGTCTATTCTCATGACCCAGTAAGCCAGATGCTGCCGATGGGATGTGGAAGCTGACAGCCCTGGATGACGAGGACTAAAAAAATTCTGAAATGCATCACTTAGGTGGACTCCTTCTCCAATGCTCCTCTCTTGACCAACTGAAGACTCAGAACTTTCCACGACACTGTAACCTACTGGAGTTGGGAAAAATGTTCAATAAAATCCTCTTTAACGTGTCCTCAAGAGATTTTATCTTCTGCACTCTCTGTGGGGATAGGGTGAGTTCTGAGACCTTCCCCTTATAACGGTGGTCAAGGAGGGTTGCCAACCAGTAATGATCCTTCTCCTTTATGCCATGTATTCTTGGGTCCTTTCACAGGCTTTGAAGCATGAGGTTGCTCAAGTGCCTCAAATTTGCAGAGGCTTTAGAAGCAGACTCCTCGGGGTCGCTCAGGATGACAGCATCTGGAACTTCCTCCTCCCAGCCACATACTACTCTCAAGGGTCCTGGGGTTGGAAAGCCAACACTTACAGTTTGACACATGTCTTCCTCTTCTTCAAAGCCTGCGAAAGTGCCAGAATCCTTCTCCTCATCCTGCTTCCCTCTCTCCTCCTGTGTGTTCTGTGACATAGGCATGATGGTGTCTGGATAAAGTTGTCCTTGAGAGGAAAGGAACTCCTCCTCTTCATCCTGCTGCTCTGCCTCCAGTGCCCTGTCCATAATACCTCCAGCAGGAACACAACGGGGTTTGTGTCACTGATGCGTGCACTGTCAAAGCTCACCATCCTTGTGATCTCCTCAAATGGTGACAGTACAGTGCATGCATTCTTAATGATCAGCCATTGGCGTGGGGAAAAAAGCAGAGTCGGCCTGAGCCTGTTGTTGTGCCTTTCTCGCACAGGTACTCATTGATGGCCCTCTGCTGCATGTATAGCCGCTGCAGCATTGCCAAAGTTGAGTTCCACCTGGTGGGCATGTCACAAATCAGCCGGTTTATGGGCAGGTGGAATTTCCGCTGAATTTCAGACAACCGAGCACTGGCTGTGTATGACCGCCTGAAATGTCTATAGACTCTTCTGGCTAGCTTTAGCACATCTTCCAACCTTGGCTACATATTTAGGAAATGCTGCACCACCAAATTGAGGACATGTGCCAGGCATGGCACATGTGTCAACTTTCCCTGTGTAAGGGCAGACAAGAGGCTTGAGCCGTTATCGCACACCACCACTCCTGGCTCCAGCTGGCATGGTGTGAACCCCCTCTGGGCCTGTCCCTGCGGAGCTGCAAGAATCTTTGCTCCGGTGTGGTTCCTATCCCCTAGACACACCAGCTGAAGCACTGCATGGCACCTTTTACCCTGACTTATGGAATAGCCCTTCAAATGCTTAGGGGGTACCTGATGTTCATAGGACAATTCTGCAGAGGAGGGCATGGAGGTGGTGGAGGAGGGGGTAGAGCTCACAGGTCTGGCATCATCACCACCAGCTGTATGAATACATGGGGGCACAACAAGCTGCAGCACTGAGCACTGACCTGCATCCTTCCGAGTTGCAAGCAGCGTTACACAGTGTGCTGTGAACTAAATATATTATCCCTGCCCATGCTTGCTGGACCATGTGTCAGCAGTAAGCTGGATTTTATGGCTGGCTGCCTCGCCCAACGATTCCAGAACATTCCCTTCCACGTGATGGTAGAGCGATGGAGCGGCCTTACGTGAAAAGTAGTAGCGACTGGGAACCTGCCATTGTGGTACAGCACATTGTGCGAATTCACAGAAGGGGGCAGAATCCACAAGGCTGAAATGGAAAAGTTGGAGAGCCAACAGCTGCCACAAGCTTGCATTTAGACGCTGCACATATGGGTGGCAGGGACTGTATTTTTTTTCTGCTGCAGCAGATGGGGCAGAGAAATTTGCTGGCTACAGTCTACAACTGGTGGTGTGCTGCTGGCAAATTTGCTACCTGGATCTGGGACACCCTGTGCTATACCATTATCCCTGTCAGAGGAGGCTGCTGAGAGGTAATGACTCGGTATAGCAGGGGAGACTGAAGTGGGTAAGGAGGAGGAGGAACAGATTTATTCCCCTTTTGTATGGCTTTTGGGTGCTCTTGCCAACGTGCTGAGTGGTTGGACATTAAATGTCTTGTTAAGCATGTGATACCCAAATGGCTGGTGTTTTTGCCATGTTTGATGTGCCTGAGACACAGTTTTAAGAAAACAACAGTGTGATCTGCTGCAGATGTGCTGAAAAGACCCAGACAACTGAGCTTTGGGAAGTGGGCCGGGAGATAACAGCTGCAGAATGTGATGGAATAGGGTGGCTGCTCTCTACTCTTTCTTGATGTCGGCCTCCTCATATTCAGTTTACTCCTCTGCTCTATCTGGCACCCAAGTCGCATCAGTGATCTCATCATCATCATCATCTCCATCTCCTCCATCTTCATCATCACCAATACCACTGGAGACCACTTGGCAATACGTTGTGGCTGGGGGAATATGAATACCAAGTTTTCTACCAGTGTTCTTCCATCTCTCTAGGCTCATGTTCCTGTCATCCTCAACCTCAGAACCAACATCTGAATGCAGTAATGGCTGGACATCATCAAGGAGCAAGTGGCTGACGCTGTGGTCAAATAACTCAGCTGACTCCTCCATGGTTGATGTTGGGGCTATGGCAGGAATAGATGTGGACAAGGAGGCAGGTTTATCCACTCTGGCAACTGCAGGGGACTGTACACTTGTCTCTTCTTGCGTGACAGAGGATGAGGAGGATGAGGAAGGTTTAGTAAGCCAGTCCACCACCTCCTGCATGCTGTGGCTGGATAGCATGGGCAAACTCACTAAACAGATGAAATGATGCCCTGCCTGAGGACTGACCACCACATCCACCTTTGCCTGTGGACACATTTGTTGCTGGCCCCCTTACAGTGCCAAGGGAACGTCTGCCTCTCCTTGTTGTCCTCCAAGATTATTGGGAGAATGGGGCGGTGCTTATAAGCAAATGTAAATAAGAAGTGGAAATCTGTACATAGATGCACTTTAATCAATGTAAAGAGGTGTTTGGTGCACTTTAATTTGATTACTCACACTACACAGACACACTCCATGGATACACTATAATATACTGCAATATAATGTGTCAAACATACAGTGACGCACAGAACTATATGGTGTTAAACATACAGTAACACACACAGGAGTAAATGGTGTTAAACTGACATTAACTCACACAGAAGTAAATGGTGTTAAACTTGCAGTAACGCACAAAACTATATGGCGTTAAACTGGCAGTAATGCACACAGAAGTAAATGGCGTTAAACTTGCAGTAACGCACAAAACTATATGGCGTTAAACTGGCAGTAATGCACACAAAACTATATGGCATTAAACTGGCAGTAATGCACACAAAACTATATGGCATTAAACTGGCAGTAATGCACACAGAACTATATGGCGTTAAACTGGCAGAAATGCACAGATAAGTAAATGGTGTTAAACTTGCCGTAATGCACAAAATGATATGGAGTTAAACTGGCAGCAACGCACACAACACTATATGGCGTAAAACTGGCAGTAACGCACACAGAAGTAAATGGCGTTAAATTTGGAGTAACGCACGCAGAAGTAAATGCCGTTAAATTTGGAGTAACGCACGCAGAAGTAAGTGGCGTTAAACTTGCCGTAACACACAAAACTATATGGTGTTAAACTGGCAGTAATGCACACAAAACTATATGGTGTTAAACTGGCAGTAATGCACACAGAAGTAGAGTTCAGCGAACTTCTAGAAGTTTGGGTTCTGCTGGTTCTTTGGGACAAAGTCCGGGTTCGGGTCCGGACAGAACCCGAACTTTGCCCCGGACCCTAAACCCCATTGAAATCAATGGGGACCCGAACTTTTAGGCACAAAAATGGCTGTAAAAAAGTCCTGGAAAGTCCTAGAGGTCTGCAAAAGGAAGGAAAATGGGGGTAAGGGTGGGACAAGTGCCCTACAAAGAAATGGGGACAGGGAAATAACTTTAAATATTTTTTAAAAAATAAAAACATAAAAACAAAAAAAAAATGGAGGTGGATGTGTACCATCTTCAAACTGCGTGTGAAAAGTATTATTTAACGGTAGAAGCCATATCACTGTTCTAAAATCATCTTCAAACTGTGTGAAAAAAGTATAAATTAGCCGGGAGAACCCATATCACTGTTCTACAATCACCTGGAAACTGTGTGTTAAACTTAAATTAAAACCGGGAGAACCCATATCACTGTTCTAAAATCATCTGGAAACTGTGTGTTAAACTTAAATTTAACACACAGTTTCCAGATGATTGTAGAACAGTGATATGGGTTCTCCCGGCTAATTTATACTTTTTTCACACAGTTTGAAGATGATTTTAGAACAGTGATATGGCTTCTACCGTTAATTAATACTTTTCACACACAGTTTGAAGATGGTCCACATCCACCTCCATCTTTGATTTTTTTATGTTTTTTTTTTTTTTTTAAATATTTAAAGTTATTTCCCTGTCCCCATTTCTTTGTAGGGCACTTGTCCCACCCTTACCCCCATTTTCCTTCCTTTTGCAGACCTCTAGGACTTTTCAGGACTTTTTTACAGCAATTTTCAGAACTGTTAGTAAAATTACCAGAACCCCGGACCCGAACCCGGACTTTTTTTGAAAAGTCCAGGTTCGGATATAGGTCCCGGACACCCAAAAGTTTGGTACGGACCCAAACTTTACAGTCTGGGTTTGCTCAACACTACACAGAAGTAAATGGCATTAAACTAGCAGTAACGCACAAAACTATATGGCGTTAAACTTGCCGTAAGGCACAAAACTATATGGCGTTATACTGGCAGTAACGCACACAGAACTATATGGAGTTAAACTGGCAGTAACGCACACAGAAGTAAATGGCGTTAAATTTGGAGTAACGCACACAGAAGTAAATGGCGTTAAACTTTCCATAACGCACAAAACTATATGGCGTTAAACTGGCAGTAATGCACACAAAACTATATGGCGTTAAACTGGCAGTAATGCACACAAAACTATATGGTGTTAAACTGGCAATAAATGCACACAGAAGTAAATGGCGTTAAACTAGCAGTAATGCACAAAACTATATGGCTTTAAACTTGCCGCAAAGCACAAAACTATATGGCGTTATACTGGCAGTAATGCACACAGAACTATATGGAGTTAAACTGGCAGTAACGCACACAGAAGTAAATGGCATTAAACTTGCAGTAACGCACAAAATGATATGGCGTTAAACTGTCAGTAACGCACACAAAAGTAAATGGCGTTAAATTTGGAGTAACACACACAGAAGTAAATTGCGTTAAACTTGCAGTAACGCACACAGAATTAAATGGCATTAAGCTTTCAGTAACGCAATCAAATATATGGTGTTCAACCATCACTACACTGATGCTATTTGAACTGTCCCTACTCTAGCTATACAATGTAAAGATTAGTGACACGGTCTCACTACACTACACTGGAACTATCTGAGCTGTCCCTACTCTACATATACACTAAGGTATGTATGAATGACACAGTCTCACTACACTACAGTGAAACTATCTGAGCTGTCCCTACTCTAGCTGCACACTATGCAAAGCTGAATGATGGTCCTCCTAATTACACTCACACTATTCCTACACTGACACTAAACTAGTATTCTACACTGACAATTGAAGCACAGTAGCACAGTATAGCACACCAAATAACTAATAGCACTGAACAGATCCCTGTTCTATCTTTCTCCATGCCAAAATCACACTGAAAATGGCTGCCATTAAAAGAATACTATTATACTGTGCAGCGGGAATGAGCCATGATTGGATAAAGTCATGATGACAGCGTCCAATCATGACTCTGACAGTGCTCTTTGCCCTGATTGGCTGAAGCTTTCACTGTTTCAGCCAATCAGGGCTTGGAATGCACTGTTCAGCACCACAATGCATTGTGGTCTGTTCAAGGGTAGGGTTGCCACATCATCCCTTTAATCCAGGACGCATATGAGTTACACAGGTTGTTCTGAGGCTAATTTAATGCAGATAAGGTACCAAGTGAGTTTAATTACCACCTTAATCAGCCACAGAACCTGTGTAATTCATATGTGTCCTGGATTAAAGGGATGATGTGGCAACCCTATTCGGGGGGCCGAACAAACTGTCGAACGTCCCGGCTGTTCGCTGAATTACTGAACAGCAAAAGTTCAGCCTGGACTTATGCTCGGGCCAAACCGTTCGCCCATCCCTACTCATCACCTCCTGCAAATAATGAACCCACATGCTGACCTAAACACCAGGGCAGTGAGATATGTGTACTCATACACATCCCCCTCCCATCTTTCTTTCCTCACTCTCCTCCTCCTCCTAATCTTTGGGGACATTTCTCCAAAACCCGGCCCTTCATTTTCTAACTGCAAAGCACAAATCCGGCACCCCTCTTCTGGCAACAGCCACAATCCATTCAGTTTACTTTCTATCCCCCTTCGCCCTTCGGAATGCACACTCCATCTGTAACAAGCTCAAATCTGTGCATGACCTTTTTATCTCTCATTGTTTTAACATACTCGCCATAACTGAAACCTGGCTTCAAGATTTTGACTCAGCTGAGGCAGTTACACCTTCCTACACTATCAGGTTCCCATCTCCAGGTACACAAAAATAGATAAAATCATCGTGTCCCTCTCTAACGGTAAGTCCCCAGGTCCAAATAGCCTCTGTAATGAGTACTTCAAAATCTTCAGTAAGGTCTTATCCTCACACATGCAAAACATTTTTGCCAAAGCAGCCCTAACCTCTTCATTTCCCTCAGAGGTCATCGCTCTTTCCAAAACAGGGAAAGATCCTACAACCCCGACCAATTTCAGACCAATTTCGTTCTTAAACACAAATATCAAAGTCTATGCAAAACTTTTGGCCAAACGCCTAACAGACATTATTCCCTCCCTGATTCAACAGGACAGATGGGCTTCATGAGAGGTAGGCAATCCGTTGATGCCACAAGAAGGATCCTGAACATTATGCATCATGCTGAGAATACCCAAACGCCTTTTCTGCTGCTTTCTATAGACACAGAGAAGGTGTTCGATAGTGTTAACTGGCAGTACATGATAATGGTCCTAGCCAAGTTTGGATTTCACGGGTCTATACTATCTGCCATTCTGGCACTGTACTCTTACCCGATGGCACAGGTCTATACATCAGTTTTTTTGACAAAAACATTTAATATTTCCAACGGGACTCGACAGGGTTGCCCCCTCTCCTCCACTATATTTAACTTTGTGATTGAACCCCCTGGCGGAGATGATTTGTTCACACCCTGGCATCACAGATTTTAAATGTAACTCTAGATCACATGATCAATCTTTGTAAGGATAATGTCATCCTCATATTGAATAATCCCCTAACCTCATGTTAGGAAAAGACTGTTTTTTTAAATTTTGGTGCTTGTGCGCGCAAGCCCCGGAAAAGCGCCAAATGACTCCATTTAATCTCACAACGCCCAGCAGCCAGTGCTGTCCATTCTACAGTGTGTGAGTGTTCCTGAGCGGAGCGACCTGATTTCCTGAGTGTCTGTACCTGTGACCCGGCTTGACATTGACGCTGTTGATTTCTGCCTGCACCGACCCCCAGCTTGCCCACGACAACTCTTCTGCTTGATCCCTGTGTACTTCTGCTGCCAGCCCGTTAACAACCCTGCCTGCACCTGACGACTCTTCTGCCTGAACCCTTTGTACCGCATTGCCAGCCCATTGCCAACCCAGCCTGCACAACCACCCACTACATGCACAAGCTTCACTGGACTTCTCACACCGCCATCAGTGATCCTGTCCAGCCCTCATGCCCCCCTGAGCTCCTGCACTACCTGTCTGCTCTACCAGGGAACCTTGAACCAGGGCCGCAAGAGTGGTTGCTTCCTGCATAAGACAGACTCCACCACCAGGTGCGTGACACCTCACTCCCACATGCACACCAGGTGTTAGCAAGCTTCAGTGCTATCTCCTACTATAGAGTTAACTTCACTATGTCCCTCATTCTAGATTTGCGAACCCAGCCGACCACCAAGATACAACTCCAATGTAAGCTACTGTTTACACGGAGCTCACAAGGGATACCCTATCTAAGCATCACTCTGATGCCACATCTTCATCTTTAGATCCATTTAATCTCAAACTACTCATCACAAACCTTGAAACACAACTTAAAAAAAATATTCCAACATAATCTCTCCTGGGCTGGCAGAATAGCCGCAATCAAAATGACAATATTGCCTCAAATTTTGTACATATTTCGGGTCCTTCCCATTCCCATTACCAACTACTACTTAAATACCCTGTCAAAACTATTGAAAAAATATGTCTGGGAAGACAAAAAAGCCAGATGCTCACATTTGAATTTGATTCTGCACAGATCTATTGGAGGCGCAGATATGGTTGATATCCTAGACTACTATTTGCGGTTAGACTTGATCAAATCCAACACTGGCTCAGAGGCTCTATTGAACCCTTGTGGCTGGATAGAATCAGCCATGGTTCCCACACAAGATTTATCCTCCTCATTCCTTTTGAGTGACCTGTGGCTGTGGAAAGCCGGGACTCATCTACTCTGTCACCACCAGGCTTCCCTTCAGGCCTATCACCACCTTCACAAACAAAAAGCAGCACTAACAATGAAAGTGGATTATAAATTCCCCCTGAAAGTGCAAGAAGCCATGATTCCCATGCTTTCTACTAGCTCACTCTGCAACTCTGGGTTAACTCATATACAAGACTTTATACATAACTCCAGACCAAAAAGGCTTGGAGACTATGATCAAGGCTTTTAATCTCCCAAGATCAATACACTTTACATGCTCCCACAGTTTATACTCTCTACATAAGTTCCCCATTCCAGAGCTCCGCATTCCTGACAAGGCATGGCGATTCTTTACCTTCATTTCATTTTTCTATAACTTTTTAAAGAACAAGCTACTCTTCAGGAAAACAGGCTCAATCCTTAAATGGAAAACTGACCTGAATGCTTCCTTCAAACCAATGGCAATCAGCCCTCCATGAAATTCACAGAGCAATGCACTGCGTCAATCACTGGGAGCTAATGTTTAAGATTGTCAACAGATGGCACCTCACACCTTACAGTTTAGCCATAATATTCCCAACTACATCCCCTATTCTGGAGAGGTTGCCGTCAGGTGGGAGATTTGTTTCACGCCCTGTGGGAATGCCCTAGTCTAACAAGTTTCTGGAACCAGGTCTTCCAAGTAATCTCTTCAATCACCGGCATTCTTCTACCACCAAACCCTAGCCTGGCCATACTGCATATTGGTATTGATTCCTACCCCAGCTCCTTTAGGCGAGTAGTGACGCACGTACTATTAGCTGCCCGAACACTCATACTCAGAAAATGGATGTCACATGACTCCCTCAACATCTCAGAAGTAATGGCTTCGGTCCAACAGAACTACACTTTTGAACAAATGTTAGCCATCAATTCCCTTACCAATACAAGCTTTGAATGTAACTGGGCCATATGGGTTGATACCCTTAGCCATAAAAAACACTAAGGAGAAGCCTCTTACCTTCACTCTTACCTTCACCCATGTTATACCTGTGTGAACATCTTAACTTGTAACTGGCAACATTACTACTTAGATACATACCCATCCTTTTGTTATTCCTGGTGTACCTATCTTTGATCACCCCATTATTTTTTAGTTATTCATCTCTTTCCAAAGTAAGAATAGATGATATGCATGTTTGTATCATTCCACCATTCTGTTCCTTATGTACTGTTTGATTGTACCTATTGTGAATGTTCAATAAAAATTATTGATTAAAAAAAAAAAGCATTTGAAAGTGCACAATGTCTTTAAACATGTTAAGGGTCTCCCTTCGTTAGGTAAAAAAATGACATTTTCAAATTTAGCAATATGTCAAATTTACCTGACTAAAATACAAGAAAACATGATTACAAATGGCATATATTTTAATCTTGAACATAATAAATATGTGTAAAATATTATACATTTCCCTTAAATGTATAGATTTATTTTCTGTCAGAGTTTTATGCAGAAGACCTAATATTTTCAATTTTATTCAGATGATTTTTTTTCTGTATAAATCAGACAAGAATGTCTGTCTGATTTAATGAATATATGTGTAGTAAGTAAGCATTTTATACAGGACAACCAGTGGAGAATTTCCATTGTTTAGATCATTTGCCTCTGAAAGCATTTCATTTTTCCTTATGAAAAACAAATCCATACATATTGCTCTTTATTTTCATTTGTTCATGCTTACCAAAATAAATCATATGTGTGCAGATAAGCATCTGTAAGCCCATACTATCATCCTGCCCTCCCTTACTGCTTTATACATTCATCATGGAAAAATAAATGTATGTATCTTATGAAACAGATCTCATTTAAGTTAATATAACAGGCCCCCAGCAATGAGTAAATATCTTTACATTTCCAGGCTGCCCTTGCATCTAGAGATGCCTGGAATCTAATGTAATGGAAATAAATTTAGACAATATGGGTTCTTACATGCAACAGATAAAGCGACTGACGTTAAAAAGATTTATTTTGTTGATGAGTTATATGGCATTTGAATGCAAAATGCTGAAGCTCATAAGATTTTTAAAATGTCACTGAGCCTCACTATAAATGTGTATGCTTCAAATAAGTTGAACATTTTCGGTTTGCATGCCTGCAATAGGAAACGGTATATATGATATTACCCAATGTATAAAGTATATAGGACCCAGATGCCTTATATGATGAAGATTTCTGATTATTTTATGAAAAGTCCATGCTGTATATAATTTAATATTGGTATATGCTGCTAGGTGCTAATTAGGGCCATCTTCCAGTGTAAAATGTTTTTAAAAATAGAAATTACCCTGGAAAAAAAAAGTTAGAACGTATACTCCCTGGGGAAGAGCATCAAGCTTAGCACCAGAACCCCATTGAAGTCTAATTTTTTCTGGCCTTTTTGAAGGCCAGTTTGCAAGCTTTTGTTAAAGAAAATGTATTGGTAGCTGGGCAGTACCATGGGGGACATATATGAAAAAAAATTGTATCAAAAATACTATTGAGCAGGCAGGTGACCTTTTACTGTGGCTTAAAGGGCAACATGATTTTTTGACCTATATGAGGTTCATCTATGAAGATCTGCACATGCTTTGATTAAAGCTTTCTGTGGTCTGCAGGATATCATTTGGAACGAGCCACTGTCTGCCAAGCTACTAGACTGTAAGATATTTTTGTTTTTATTATTTCTTTTATTGCCATTTCAAGTAAGATAAAGATACAAAAGTGTAGGCAGGCAATTAAAGAGGTTGTAAACCCAAGATAAAAAAAAACTGTACGACAAAGGCATAGTGGGCTAGTATGCATCGTATACTAGCTCATTATGAATTACTTACCTTAGAACGAAGCCCCTGCAGTGGCGACCGCACACCATTAAGGCAGCTGACATTTTCCCTGGTGTTTCTTCTGGGTTCACAGGCTCTAGCACTGTGAGTGACCGGAGCCACGATGGCGTCACTCCCGCGTGACACAGGGCTCTGGAGAAATAGTACATACAGACATTCCTTTAGAGCGCATGTGCTGATGATGTAATTGGCGGTGTTTATTGTAAATCTCCTAAATGGTGCAAGTTTAGGAGATATATATAGGTTTACCTGTAGGTACAATTAAATAAGAAGACTTGATTTCCTTTTTAAGCTCCCACATTTCGAAATTAATACATTAAGTAAGCTTTGATATATACATTACAATATCCTATACATCCCTAAATTATCAATAACCATATTAAATAAAAGTTTTTATATTTATTTTAGTAGGGAAAAAGGTAGAGGGAAAAAGAAAAAAAGGAAAATGGGAGGGGAAAAGGGGGGAGATGCTTTGCATTAAATTCCATATCGGGGGTGCATATAAAATACTGATCGACTTCTAGTAGAAAAGTAAAACAAAGTGATATGATATGGTATTATCATGGATATATAATAGTATTATAATACAGTGGAGTAGTTTTAAACTCAAACCAGCAGGCCCACATCTTAGAGTGGAACAAAAACAAAGCTGCGCTTGTGTAGGGATAATAAAAACGTGTATAAGTGGAAGGTGTTAGAACAAATAAATGTGAACAAATATGTGATCAAAATAAGTCCAATCTTGAAAGCAACACAAAGTCCATTAATTAAATCCTCCACAGAAGTGAGTCTACATGCATCACACGAATCCAACAGTGAACAAGACCTCCACCACGATAAGTTGTGCCCTTACCGGAACTTTAGGACCTCTTATGACAGGAGGTCAAACACGCATATGTGGATTGAGCCTCCACTGGGCCAATTTGGTCTCCGGTTCACGGGACGCCCAATTCAATCGATTGGTTCCTCTCCTGTCCTGGGGTGGGAAGTATAGAAAACCACTTCCACGGATATGTGATCAGTGAAGTAGGCGAACACAGATCCACACACTTCCTCTCCAGGGGAGTCACGAAAACCCAGAAAGAAATGGCCCAAATAGTGTGATACCGTTGACATAAAATGATTTATTAAAAAGTCTAAGAAATAAACTCACATTTATCCG
>BLSH010146104.1:525524-537218 GCA_018402905.1 Glandirana rugosa
TGCGTACATTTCAATGTACGTTACAAGGGATATTTGAGGGGATTTAATGATATTATGTTTTCCTTCGGTAAACTAAACTGGGTACCCATTAAAGTAAAATGACATGAAGTGTCGGTTATCCGACTATATCCTTCAGTTAAAGGGGTGTAAATAATTTAGACCGATTTAGGAACCAAGGATCCATAACCTCCGTTACCAGACATGGCTGAAATTGGGTTACCTTTTATGAGATTCTACACCTTCTATATACCTTTTGACGCGATGGGGACTGTTTATTATTTAGGGACACATGTGTCGACGTTGTTATTTCACGCTAGAGAAAGATTGGACTTATTTTGATCACATATTTGTTCACATTTATTTGTTCTAACACCTTCCACTTATACACGTTTTTATTATCCCTACACAAGCGCAGCTTTGTTTTTGTTCCATTTGTATTTGAGGTGTAGAGATCGCACTTTATTGTTGCAGCTGTGTACACAGGGATTTATTATTTGTCAGGGGTAGCGCAGTTTTCCATATATCTTCCACATCTTAGAGTATTTTCCATTGGGTTAAAGTCGGTACAGACCATTGCCTCCAATACCTAGGAACCAAGGATTTAGCCAGATTTAATAAATGTGGGGAAATTGACTTCCTATATCAGCCTATTGGCTGTGAAGTACAGTAAAATGAAATTACCCATGGGTCAAATCAAATGGCTTCCTTTTGTATTATAGTAATTTAGGGGAGTTTATAGGGAACATTGCATGTAACTTTACATGCGTGCAATACCACCTAGCAAGCAACTTATAATTGACTTCCTCTATTCTGGAAGAAAGGGAGGATGTATGAGAACATTTCAAAATCGTGTCCCTTTGTGTATCATTATAGGATTGTAAATCTGTGTCCCACCAGGCCAGCTTTGCCGGGAAACCCCGCTCTTGTAGGGAAAGGAGAACTTTGTAGAATTATGAAACGAAATGCTGTGGGTAAACTTTACCTCGCATTATGGCCTCCACAGGAGCTAATTCATCTTATGATCAAATAGGCTGTGGTAAACTGGGCACAAAATGTGATAGCTGGGCATATCACCATTGTTCTATATAATTATGTCTTGTGGAACCACATATAAATTGAATACATTTAATTTCTCCTCAATTATGCAATAAAGTTGGAGTTTCTTGTCCAAAAACCATGACCTACAACCTTTATCTAAAGAGCCAGGTAAAAAATAAGAGTGATTTAAAAACCACTTGCTGACTGCTGGCCATCATATAACATCCTGGATTTTGAGTGGTGATATCTGGATGATGCCTACAGCTACAGGCACCATTCAGATATAATTTTTTTCAGCCGACAATTCTGTGCACCATAAGAATGATCATAGCAGCATCTTAATCATTCTAATAGGCAGCGAGAGGGGACATACCCTTTCCCATCAACCTCTGGTGCTTTTCCGAGTCCCCCCGTGCCATTGGCAGCCCGGAGAACAAATTCGTCACCACCAGAAGCTTGCCAGGGAGATGACTGGTGAACATCTGGTCACTGGTCATCTCTATGACTATGGGAGGCCCAGGCACGATGTTACAACATCACGTCTGGGCCGGCTCTAGTAAACAAATCCCTGGATGCGGCTGGAAAGACCAGAATCATTCTTTTTTTTTATCTCAGTCTTTCCAGTCTGGAGAAGAGATGAGGGGTCTTATTCACCCCATATCTCTCCATAAAGAGTACCTGTCATGCATTATTCCTAGTACAAGGGATGTTTACATTCCTTGTACTAGGAATAAAAGTGATAAAAAAAACTTAAAGACACGGTTTAAAATAAAGGTAAAATAAACAATAATAAAAAAAAAATCAAAGCGCCCCCATCCCTGTAAGCTTGCACACAGAAGCGAATGCATACATAAATCCCACCCACATATGTAAACTGTATTCAAACCACACATGTAAGGTATCGCTGTGAACGTTAGAGTGAGAGCAATAATTCTAGCTCAGATCTCCTCTGTACCTCTAAACGGGTAACCTGTAATACAGTTTAAAGCATTGCCTATGGAGATTTTTAAGTACCAAAGTTTGGCGCCATTCCACGTGTGTGCGCAATTTTAAAGCGTGACATGTGAGGTTTTCCATTTACTCTGTGTAACATCATCTTTCACATCATATTAAAAAATTGGGCTACCTTTACTGTTTTGTTTTTTTCTAATTAATGAAACAGTTTTACTTAAAAAAAAATTGTGCACATGCACTAACTAAACCTCTAAATGGATATCAATCGGCATGCAAAAAACATCACACAACACAAAAGTGCTTGCAACAAATAATAGTGCAATTAAGAGTGCGCCCAGCATATATCTAATTACTGGCTAAAGTCCACAATCCATAAGTGTTCCATGCGTAAGATATACTAGTGAAAATGTCCATAAATATTCATATCTTCAACGTGATTATATGAAGTGTCCACAATCCTTCACCTTTTTCACCTTTACACCCAGTGAGTATCAACCCTACTCACCAGAAAGTCTGATTCCTATAACGGGAATCAAGCCAGCATTTGCACAATCAGGGTACCTATTCACACATCCTGGGAGGAAATCCCACGATCTCTGGTTATGACGCTGGATTCTAGGGGTCACTCACCTCCCATACATAGGAGGGGGTGTAAAAAATGGAGCCAATATAGTGAAGTATTGTCTATACAAAGATTTATTGCAGTTGCGAACAGTTAAAATTGGGTTAAAAGATTCTTACATTCGTCTCAAGGTGTGCAGGGGACGCCGATTGCACTCCTCCTGCAATGCAGTAAGTGGAAGTGCCGTCAGAATCGTAATGTCCTTACGCAGCGTTTCGTCAGTCAACGCGCTGACGTCATCAGAGGACATATACACAAAACTCCGCTCGTGTCTATCCTATCACGAGCCATCACAGTCTCCCTGACCAATCAGCAATTATAATCAGGCTTTGCCTCGAAGGTTTTTGTGTCTGCAATGCAGGTATTGAGAACACAAATAGCCCCAACCACCTGATATTGATACGGCGGTGGAAGAGATCACAATTACCCGGAACTTGGGTTATAATATCATCACATTGTGTACCCAACCCTGGGAGAAATTTATATACTAAAAATATATTTTCTTTTCTTTAAAAAACATATTAATATTAGGAAAATTCCTATAAGCTAATGCAAGGGAAAATTACAATTACGTATGTATAATATTTTCTTCTAAAATACTGGACTCTGTTAGTCAATATCTTACGCATGAACAATATTCAAGCTAAAAAATGTATATAAAATTAAAACGCTCATACCCACAAACAAAGGGTGTGGGTTAGTATAAGATGGAATTGATGGGATCTTAGAAAAAACCGGTGCGATATGGAGATAACCCTGAAATATATGGGACGTGTGGTACTTGAAAAATATTTAAAATTATGTGAACTCATGATATGGAATAATCTCGGTAGTTAAAATGAATTTTTTGGGATCCTGGATGGAACGTTTACATAGATAGCAAATGACATGAACATAAAATATACCATTTATAAAAAACCAAAAGCATAAAATACACATGAAATACAAATAAAAAGAATTTGGATTTTTTGGATTTGAAGTACAGATAAAAATGTATCTTAATAGTTAGAGATATAGCAGTTTAAATCTATCTCGGAATTAATACCCGCCGGATATAAAGTATCCAAGCAGTATATCCATTCTGTTTCATTGCAAGATATTCTCTGTGTCATGTTTCCTCCCCTCCAGTTGGGATCAACTTTGTCGATCCCAAAGAAGACTGCCTGGGTGGGATCCCCCTTATGGTGTAGTCTAAAGTGATTGGAGAGAAAGAAGTTTCACAAATGAAGAGAGAAGACCTTCTAAGAGAGAAGGACTCACCCCAAACAAGATCGCCAGAAGAATGCCCACCTGTATTAAGATACATTTTTATCTGTACTTCAAATCCAAAAAATCCAAATTCTTTTTATTTGTATTTCATGTGTATTTTATGCTTTTGGTTTTTTATAAATGGTATATTTTATGTTCATGTCATTTGCTATCTATGTAAACGTTCCATCCAGGATCCCAATAAATTCATTTTAACTACCGAGATTATTCCATATCATGAGTTCACATAATTTTAAATATTTTTCAAGTACCACACGTCCCATATATTTCAGGGTTATCTCCATATCGCACCGGTTTTTTCTAAGATCCCATCAATTCCATCTTATACTAACCCACACCCTTTGTTTGTGGGTATGAGTATTTTAATTTTATATACATTTTTTAGCTTGAATATTGTTCATGCGTAAGATATTGACTAACAGAGTCCAATATTTTAGAAGAAAATATTATACATACGTAATTGTAATTTTCCCTTGCATTAGCTTATAGGAATTTTCCTAATATCAATATGTTTTTTAAAGAAAAGAAAATATATTTTTTAGTATATAAATTTCTCCCAGGGTTGGGTACACAATGTGATGATATTATAACCCAAGTTCCAGGTAATTGTGGTCTCTTCCACCGCCGTATCAATATCCGGTGGTTGGGGCTATTTGTTTTCTCAATACCTGCATTGCAGACACCAAACCTTCGAGGCAAAGCCTGATTATAATTGCTGATTGGTCAGGGAGACTGTGATGGCTCATGATAGGATAGACACGAGCGGAGTTTTGTGTATATATGAGGAAGTGACGGCGGAGATCACATGTCCTCTGATGACGTCAGCACGTTGACTGACGAAACGCCGCGTAAGGACATTACGATTCTGACGGCACTTCCACTTACTGCATTGCAGGAGGAGCGCAATCGGCGTCCCCTGCACACCTTGAGACGAATGTAAGAATCTTTTAACCCAATTTTAACTGTTTGCAACTGCAATAAATCTTTGTATAGACAATACTTCACTATATTGGCTCCATTTTTTACACCCCCTCCTATGTATGGGAGGTGAGTGACCCCTAGAATCCAGAGTCATAACCAGAGATCGTGGGATTTCCTCCCAGGATGTGTGAAGAGGTACCCTGATTGTGCAAATGCTGGCTTGATTCCCGTTATAGGAATCAGACTTTCTGGTGAGTAGGGTTGATACTCACTGGGTGTAAAGGTGAAAAAGGTGAAGGATTGTGGACACTTCATATAATCACGTTGAAGATATAAATATTTATGGACATTTTCACTAGTATATCTTACGCATGTAACACTTATGGATTGTGGACTTTAGCCAGTAATTAGATATATGCTGGGCGCACTCTTAATTGCACTATTATTTGTTGCAAGCACTTTTGTGTTGTGCGATGTTTTTTGCATGCCGATTGATATCCATTTAGAGGTTTAATTAGTGCATGTGAACAATGTTATCTTATGATTGTACGTTTCTGTAAGGAGATAAATCTTCTTATGAGTAAGTTTTCTCTTAGAACCACTAGAGGGAGCGCGGTTCATTATTATCCACATTTATTGTTTTCATATATATGAATATCGTACCAGCAGCTTCCCACATTTGATTGATTGAGCTTTACATTTGATATCTGTTGCGCAAATACCATCCAATATTACTTAAAAAAAATTGTGTTTGGAAAAATTGCTGCGCAAATAGTGTTTGACAAAAAAAGTTGCAATGACTGCCACTTTATTTCGCAGGGTCTCTGCTAAATATATATATATATATATATATTTATATATATATAATGTTTGGGGGTTCTGAGTAATTTTCTAGCAAAAAAACATGAGTGGAGAGTTGTGTTTCAAGGAGTGTCGTGAATGCAAGGAGTCCAAAATGGCCAAGGTGGATAGTGTCAGAACAGATGCTGGGGACACCAAATCCCTATATGTACACAGTAACCATGCTGCAATTGATAGATCACCTTCTGCCATATTCCAGCTGCACCCAAAGCTTGGAGTCCCTAGCATATTTCCAATCCACTATCCATGTTAAGGCTAGTGCCTGATAGTATAACTTAAAATTAGGTAAGGCTAGGCGGCCCGGCCCTTTTGTATGATACAATGTGTCATGGGAAACTCTTGTATGCTGACCTTCCTATTTAAAATGGGAAATCAGAGGTTGAAGTGTAGGAAAAAAAATCTCTAGAAACACCGTGGGGAATCATTTGAAAAATAAATAAGATCTGCGGTAATGTATTAATTTTGACTATATTTAGTTTAACAAACTAGGAATGAGAAATATGAGTCCATCTATGTAAATCAGACTTTATTGCATTCAGAAGAGGGAGTTATATCAAAACAAATTAATTAAATTCAATTAATTCCCAAATATTTTAAAACCCTAAATTGCCAGGTAAATGGAAATAATGGAGAGAGCATCATGGCTTCTCTTTAAGGAATCGCAATATTAAGTATCTCAGACATTTTAATTTTAAAGATAGAAAGGGTTTGAAAACCTGTAAAGAAGCCATTATGTTTGGTAGAGTGACTCAGGTTGCTGAATGTAGAACAAAATATCATCCGCATATGCGGACAACTTATGTTCGACTGCCTGGACCGTCACGCTGTGATATCCGAATTTAGTCTAACTGTCAAAGATAAGGTTCTAACGAAATGGCAAATAATAGAAAGAAAACAAACCATTTACCCGCATCCTAGCGGTTGGAGAGGCATCAAGAGTGGAAATGCAATGAAGCAGCTTGGGGCCAAGCACTATGAACTTCAATGTTGTCATTAACTACTTCAGCCCCGGAAGGATTTCACACTTTAGGACCAGAGCACTTTTTGCGATTCGGCACTGCGTCGCTTTAACTGACAATTGCGTGGTCGTGCGATGTTGTACCCAAACAAAATTTGCGTTCTTTTTCCCCCACAAATAGAGCTTTCTTTTGATGATATTTGATCCCCTCTGTGTCATTTATGATTGCTGCTATAAATAAAAAAAGAGTGACAATTTTGCAAAAAAAAACAGTTTTTCTTACTTTTTCCTAAAATACAAATAAAAAAATATATATAAAAAAAATTTTATTTCATCGGTTTTGGCTGATTTATACTCTTCCTCATATTTTTGGTTAAAAAAATCGCAATTGGAGTTTATTGATTGGCTTCCGCAAAAGTTGCCGCGTTTACGGATGACGAGAATTAATTTCCGGGGTCTTTATTTTTTTTTTATTTTTTACTATTATTGGTGGCAATCTGCAATTTTTAGCGGCACTGATATTTTGCGGCGGACATGTCGAACCATTTTGCCACTTTTTTGGGACAATTGGCATTTATACAGCTATCAGTGCTATAAAAATGCACTGATTACTGTGTAAATGCCAGTGGCAGTGAAGAGGTTAACCAGGAGGGGGCGCTCTAAGGGTTAAATGTTTTCCCTAAGCGTGTTCTAACTGTATGGGGGCTGGGCTGGCAGTGAGAGTGGAGTGATCATGGATTCCATATACAGGAAGCCTGTGATCCCAGCCCTTCCCCCTCTATGAGAACAGAGATCCTCTGTTCTTTCACTGTGGGGGGGCCATTATGGATAGCCAGCGGAGATCGAGTCTGCCGTACCCGCTCCCTGGCCCCCGGACACAGTGAGTGCTCAAGCGCCCCTCTGGTGGCACGCACACATACACAATACTAGTTATCGCAACTATCGCAACTAGCCACTCTGCCGCCGTCATGCCGAAAGTGGTTAAGTAGTCCCGGTCCACCCTATCAAATGCTTTTTCAGTATCAGTAGAAAGTAGAAGGGTGGGCTGGGAGCACTACCATACATAAGAAATAATAGACTAAGTTCATAACTAGTGTGAGGGATTAGCTCTTGTAGGGATCACCTTTCCTGGGAAGAAGGCAGTTTAGACAGCAGTTTCTTTCAAATCTGGCTTGCAGCCATGTTTATTGGAGCAAAGGTTGCATTTTTTAAAACAAACAAAACATAAAATAAATCCTTGTCATCCAGGCTCGAAACTAAACAAATCAGGATACCTCTCTAAGCGGTGTCAGGCTCCTCCCAAACACCCACAAAACAAAGTTATAGCAAACCTTTTGTTTAGTCCAAAAACACAAAAGTTCCGTATGTCAGTTCTCTCAGGCTGATAGCTCTGAGTTCCAGGGTAGAGCAAACCCTTGCTCTCTTCCTGGTCATTTAAACACCACTGGAGAGTGGACACCAGTGGACCAAAAAATCCAGTTTGGAACCAAGCCTGCCGAGGTGGCTGGTAACACCTGGACCGGATTCCACCTTAGTCCACTCAAAATGAATGCATGCGGGGCGACAGATAGCGTCCATCTACTACTGCGCCTCACATAACATCACACTAGTTATCCCTCGCTTCACGGGCATGGATAAAACCTGATGTGTCTTTCTCGGGTTTTGGGAGAACAGTCGTATAGGCTGTTAGTGATTCTGGGCGAAATCCTACTGATCCCAATCCCACTGATCCTGCGATGGAATTGGCATATGAAGACAATTATGGTACAAGAATAAAGTTGAGCGAACACCTGGATGTTTGGGTTCGGTGGGTTCGGCCGAACTTGGGGAAAAAGTCCGGGTTCGGGACTGAACTTGACCCGAACTTTACCCCGAACCACATTGAAGTCAATGGGGACCCGAACTTTTCGGCACAAAAATGACTGTAAAAAAGTCCTGGAAAGTGCTAGAGGGCTGCAAAAGGAAGTACAATGATTTTAGAACAATAATCTGTCCCTTACAGCAACAGCAGGAACCTGACCCTATAGGAGTAGGCAATGATTTTAGAACAATAATCTGTCCCTTACAGCAACAGCAGGAACCTGACCCTATGGAAATAGAAGATGATTTTAGAACAATAATCTGTACCTCTAAGCAGTAGACTCTACCTAGTCCAGTCAGATCATTCTGTAATGCAGGATGAGATGTTATTTTATCTGCAATCTGTCCCTCACAGCGCCGGCAACATCCTCTCCCTGCACTACCCAGAGAGCATGTGACATGCAGCACTAAGTGACTCCAACTTATAAAGAGGCTGGGTCACATGATGCACTGGCCAATCACAGCCATGCCATTAGTAGGCATGGCTGTGATGGCTTCTAAGGGCAAACCAGTGAAACGCTTGTTGATTGGCTGCCCTGCAGCTATTCAACATGTGTTGTCAAATATCTGAACCCAGAACTCAAACCCAAACTTTTTTCAAATGTCCAGGTTCGGGTCTGAGTCACGGACACCCCAAAGTTTGGTACGGACCCGAACTTTACAGTTCGGGTTCGCTCAACTCTATACAAGAATATTCTGGAACTTTTTGTAGTATAAAACAGTATATCCATCTGGTCCTGGTGCTTTACCAAGAGGAGTAGATTTTAAAACAGTAATGAATTCCTCTTCTGAGAATTTAGTTTCACATTTTTTAAGGATATTCATGGGAAGTTTAGATAACCCAGCTTGTTGTAAATATTGTATAATTGTATGCTTTACCTCAGAGGAAAGAGTTTGATAGTCACCTTTCACATTATAAAGGTCCCTATGTACTGAATGCTTCTGCTATGCACGAAGTAGTGTGTACTTTATCACCTAAAGGAGATCTAATTTTAGCTATATCATTTATAGATTTTTTTCTCCTTCAAGGAGCGAACCTGTAACTTGCCCGGCTTGTCTCTCCATTCATATAATTGTTGGGAGACAATCTGGTAGCGTTTTTAAGATCAGGGTCTAGTAAAGACTTAAGCTCCTCACGTTTCTGCGTTAAAGTTAGCAGAACTATTTTGTTCAAGGATCATTTATGAACCCTCCAAATTAGCTGTTTGAATAAGTCATCTACTTTCCTACGTTGTTCCTTCTTTTTTTTAGCTCCACGGTCAATCAATCTCTCACTAGTATAAGCTTTATGCGCCTCCCAAATCAGATTTAAGAAGATTAGCTATGGAGGTGGAAAGGTCATCAACATCCACAGGGTCGGAAAGGAGGAAATTATTATAGGAGTAGTAAAGGCAAAAGGTTTTTTATCTTAATGCATTCTATTAATTAGGATAAAAAAATCCTTCTGTGTGTAGCAACCTCCCCAGCACCTTCGAATACTTACCCGAGACAGCGATGTCCACAATTCCCTCGGCTGTCCAGGACTCTCCTCCTGATGAGCTGAGACACAGCAGAGGTGCTATTGGCTCCCCTGGCTGTCAATCAAAGTCAGTTAGTCAATCAAAGGAGAGAGGGGGTGGGGTCAAACAGCAGCTCCATGTCTGAATCGACACACAGGGCTGCATCTCGGCTCGGGTGCCCCCATAGCAAGCTGCTTGCTGTGGGGGCACTTGACAGGAGGGAGGGGCTAAGAGCGGCAAAGCGGGACCCCAGAAGAGGAGGATCCGGGCTGCTCTGTGCAAACTGCACAGAGGAGGTAAGTGTGACAAGTTTGTTATTTAAAAATAAAAAAACAAGACTTTACAATCACTTTAGGCTTCCTGTTATACTGCCATGTAGGTAAGTTCGAAAAAGTCAAACAAGTTTAAACAGGAGCATGATCAGAGAGGGAGGTAATCCCTATAGAGGCAGATTGAAACATTGGGAGATGGTAATGGTCAATCAAAATGTTATCTATTCTAGAATGTGAGTCATGAATTTTGGAATAATAGGAAAAGTCTTAAGTTTTTGGGTGGAGGACCGCTAGGCATCGATCAATTGAGCATCGTACAAACATTTTTTTGATATATGCTAGTCATTTACAAAGTATGTCAATGGGAAGTATCTAATAAGCAATCTAGTAAAACAAGCCCAAAAGTCCCTCAATTTAGCCAATAATTGAGAAAAGAATGTCAGCTTATATGCATTTGGGCAATATACATTTACTAAAGTACAGGGGCAGTCCCCTATCGTGCCTCTAAGAAACAAATATCTCCCATAATTATTCATTAGCATTTGTTTGAAGATAACGGAGAGATTCCTGTGCACACCAATAGCAACACCCTTTGCTTTATTAGTTTAAATATATAGAGTAAAAGTCCACGCACACAACAATTGCAAAGTTTAAAAGAAATGGTAAAAAGTATAATACAGGCTGCTCGCAAACAACAACTGATCCAATTGTTCCAATAAATATAGAAAAAATTGCAGCGCCCAAACGGTATGACGCAATATTCATAAATAATGACATATAAATAGTAAAACATTAAAAGGTTATGGTCCCAACGTGGGAGAAGGTTATAAGATATGAGAGGTGAGTCCCAGTATTCTTGTATCCCAATAGATCAGGAAAATCCTACCAGCATCAGAATGCTCAAAAACGCAGGGGTATTCTGATAAATCCAATAAGTGGTAATGGATATATGCTTACCAGAATCCCATAGGGCATGCACAGATATCAAAGTAAATCAATGAGATGAGTGGTCAGATGTCATCAGGGGTCCTGGTGAAGAACATACAGGTCACGGATATCCAGGAAGAGGTGGTCCGGAACTTCTCAGATGTCATCAATAATTCAAGGGTCGAGACCAGGAAGGGGCGAGGACCAAAATCTTGGTTCGGATAATTGCCTCCAACTTCTCCAAACGGTCACTCCCAGAGGTTATTGGTAGATGGCATATTGCAGTGAATAGAGACAAAAACCGCAATAGTGTAATACTGTATAATCTTATTTATTGCAGAAAAAATGAATAATACTCACAAAGTATAAGAATAAGGAGAGCTCTCAAGATAAAAACGTGACAGGGGGGTTATGGAAACCCGACGCGTTTCGGCTCCAATAGCCGTCATCTGGGGTATAACCCCCCTCCTGTCACTACCCGTATATATAACAAATGCATACAAAATAGATAGA
>BLSH010146127.1:59730-72128 GCA_018402905.1 Glandirana rugosa
GTGTCACTCAAAGCAGCAGTATGTGAAATCTCAAATTACTCCAACAATCTGATCGTTGTGCACGATCGTAGTGATCGTTGTGTTATGCAGTGTTTGATCTGCAATCTGTCACTCAAAGCAGCAGTATGTGAAATCCCAAATTTCTGCAATCTATCCCTCAGAGCAACAGCAGTAGTAATCTCAGGATGCAGGATCAGATGTTAAAATGTCTGCAATCTCTCCCTCACAAAAACAACGACAGCTTCCTCTCCCTACACTAATCCAAGAGCATGTGACATGCAGCACTGTGACTCCAGCTTATAAAGTGGCTGGGTCACATGATGCACTGGCCAATCACAGCCATGCCATTAGTAGGCATGGCTGTGATGGCTTCTAAGGGCAAACCAGTGAAACGCTTGTTGATTGGCTGCCCTTCAGCTATTCAACATGCGTGATCAACTACCAAAACCCAAATCCGAACGTTTTTTGAAATGTCCGTGTTCGGGTCCGGGTCCCAGACACCCGAAAGTTCGGTACGGACCCAAACGTTACAGTCCGGGTTCGCTCAACACTACTCAGGATACAAAGCCATTTAGTTAGAAAGACATTGTATACAGATGTCATTGCTCTTTCATCCTGCTGAGGAAAATCTTGCATTCTTTAATTAATGATCCGGGCCAGTTATGTTCCTTTGGCCTGCAACCAAAGAATTTAAGTGCACCAACGAGAGTAGCTAGCTGAAGATGCCAAAGTTACCATTGCCATACAGCATTGTACACACGTGTTCAGGGCTCTATATATGCAGTGGATGTGTGGGACAGCCTATCTGGAAAGTTAAGATATTGACTGTTGATTTGAATGCAGTATTTATTATTGGGCCTGTGGTGCCAGGAGATAGAAGAGAGGGATCTGACATAGAGAGGGTCAGTCTTCTACTCTACTCCCGCCTGGATTCATAGAGCCAAACTTGAGTAAAGGTAACCAATCTGGTACAGATTGCCATTTTTGTGACTTTATTGTTACTAAGGCCTGGTTCACACTGCTGCAAACTGTACTGCGAATAGATTGCGTTGCGATAGATTAAATTTACAAGTCATCTCCAATAACATAGTGTTCTACCAGTGCAGTTCACATTGATGCGTTGCTAATCTAATCCGTGAAGAAAAAGGGTCCTGTGCGAGTTTGATCCATGTGCGATGCTGTGCGTTGCGAATTCAGCTCCATAGACTGCAATAGAACACGGATTGAAAACGCAATCTCCCATTCACATCACTGCGATAGCTTCCCCCTCCAACTCCAGCTACAGCTTTGCAGTAGATTCGCACCAACACAGGCTAACACCTAAGGCTAGGTTCACACTGCTGCGGTGGGAATTTTCTGCGAATTGAATACGATTGCAATGCGAGTTTTTTCAGTACAGACACAAGTGCGATTTCTACATGTGTGTTTCTCATTGATCTTTGCACACACACTATTGCCAGGTGTGCCAGAGGGGACCAAGGCTGTTATTGGGGTTGAGAGGCAGTGTAACGGACTGAACATACTTAAGCGGCTCCTGCGGGGATTGCGCTACACAAGTAGTTTTAATTTCCTGCCTGAACAGACCAAAGCAATGGATTACTGCTCTTCTGATTACAGAGCAAGCCAAAATGCATGCTGCTGTACTTTTTTTGAAAGCACTGGTGTTAACTGAGGTGATCAGAATGCATGTGTTCAGGATGCATTTAAAAACATACCTGAAAGAATCTGGTGTTAACAATCCCTAAAGTAAATTTAAAGGCAAAAGGTTTTTTAGTTAGTGTTGGATACAATGGAGAAGGATTAGACTCTCTGTTGAGTTTATTGCTGCCTGTGTCCCCATTGAGGAGATTCATTTTTCTATTTGCAGTGGTGACAATTGTCACAAAGAAAGAAAGTGAGGGGAAATGCCAAATTTTGTCTTCAGAACTAAAGGAAATCCTCCAATGGGGACAGGTGTTCCAGGGACAACTGTCTAAGAGGGGAATTCTCCTAATTTTGGAGTTTTCCTCTAACTTTTTGTAGCAACTTCACAGGAAGTAAGGAAAAATGTCTCTAATGATACAGACAACAAAAGAACAGAACATTTTTTAACTCTGAAATTTTTATTTCCTAGTACATCATGTGATGGAAACATACAATGAGTTGTTGCTCTGTCTCAACCAATCGGGGGGACCCGTCCATTAAGGGAGCACAGGCGCCGCCCCCTCTGTGCAGCCACCCCTGCTATGCTATGGATAGATTCATTAAATTTATCCATGGCCGCCCACGACCACCCCCTATTCATGTGACCGACCCCTTTCTGGACACCGGCTGCATGAATTTCTAGGGCTTGGGGGTTCTTTCAAGCATCTCATTTGAGCCATAGGTTCTAATAGGCTTCAACATAGAGTGGCCACTCACATGTGTTATAAAGGCAAATGAACATTTGCCTTTCTAACACTGAACCGCCTCTCCGCCAATCAGGAAATGCGAGTATTTTACCTGTTTCCCAAATCTCTGCCGAGACACTGATGCCTGCATGCCTGCCCGCTCCTAGATGGGGTAAGTGTGGGACTAATGTCCTGACTGCCCTGGGTGCGGGGGGGGTGCCGAAGGATATACCCTCTGGTGGATGCTTCATATACCCCTCTGGTGATGTATATACATCTCTGGTGGATGCTACATATACCCCTCTGGCGATGCTGTATATACCTCTCTGGTGATGCTATATACCCCTCTGGTGATGTATATACCCTCTAGTGAAGCTATATACTCCTCTGGTGATGCTATATACTCCTCTGGTGATGCTATATACTCCTCTCGTGATGCTGTATACCCCTCTGGTGATGCTATATACTCCTCTGGTGATGTATATACCCCTGTGGTGATGCTATTTACCCCTCTGGTGATGCTATATACTTCTCTGGCGATGCTATATACCCCTTCGGTGATGTATATATCCCTCTGGTGAGGCTATATACCCCTCTGGTGATGGTGTATATATCCCTCTGGTGATGCTGTATATACCCCTCTGGTGATGCTGTATATACCCCTCTGGTGATGCTGTATATACCCCTCTGGTGATGCTATATACTCCTCTGGTCATGATGTATATACTCCTATCTGGTGATGCTGTATACTCTATCTGGTGATGCTGTGTACCCTATCTGGTGATGCTGTATATACCCCCTATCTGGTGATGCTATATATATCCCTATCTGGCGCTGCTGTATATCTATTAATGCTGGGCTGTATACTCCTGACACAATGGGTGGAATCTATAAGGGGTGGGACTTATGAGATGTGGGAGGGGTCAAAAAGGAAGGGCGTGGTCTGGCGCCCCCCATCCTAAAATTTCCCCAGCCGCCACTGCAACCGATAGAGCCATAAATGTGGGAATTCTGTAAACGTCCATGTAGATTTACCAGGAGAGAAAAATAACAGAGAGGTAAGTGTACAATTTTCCATATCCTGGTGCATCATGACAGCATACAACTGAAATTAACTAGTCAAGAAGGTGAAAATAAAGCACAGAATGTATTGAATAGTGAAGAAGTGCAACAGTAAACTATGGCTTTGCAGCATTCTGCTGAATTTAAGTGTTCTGAATCTACTCTGTAATGTAAAATAAAAGAGTTCTGGTAGACCACATAGCCGTCTATCATATCAGGAGAAATTCTGCCCAAGAAGTTGCCTGTACCCTCTTTGTATGTGCCTTCAGGTACCTTAAGGTTGTGTAATATGTATCAGTTTGCAGCTGCTTAACAATTTCTTAATCCATAGGGAACTAGAAATAGTCTCTCCAAATTTTTGAAGGAAGAGGTTACAGTCAAATAGCACTTGAAGACAAGCCCTACATCTAGTGGATGTGCATGTTGTGATTCAGGCATAAAGAAAGGAAGGAGGTACAATCTCGTAATTTAAGTCGAAGCTAGATAACACCTTTAGGATAAATTGTTCCTTATGGGCAAACACCTGTAGCTCTGACACTCATTTGGCTGAGGTTATAACCACCAGATATACCATATTCAAAGTAAGGTTTCACACTGAGTCTGATCATAGGGAAAGGTCTTGAGAGGGCTTTCGCGACCACACTTTAATCCTATTTTGGAAGGATGACTTTCTTGGTGGTCTGACTTTGACACAGGCTTTTGAATTGAATGACTAGATGAGTAAGCACACATTTGACATTAGTCAGTGCCGAAAAGTACATGAATTTTGACTATGCCATGTGGTAAATTTTTAGTAGCATTTCTCACTTTTAGGGGGAAAACTGAAAAGATGCCAAACCTCAGCGCTCACTTCATTCAAGGTAGTCTAGGTGATGCTGCTCTCCCTGAGCGGGGAAACTCCAAACAGTCTAAAAACAAACAAAATGGAGAGCGCAAAAACGCCTAGTGCATTACCTTTGTAACACAGGAGAATTTATTAAAAAGCAGAAAACATACTCACAAACATAAGAACAAACAGCACATATCATGAAAGCTTCCGTAACTAGACAAGCCCCCTTCCTCAGAGCTGATCCAACCCCATATGGGTACTTAATTTATATGGTTTCTAGGTCCGAACTTCTCCCACTACCACCAAAGACATCGGCAAAGCCCACCACTTGTGGGGTCAGGGGAGAGTGTACGAAGGTCTCCACTCACAAACTGCCCTAGCTGGTAACTAATACCGACAAATGCTGTCAAACTAAGACTCTCCACCAAGCATCAGCTGGGAACAGGAAGTGCAAACCGCACTGCCCCCTTCCCGCTGTGCAATACATGTCAATTCAGTACAAATTGCAGATAAAGATTATCCTGGTGAAACTGCTGCCCTTACATCTCTCATTGTAGATAGGCTAAAACGGCTCTTAACAGCATCCCCAGATCCCCTGATGTAATACAGGAATGTGAAAATATCCTGATCCGTTTCTGCTACAGGGCCGGGTGTACTTCCTGCCTGTGACACATGACGTGTCACAGAGGGGCGGGGATCCTGTTCTAATGACGCTCCCACCTGACAGGAGCTCTACTGCTGGTCCCTCCCTGTAGGCGTGACTGAACCTAGGGAGTAGACATCACCATGATGTCCGCCCCATATACATTGGCAGTGGTGCACCCGCTTATCCACAGTCCCGAGAATGGCTGTCAGCCATTCCAGGACATCAGCTAGTGAAGGCATGACCACCCAGGTGGGGGAGAAAGCTATGGCTGCATGTGTCACCACCGACCCCAGCCGCCACCTGCCCATACTGAAGGGCAGAGAGCCAAACCATATATGGGAAATTAGTAATGTCTAATGTCACATGTCAATATATATAGATCCATACATAATAATAAAACTTTGACCAATAAAATTCAATAAAAAGAATATTTGTCACATATATAGCAATCAATTAATTAATATACATAAAGACACCCCATCCTAGGTGTATGGAAGAAAGACTTAACAGTTGCTCATACTATGACAACTTATGATTGTCATGGGTATCTCCAAGAAAAGAGGGGTTGGCACGTGAGTGCGTGCACAGAGAGCAGGACAACCAAAATGGTAGCCCTGTTCCGCGCAACCCGCTGACAGAACCTGGCATCTGCCCATACTCTGTACCCAGATTATTTCATATTCGTATAAAAAACATTTGCGTTCTTCATTATAAAATCAATCTAAATACAAATATATACATGGAGGGTCACTACTGCACCCAAAAACATACACATAATGTTAAAAGCCCAAAATGGCCTTAAACCACATGGGAAATCTGCCTAAAACCAAATGATACCTACTAACTGGGTTGGGCGTCACCTAAGGAGCGCCTAGATGTGCATACAACTAACATAAACCTGACTGAAGGGTCTATACAGAGAAATCCCGAGCGAAAAAATAGTGATCAAAAATAGTGGCCCACATAGGTAGTAGAGATTTCTTTTGTGGTTTGACTCTGCTTGGAGCTATAAGGCTCTTTAGATCCCTTTGTTTACAGTATATTACCCTGGGTTTCTCAGTAATGGACCCTGAAAGGAGTGGGTCCTGTTCCAGGATACCCCAATGCCTCTCCAGAATCCTTTTAATGGCAAAAGCCTTCTGATTATACTTTGTACAAAAAGCTACATGGTAATTCTCCCTTTTCCTACCAGATCCTTCATCTCCTCCACGGGCAGCCTCACTATTGGCACTGGGACTGCTCCCTTGTTGGTATTTTTGCCTATACATATCATAGATTTCACATATAAGGTCCTTGTCATACCCTTTCTCTGTGAATGTTTTACTTAGTACGACACTTTGTTCATCATAGTCTTCCAACTTCGTACATGTACGCCCCAGCCTACAGAGCTATCCCAATGGAACATTCTATATCTACCTGGGATGGTGGTGGCTAGAGGCATGCAAATACGAATTCCCTGCTGTAGGTTTAAAATGGGTTCTGGATATTATATAGGAATTACTATCCACCATAAGTTCCATGTCCAGGAACACAAGTCTCTCCTTGTCCACTACGTGAGTGAATTGTATCCCATAAGGGTTGGACTGACAATGCTGGATGAAACCCTCCAGTTGGGAATCTGTCCAATCCAAGATGACAATAATGTCGTCTATGTACCATGCAAAGAGGACCAGGTTCGCCCCATATGGGTTGTTATTCCAAATGTAATGATGTTCCCAATAACCCATAAAAAGGTTAGCATAACTAAGAGCGAACCTGGCCCCCATAGCGGTACCCTTCAGCTGCCTGAATAATTCACTCACAAAGTAAAATAGTTATGAGTCAGGGTAAACTCAATACAATGTACCAAAAATTCAATTTGGACATAGTGTAACTTGTTCTCCCCAATTAGAAAATGTTGTACGGCCTGTATCCCAAATTTGTGTTTGATTGATGTATATAAAAATGATACATCCAAGGATACCCATTTGTATCCTTCCTGCCACCTATAATTGGAGAGAACTTCCAACATATGCCATGAATCATGAATGTATGATGGTAATTGGACCACTGAATCTTGCAGGAAAAAATCTATATAGTTCCCCAAATTGCACGTCAGACTGTCTATACCTGCTATGATGGGCCTTCCGGGAGGATCAGCCAAGTCCTTGTGCACTTTGGGGATGTGGTAGAAATGGAGCGTGACCGGGAAAGGCCTATAGAGAAAATGCCACTCCAGTTTGGTGAGAATCCCATCTTTTGCGGCTTGATCCAAAATTCCCTTAAGGGCCGCTTTGTACGCTACCACCGGATCCCCGCTGAGTCTCTCATATGTCTCCTTATCCCCTAAAAGCCTCTCTGCTTCAGCCAAATATTTGACCATGTCCTGTATCACTATCCCTCCTCCCTTATCTGCTTGCCTGATAGTGATATTGGAGTTGTCCTTTAGTGTCTTAAGAGCTTCTCTATCTTCCACAGACATAGTGATCATACGACCCCCCTCTGTTCTAGAGCACATCTTCCTAAAGTCTGAGTAGACCATCTCATAGACGGTAGATATGTAATTACCCTTTGCCCAATACGGATGAAAAATGGATTTAGGCTTAAAGGAGACACTCCTGTAGTAATAGTAGCCTGCCCATCTTTTTTCTCTCTATCTTCTTTTTTCACATAAAACCTTTTAAGTGTCAAATTACGTACAAACTTTTTGAGATCCACAAAGAGTTCAAACAGATTAGGGGTAGCGGGAGGGGCATAGTTTAAACCTTTACGTAAGAGAGCCATTTCCGGCTCCTTAAGCTGTACCTTAGAGAGGTTATAGATTTTAATAGTCTCATATGGGGTATTTATAGCTTGCCTCTTTTGGGACTTCTTACCCCCTCTTCTTCCTCTCCTAGTGAGCCTGACCTCTTCTGTCTGTTCGTACCCTCCACCGCATGGCTCTTCAATAAAAAAGTCAGTGAGGTAGTGGGAGGCTGGGCCAAAGAGCCTGTGGGGGAAATGGGAGTGTGTCCCCCATCTTCTCCATTTGACAAGGCTTTGACTTGCATAAGGGAGGCTGAGCATGATTGTCCCCTCCTAAGTCTCCTGGCTGGGAGCCCCTGGGAGGTTCCATCAAGGAGTTAGGATGGTTGGAATAGTCTACCAATTCCATTGGACCAGTGGGGACTGTGTGTTTAGTACCCACCACTCCAGCTCCCTTTCCCGAAGACCTAGGTCCTCCTGGCACCCTGTATTGGGGCTTGGTCCTAACCGGGGTTTTGGTATGTGTCTGGTTTGGTTTGATGATCTTCGAGTGGGCCTTCTACTACAATTGCCCTCCTGAGGTGGCTCATCTGTCCCTCTCATCCCCGCACCTCCTTATGCTCCTTCTCTACCAGATGTATTTATTGACCTGGGATTGGTATGCGGCTTGTTGACATTGTTGTCTGTATTGGCCCCTACAGTGTAATCATTTCCCCCCTTGGTACGACTCTTCTTCCAATTTTGCTCACACCCTAGGAGAAAATCCTGCCTATCCCTCTCAATTTTGCCTGCCTTCTTGCTAATCAACTCTGCCTCAAAATTCACCACTTTGTCATTAATCTTAGTGTCCCACTCCGAAAACGCAGGCAGATGGGTGAAAGTCCCCAACGCATCCTGGACTTCCTGAATATCAACTCTAATCTTTACTAAATTCTGCTCTTTCTGTTCCACAATAAGTTTCACCCACCTTTCACTGCATTCCCTCAAGTCTTTCACCCAAGATTCCTTGAGATCATCCTCTAAATAACTACAAACATTGGTGATTCTCAGCCCTCTGGGTGCCCTATTGACCTCCATATACTTCTATAATAAGACTATGTCCCACCACTGCAGCATTTCATTCTCTAATAGCTGTTTGAGTTTGTAAAATTTAAAACCATGGTTTCCTCATCTGTCATCATCTTGTTTTCGGCTCCTGGATGTTCTTTGACACCATAATGGTCTTCAAAGGAGTCCACACTTTTCAAAAACCCTTGTGCCAAAGAGCCTCTCCTCAGAAGTCGTTCATCAATGGACAATACCATGATTGACTGATCCTCCTTGTGTATGGCAGAAACTCACAGGTGATGGTGGCTTGTGAACACCTCTCTCCACTGTCCTTAAAGGAGCTGCTGCAGTTCCCCACAATAGTCCAAACTGAAAAGATGCCAAACTTCAGCTCTCTCTTCATTCAAGGTAGTCTAGGTGATGCTGCTCTCCCTGAGCGGGGAAACTCCAAACAGTCTAAAAACAAACAAAAAGGGAGGGCGCAAAAACGCCTAGTGCATTACCTTTGTAACACGGCGCAATTCATTAAAAAGCCCAAAACATACTCACAAACATAAGAACAAACAGTACATGTCATGAAAGCTTTTGTAACGTGGGCACCTGGCCTCAACAGATGGTTGGAGAGCTAACGCGTTTCAGGAGACAAGCCCCCTTCCTCAGAGCTGATCCAAACCCATAAGGGCACTTAGTTTATATGGTTTCTAGGTCTGAACTCCTTCCCCTACCACTGAAGACATGGGCGCCCTCCCTTTTTGTTTGTTTTTCACTTTTAGGAGGGTTAAGACTATGCCCAAGGCATTTCCTAGGTCTTATAACCTCCACTTGTCAAACATGCCATCAGATGTAATCTCTCAGGAGATAGAGGGAGGTGTTAGCCTCAAGATAGTAGGCCTGGAAGGGCTGGCAGGGGCACTGGAGACTGCAAACCATCGGAAAAAATTTTATCACTGCTACTACTATCACTGGATTTTTCCTGAACATGCTTAAGAATCTGAAGATCAAAGGTGTTGGATAAAACATATACTCCAGCTGAAAGGTTCATGGATGGTGTAAAAAAATCCCCTCCGCATGGTTACTGCCAGGTCAATTTTTGATGTACCCCGCAAGAGCAACAATAGCATGATTGATCTGCTTAGAGTGTTCAATCACTAATGGACAGGAAGGTCCACCTTAGTGTATCAGCAAGTTTATTCTGTAATGTAAAATGTCCAAGAAATTTTGAATCCATAGGAAAAAACATTTATTTCCCTGTTTTTTCCAGAAAAAAAATACATTTTGGAAAGATTAAAAGAAAAAATTGGTGTGGAGTAGTTTTACAAATTAAAAGTAATTTTATTACACTGGGAAGGTGAAATGCAGTGTATGTGAAAGTATTACGCTTAAAATAAAAGTACAGCTTATTCAGGAAGTAAACTAAACTTGCTGTTTAAAATTGTATTTTTTATTACAAATGGAATAACAAGGACGATATATGTGTAGCACCCTCTAGGTAGGTAGGTACTAGAGAATATATTTTTCTGGAGAGTAGGAACATTTAGGCAGGCCTAGCTGGTGGCTATGCCTGTTTGTTTTCATTCTGGGCTGGGATTGGCTCAGGGCAGGGCTGGGTGACTCACAGGTGGTGTCATCAGGACCTCCCACTTCTTTCCAGAAGCTTCTGGAGTTTTCTGAAAAGAGAGGTGGAGGGGAGGTGTAGCCAACTGGGATAATTTGAGGAGCTATGACCAATCCCCAACCTGGATTGGCAGGGGGCAGGTCCCCTTAAAGACCCAGGGTCAGCTAAGCTGGGGAGTAGTTGTTGGGTGGAAGACATGGAGTAAAGGAGTGTTCAGGCTGTCGGGGCCTAGAGGGAGCTCCCCAGTCTGGGGGGGGTAACCTTGGGCCTGGGCTCGGGCGTGGTCGGGACCCACTTCATGAACTCATGAAAAAGTCCTGGACCAGAGGCACAAGAAAGAGCAAGGAGAGGACAGCGGGAGAGTGCACTGCTGAGAGAATCCAGGGAGGACAACTGGTCACAGCGAGGAGGACTGGTGAGTGAGGCACAGTGGGGAGGCACACCTGAGAGGACTAGGAGTTTGCAGTCAAAGATGAGTGCAGAACCACAAGAGTGGACTGTGGAAAGAGGGGCAGTAGAAAGAGGCAGCTGCAGCGTGGAGGGCTGGCAGGGCCTGAAGAGAGATTACTGGGATCAGTAGCCATGTTGAGGACAGTTAGCACCGAAATCATTTCTACACAATAGAGACCCAGAGTCCCTGACTACAAAGGGCAGTCCATTGAGGCCTGGCTGAGCTAGTGTCAGGCCTAACCATGCGGTGCTAGCTGATCTGGGAAATGGCAGCAAGTGAAATGCTGGTGGAGTAATGAAGTAAAGGTCTTAAGCTAGAGAAGTCCTGGAGAGAATAGTGTATATACTAAGTGTATATAGCAGTCCCAAGCCAATTGTACTAAATCTTACTGGGCATCCAATATTCCCTTTTCCCATACAAGTTACATCCCCTCAATAAAATAAAAAAAAAAAGCTTATGGACTGTTCTATGTGCCTGAGAGATGAATGCCAGGCTGGGCAGGGTGACGGGTGAACCATAATATTCAGCAGCCCCTGCAGGGGTACCACTACATATGTTTAGAATGTTTCAACTATACATGAAAACAGGTAACCACCCCTACCCTTTACCTCATAATAAAGTAAAAACGTTCTGCCAATATGTATTTTCAGTTACTCACAATGCTGATCCAGAAGCATATGCTTGATCGATTTTCTCCTGATATTCAGGTGTAATTTTGTCTATAAATTAAAGTCCCTAGTCCCTATAAATTTATTGTCCCTAGTGCTTTGCATGCACTTTTATATTATATATGTAATTCTTTCTGCCTGGAAACTTGAGAACGTCCATGGTATAAAAAAGCATTCCTTTGTGTCAAAAGCAGTTTTTGATCAGCTAGAAAACACTGATAGTAAATAAGAATCATTTGCAGAATTGAGTGATACTGATTTTTGGGGAAATTTATCATCAGACACTGAAAGTGACGACAGCGACAATTCTGCAACTGAGCAAATTTCAGGTTTTTGACTTGATTACATTATTGATTTTTTTTTCTATTATATTATTATTTTTGATAATTATTTATAGTTATTTATTATATTATAATTTTTTTTCATATATATTATAATTTATGATTTCATTATTTCAAACTTTATCATACCTGGGATGTCTACTAGACTTGTATTAAGTGAGTTATTCCTAAGAATTACAGGCCTATAATATAAAACGCCAAATTTCTATGCGAAAAAATGTACTGCTTTGAGACGCAAAAATCTGACATAATCATACTGCCAGGGAAGTTAATTGAACAAGCTGAAGTTTAGAAGCTGATTGGCTACTATGCACAGCTGCACCAGATTTTGTACTCTCCAGTTATAGTAGATCAACCCCACTTCCAGAAGCAGCAAAGTGTTTTGGAAATGACAACAAAGTGAAAAGCTACTCGCACTTTCATTCTGGTCATCATCATTTCATTCCATAAAGTATTTTTAATGTCTTTATGGCACCTCTGCTCTCAGCAGAAGTTGCACCATGGAAATGTTTCCAAACGTTATATCTCGGTCTCCCAATGTGCTGACTGGGGGGTGGTGGGATTGTATAAACTGGGGGAGATTGTATAGACTGCAGGGGTTGTGCAGACTGGGGGGATTGTGCAGACTGGGGGGGTTGTACAGACT
>BLSH010146127.1:105519-124279 GCA_018402905.1 Glandirana rugosa
AGTGGGCAGTCACTGTGACGGGTGACTGGCGGTGGTCAGTGACGGGTGACGGGTGACATGCCACGGTCACTGACGGGTGATGGGTGACAGGTGCTCTTTATGATGGCAGTCTGATGACAGGTACACTTTATGATGACAGGTACCCTTTATGGGGGCATATGTGGTGACTGTTGGGTGACAGGTGCATTGGGGGGGCGGGGGGGGGCAGTGTCAGTGTGATTTTACTTTGCAGATCAGTAACTCACTGATCCCAGCTCTTCTCTCCTCACACTGGACTCTGTGTGAGGAGAGAAGAGCTGGTAACAGTGAGTTACCGCTCTGTTTACATTGCATGTGATCGGCTGTGAAGTAGATCACAGCCGATCACAAGGTATCAGCCGCCACCGACAGGCACGCGCAGCACGCTCCCGATCGCGCGCATGCGCCGTGCAAACGGCGGGCGTGCCATTTGTGATCAGCTGTGACTTCGTCACGGCCGATCACGTGGTGAACAGCCATAACCAATGGCTGTTCACCCCTGTCGGTGAAGCGGCGTGTCCTGGGGACACGCCGACACCGACAGAGCCGGGATGCGTGCGCCCGATCGCGCGCAATCCCGGCTTAAAGGGAGGACGTCATATGACGTCCACCTGCTGTGAGAGCAGGACCGCTCCGCCGTCATTTGACGGTGGGTGGTCCTGAGGCGGTTAAGAACACGGGGACATGACCTTAAACTAACTGAAGAAACTACAAAACTAATCTTGGAAAGTATTATTTTACTGAAAGGGTAGTTGAAGCTTGGAATACATTTCCAGCAGAGGCAGTGAGTCAGTCAACACTAAGTGGTTTCAAACATGCATGGGACAAACATAGATCTATACTCAGACAAAAAAAATAACGAAAAAAGGGGGAAGACTCGATGGACCACTTGGTCTTTTTTCTGACGTCACTTTTCTGTTTTTATTTTCTATAGAATTATTGAATACTATTTCTCCCACTGACATCAAAGATGAGGCACTACTCATGTCACTGATACCACTGATGGTGCACTCTGTTTTCCAGTGGGGCACTATTCCTTCCCCTGACAACAATGATGAGCAGTATTCCTTTCACTAATTCCAGCATAAAGGCACTATTCCTCCCACTGACACCGATGATGGGTTATTGACACCAACAATGGTGCACTATTTCTTCCACTGATACCAATGATAGGGCACTATTCCTCCCACTGTTACCAATGAAGGGCACTATGCCTCCTACTGATACCAACAATGGGGCACTATTCCTCCTACTGACACCAGCAACGTGGCACTATTTCTTCCACTGATAACAATGATGGGGCGCTATTCCTCCCATTGATACTAATGAAGGGCACTATGCCTCCCGCTGATACCAACGATGGGGCACTATCCCTCTCACTGACATCAGCAATGTTGCACTATTTCTTCCGTTGACACCAATGATGGGCACTATTCCTTCCAATAACACCAATATGATGGGGCATACTTGACCACATGTAATTTTTTACCCTCACTGACCGCCAAAACTGAGGCATTATTTACTCCCACTGACACTGAGGAGTTTTCTGTACCCACTGGTCACAGTTCAGCCCTCTTAAAATCTCAAGGGCAGTAAGCTCGCCCTTTGTTTGGATAGTCCTGGTATAGAACAATGCTCCCGATGTGATAGTGGACAATTCTTCTCTTTCCTCATGCTTCAAATAAAATGTCTTCATGCAATAACCAATTCTACCATGGCGTCATGCTTCTGTTGACTTTCTAAACAAGCACATTTAATACTGCCAGATTAGCCATTTTCCTTGGAAGTCACAATGCCAAGAGAGAAGTGTGGGGGTTGCCATTGCTGACATCCTTCTGAACAATCTAGATGCCGGCTGTGTTTGCCTACAGCACTTTTCAGTCACAGACCCAGGACAAGCATGCTGTAAAAGAATGTCAGAACCACTTTTATGCTTGTTCCAGGCCAGAGACTCAGCATTGAAGTCAAAAACATCAGAATGGAAGCCAGGGAACTAGCAATTTCAAAGGTCAAGAATTGCAGCTCCCAATGATCTCTCATGACAAGTTCTCTTTAAAAAAAAGTGTCAGTAAAATATTTTGTTTATTAGGTTCTTGTTCAGACTGTCTTTCTTATTGGTACAGAAATATAATTATCAGGTAAGTTGATACTTAAAACGCTTTATTATGATTTGTAATTATATGAAAAAAAATCAGTTTTACTGTAGTAAAAAAACATGCAAGGTGAATATACTGAATGAAAATCTTTCTATATATTGGTAACACACAAAGGGATTACTATAAGGAAGACTATTAAGTCACAACACATGAATAAGGAAACAAATTATTTTTTATTAGTACATATGCCGTAAATAGCTATTAACTCAGCAGCCTTTCCAGATTCTTCCTTTGAATATGATATGTCCTGAGTCAGAGAGTATGAAAGAATCGCATATGAATATATCTTGTTGCAATCATTCATGACACAACATTTTACCAAATATTTACCCCATGATGGGCCTGATGCAGCCTTCATGTGTAGGTACAATTCTAACATTACTTAGAATCATAGGCGTAACTACAACCTTCAGGGCCCCGGTGCAGAAAACCATGAAGGGCCCCCCTGACCCCATCCTGGGGCCCTTTCTCATGTTCTGCAGCGGGCCACCTACTGCCGTCTTGAGGCCTAGGGGATCTAAAACAGTACCTCCAGAGTGCCCCCTTACATGCTCTTGAGTGCCCCCTTACATCATCCTGAGTGCTCCCTTGGGATCAGTGGCAGTGGTAGTGGTGGGAGGGGGGGTGGGGTCAGTGGTGGCAGTGGGGGGGTGGCGGTGGTGGGAGGGGGAGATGGGATCAGTGGCGGTGGTGGGAGGGATGGAATCAGTGGCGGTAGTGGGACCGGTGGTGGGAAGGATGGGATCAGTGGCAGTAATGGGATCAGTGCTGGTGCTGGTGGGGGGGTGGGATCAGTGGCAGAGGGATGGTGATGGGGGATGGGATCAGTGGCAGTGGTGGGATCAGTGTCGGTGGTGGGAAGGAGGATGTGATCAGGGGCAGAAGGATGATGGTAGGGGGATGGGATCAGGGGCAGAGGGGTGGGGGTTGCAGGATGGGATCAGTGGCAGAGGGATAGTGATGGAGGGATCAGATCAGGCAGACAGATGGTGGTGGAGAGATCAGATCAGGCAGAGAGATGGTGGTGGAGGGATCAGATCAGGCAGAGGGATGGTGGTGGAGGGATCAGAATAGGCAGAGGGATGGTGGTTGAGGGATCAGATCAGGCAGAGGGATGGTGGTGGAGGGATCAGATCAGATTGAGGGATGGTAGTGGAGGGATCAGATCAGACAGAGGGATGGTGGTGGAGGGATCAGATCAGGCAAAGAGATGGTGGTGGAGGGATAAGATCAGGCAGAGGGATGGTGGTGGAGAGATCAAATCAGGCAGAGGGATGGTGGTGGAGGGATCAGATAAGGCAGAGGTATGGTGTTGGAGGGATCAGATCAGGCAGAGGGATTGTGGTGGAGGGATCATATCAGGCAGAGAGATGGTGGTGGAGGGATCAGATCAGGCAGAGAGATGGTGGTGGAGGAATCAGATCAGGCAGAGGGATGGTGGTGGGGGGATGGGATGAAGCTGACTTTCTCCACTACTCCAGTTTCCTCTTCCCGACATGAAGCTGTTTGGAGGAATGGGCGGAGCACTGTGCCAGTGACACTGAGTGCTCACTCAGGCACAGTGTACATTGTCCAGACTGTAACTAGAATCGCAAGCGTCGCCCGCCCTCCCCCGGCACATTGTACTACTATGTCCAGGACGTAATGTCCTGATCATTGCCCAGAATCGGCGGCGGCAGCAGCGTGGGTGCCCCCCACAGTGGCTGGACACCAAGGCCCAGTCGCAAGTGTAACTGCTGTGACCCTGGTAGTTCCACCACTGCTTAGAATAATAATACATAATCATCTGGATGTCGAGTGTATCTAAACCCAAGACCAAAAATGTAATATATTGCAGCTTACAGGTCCTCAGATGTTGTGATTGCATTAGGCTTCTTTCTTTCCAATGATCCTGCTAGTAAAACGCTTCCTGTACTATGTAAACCCTGCTAAGCTATTGCTCTGTAGGTGCAGGGCTGATAACACTGCTTGAGATAACACTGCAGAGTGCACAGAATGGCTCTGGATTTATGGCAGGTTTGACAGTTTTTTCACATTATTTGATAAGATATCACAAAATGATTTAAATAATATATTTAATAGACCAAAGGAAACTAATAAACAAGGTGGTATTTACTGAACTTACAGGCACAGCGGTTGAGCCTCTTCAGTGACACAGAGACTGTTAAAAGTGCAGTATCATTTTTAACAATGATATTAACACATGCATGGAGAAAGACAGAGATATTTGACCGCTTTGGTTTCCCTGTGCATGGTTTTCAAGCAGGTTACCCGTGCTTTGCCATAGACTTTTATTAGATCAGGCAATTTTGGTGTATACCAAAACCACCCAATCAAATGGAAGTCTATGGCAAAGTTCAGGTAACCCTCACAAAATGTGGGGAAACTGCAGCGGATCAGTGTAAAAGGGCCTAAATCAACTTTATGCGCAATGCAAATTTTGGCTGTGTTTCTTTAAGACTTATTAACTAGACTGTAAAAGACAAATTTCCATCACGTACTCCTATAATATTGTTTAGTGCAGGGGTCTCCAAAATTTCTAAACAAAGGGCCAGTTTATTGTGCTTAAAACTTTTGGGGGGTCGTTGGGAGTAGAAAAGGTCCCAGTGTCAGTGGAAAAAAACAATGCACCACCTTTGGTGTCAGTGGGAGGAATTGGGCCCGATCGTTGATGTCATTGGGAGGAATTTTGCCCCATTGTTGGTGTCCTTGGGAGAAATTGTGCCCCATTATTTGTGTCATTGAGAGGAATTGTGTGCCTTCACTGGGGATAGTGCGGGGGGGACTTATGCCCCATTGTTGGTATCTGCGGATGAAATAGTGCCCCAAGAGCCAGATAAAAGCAGGCAAAGGGCCGCATCTGGCCCCCAGGCCGCAGTTTGGAAACCACTGGTTTAGCTGTGATTAAAGCATCCAGTCTTTGTTTTAAATTCTGTTACTGATTTTGTTATTAGCCAGTTATGCGGTAGGGCATTCCACAGACTAACCACAAAATTGTTTTTTTATATATATTATATAAATAGGTATAAGAGATCCATTAGAAGGAGGCATAGGTGTGCGCAGCCTATACCATTAGGGTGTGCACCACAACATGAGTGTGTGTGTATATATGTCTGAAGGGCAGAGGACGGTGTCAGTAGTGCAGAGATAGGTGTCAGTAGTTTATTTATTTTTTTTACAATTTTGTTTTTATTATTTTTTACAATATTATATATATATATATATATATATATTTTTTTTTTTTTTTTTTTTTTACAGCCCTGCTGGGGGTTTTGGTGAAATATCAGGGGTCTAAACAGAGACAGAGAAAGAGACAGGGGACATAGATTCCCCAGTCCCTTTCTCTGCAGCCAGGTGCAGGGGGAATCTGCACAATACAGGATGATTAGGCTGTGCCCAGGCACACCTTCCACCCTATGTGTGCACGGAAGGAGGAATGTTTTAGTCATAACACGTAGCACTATTTATATTTTGGCATATATTTGGTGAGAAGGCAATAACTCAGTAGCCTTTCCAGATTTTTCTTATGAGTTTGCAATTGCTTAAATCAGACAGCATGTAAGAACTGTACATGAATACATCAGATTAGGATGCTGACCTAACATGAAACCAAGCAATTACCTCATTATAGAGTCAAACTCCTATTCATTTCTGAAAATAACCCCCACTTACCATAATTGTAATTATCATTCCTCTATGTACAAATGTTCCCTTGACCTTTGTACAGTCATTAAAATAATATGTCCACCTGTCAAATCCTTATATATTAAATGTTGATATATTTCTAAATATTCAATGGATCACCAATATTACATATTTTATCAAATTAAATAAGCACAGTTTTTAGGTCTGAGCAACAATTTCTCTTGTTAATTTAGCTGACTGCCTAAGAGCCCTGTCCAAAAAATATCCTTTGCTCTTTTTATGGTGCTGAAAAAAAATCGCAAAACTGTTTTAGATGTGGCCATACAAGAGATTAACTCAAGAGCAATATTATTGTCTTGTATTGTATGTTTTTACCTTTCTTTTAAAATCGAAATGTGTGTTGGCGGTCAGGGGATGTAGGTAGGTAGGGAGGGATAGAGGTAGGAATTAGGGAGGAAGGGGTGGTGATAAGAGGGAATAGGTAAGGATCAGTGGCAACTGGTGCTAAACTTTTTTTGGAGGGGGGGCAAACAAACCTCCCCCCACGTCCGCACTCATTCTTCCATGGCGCGGTTCCCCCCCCCCCACTCACACCTCCATGGCATTGTTCCCCCCCGCACTCACCCTTGCACGGCACGGTCCCCCCAACACAGCCCCTCCACAGCTTCCTCGGCTTCTCCTCCCAGCCAACCCAATCCACCTCCTGTCCTGATTGGCCATGAGGAGAAGCCAGAAGACAATAGCAAATATTGTCCCAAGTGGGTGGGTTCAGTGCTCTGCGCCCCGAACCCAACCTTTTTCAAGCCAATTAGAGCCTTCAGCTCTAATCCCATGGCTTGAAAAAATAAAAAAACTCATACAAACGTATGAGTCTGGCGCCCTGCATACATCCCCGCATGCAAACTGAGGGGGGGGGGGGTGGCGCCCTTGCATCCCTAATGGACTGGCCGCTCCTAGTAAGAATGCCTGTGCAGCTTTCCTGGTGTTGTGCTCATATTCTAACCCCTTTCACACTATTCGATTTTCTGCAGATTTTTGTCCAAAACCATATAATATGAGGTCAAACCTTAAGGGTCCTTTCACACATACGGACCATTCATCAGTTCAGTCAGTATTCATCTGTTTTTCATCCGTTTTTTCATCCGTTTTTCATCTGTGGTCATCAGTTTTTCATCAGTTTTTTTTACATCCTCTACCAATGCAAAAATGGATGAAAAACTGACCGTTCTTCCGTTTACATCCCTTTTTCGTCCAATCCGTTTTTTTGACGGATGAAAAATAGGACTTTCATCTGTTCAAAAAAATGGATGTTGACAGAAGCGGATGAAAACGGATGCAAATGAATGATCATCCGTTGTCATCCATTTTTCCATAGAGTTGCATTGATGTCTGTTTTTCATCAGTCAACGGATGGATGAAAAACGGACAAACGGTCCGTATGTGTGAAAGGGGCCTAAGAGTTTCAATTTGTATGTAATCAGGCAGGCCCTTACACTACATGGTTTTGGTAAATCTGAAGGAAAGAATCTGCAGAAAATCTAATAGTGTATATGGAGTCTAAGGCCCCTTTCACACATGCTGTCCTTTTTTCAGGCAGACCTGATCAGGCGCTCCATTCACCTCTATGGAGCAACGGATGTCAGTTGTGACATGTCCGCTGACATCCACCACTATCCGATCCGGTCCACTAAATTCAGATGGATGGAAACCCTATTTTCCATCCATCTGGCGGATCCAATGGAATCGGATGAAAATGGACAGGCAGATGCGTTTTTGTCCGATCCCCCATAGAGGAGAGCGGAGGCTCTGACAGATCAGTCTCTGCACAGTGAGAGGAGACAGACGTGTCATCCGGTGGCTCAGCGGGGATCAACGGATCAATCCCTGCTGAGCTAGCGGAGACCGTCAAAACGGACATGCAATGTGTGAATGGACCCTTGAACTTTCCATAGGATTTGATAGAGAGAGTGGCAGGCATGCATCAGATTGGCAGTGGAATTTTTAATAAGAGGCTATGTTGTCCCAGCCACAGTGCGAATATCTTGCTGACTTACGAACAGGTGAGTATAAGACTGGGCTGGTGGATAGTCAATTAAAGTTTAGCTGCACTAAGCTTATTCCTAAAGTGCATATAAACCCAGGAACAAAAATGTAATATAATACAATTTGCCAGTCCTTAGATGAGGTGGCTACATTAGTCTTCTTTTTCCAGTCTTTTTTTAACCTTTATTTTTACCTGGTCATGCTGTGAATGACAAACTTCCTCACTCTGGGTGGCTACGCTCACTCTTTTACTCTACGTATCTTTATAGGGAGCAATGGTTATCAACCAAGTTAAGCCTCGTACACACGGTTCGACTGTCGTACGACCGAACGGACCAAATCATATGTTGGCTGTTGTATCTAGCATACTGACATGCACTACACGAACGTACGACCAAGCTGAACGTAGTGAACGTATAAAGAGAAAGTTCAGGTGCATGTAATTAGCATCCGGCCATTCCTGACTTCGGAGCATGTGTGTTTTGCACAATACAACTTGTTGGACCAACTTCTCTGTACACACGATACAACGGTCGTATGACTGCTTGTTGGTACTACCAAGTTTTCTAGTTTGCTCATTCAACTCCCGTTGTACGACCGTTGTACGTCGGCTGTTCTAATCGCGCGTACTAACTATCGATTTCACCTACAACGGTCGTTCGTACGACCTGTTGTATACGATCGTTGACTCGTGTGTATGAGGCTTTAGACTTCAGCCATATTTGCCTTTGTTTATCTCCATTACATGGTGGGTAATAGGATTAGTAATCTACAAAAAGAAGATAAAATTGTAACTTTTTTCAGTTTTAAAACTAAGCATCAAGGACAATGTATTTTTAGCAAGTACTGCAAAATGGAAACTGGTGCAGTCACTACATATAAGGACTGGGAAGCTGCAATATGTGACAATTATGTTCTTGGGTTTGGTCATACTTTAATTCCCTTAGGCTACTTTCACACTGCTGCCCGGTCACGGTAAAACCCCACTAGTTTTAGCGGAGATTTACCGGCGATATGGCTCCGCTATCCAGTCGGGAGCACGGCACTTTTAACCCCCCACAAAGGGTTAAAACGGGATTAAAAGTGCCGGAGCTACATGCTTCCGAGGCGGAAGTGCTTGCCATTCATTTCAATGGCAGGGGCGGTAGAGGTGTGGTATATACACCACCCCAAAGATGCTGCTTGCAGGACTTTTTGTAACGTCCTGCAAGCGCACTGCCCCAGTATGAAAGCACTTAGGCTTTCACATTGGGGTGGATTGGGGGGGGGGGGGGGGTTTGAGGCGCTTTACGGATGCTATTTTTAGGTAAATAGCGTCTATAAAGCGCCTCAGTGTGAAAGTGGCCTTATACTTTGAGGATTAGGGACCTTCCGTCTTCTCATTTCTTGTCTTTGCTACCAATGAGTACCGGGAGTCTGCCCCAACCCATCCAAAATAATATTATTTTGGGCAGCTTGACACGCTGTGCCATCACCATAGGCGTGCACAGGGGGTGTACCCTAATCACTATGTGCTACACTGTACCCAAATTAAATGTGTGTCCTTTATTCCACACAAATAGAGCTTTATTGTGGTGGTATTTAATCATCACTAGGGCTTTTAATTTGGGCTCTATAAATGAAAAAAGCCCGAAAGTTTTGTAAAAAAAATGCTTTTTTTTTGTTTCTGTTATATAATTTTGCAAATTAGTAATTTGTCTTCATAAATTTTCCCATAATGTATACTGCTACATATATTTGGTAAAAATAACCCAAGTCAGTGCATGTTATTTGTGCTTTGTGAATGTTATAGAGTCTACAAGCTATGGTACCAATCAGTGAAAATTGATCACACCCGATGTACTGACGGCCTATCTCATTTCATATAAAGTCCCAAACACTTCCCCCCTTCTTTCATATCCACATACAGAGGCCCAACATGCAGGGAGCACCATCAGGTATTCTAGGGACATAAATTTCAAATCTAATTTGACTACCTATTACACTTTTGTGAGACACTGTAGTGGCACTGATGGGCACTGATGTGGCACTGAAGGGGCACTGATAGGCACTGTAGTGGCATGAATGTGGCACGGATGAGAACTGATGTGGCATGGATGCTTTGGATAGAGATAAGTACAAACTATGGAAGGATGTGCCTTGTTCAGATTTCATCTCTGAGGTTTACAACCACTATAAGCCTGCATTCACATAGGGGCGACCCGACTTCAGCGCGACTTCGCTAAGCGACTTCAGCGCGACTTCCAGCGTGACTTCAAGGACCTCAGGCGACTTTACAACACGACTTTTGCCAGGCGACTTTGCCTTGACCAATCAGAGAAGGGAGGGAGGAGGCTGCATGAAAATAAATTCTATTCTTTTGACTATAAAGTCACTTCCATGTAGATGGGGATCCGACTTGGAGGCGACTTTTACTGAATCCTATGGGCACAAGTCGGATAGAAGTCACCTAGAAGTAGTACAGGAACCTTTTCAGAAGTCGCCTTGAAGTCGGAGTGACTTCAGTCGTGTATATTAAGACGGCTCCCATTCATTTCAATGGGATTTCAAATGTCAAGCGACTTGGGGCGACTTGAGGCAACTCAAGTCGGATCGCAAGTCGCCCCTGTGTGAACGGGCACTTAGGCTTCATGCACACAGGACATTAAAAAAAGTCCTAAAAATGTCAGTAGCTTATCAGTGATTTTTTCAGCTTTTACCAGTGTTATATTACCGGGGGTTTTTTTTTGCGTTTTTAAAGGGCCAGCGTTTTTGTTTTTTTCTCAATTGGTCTAACGTGTCCAAAAACGTTGGGGATCAACATTTAGCCGCGTTTTTGTGTGTTTTTGAGCGTTTGAACGTTTTTACAGCTGAAAAACCTCTCTCAGAACCCTCTGGTCTTGGGTTTTTTTTACAGCTCCAAAACGTCACTGCTAAAACCAGCTGATAACAGCCTGTGTGTGCATGAACACATAGGATAACATGATGGAGGGTTTAATGACTTTAGAAAAAAACATCTGCAGCTAAAAACAGCTGCTGAAAAACAATCAAAAAATGTGTTGCCCGCGTGCATGAGGCCTAAGTGACAGGACAAAATAGGGTTTATTAAATTTTAGGGTTTTTAAACGACAGGCAGTGACTAAGGTTTCCTTTTTTACTTCTGGGATGTTCTATAGATTTCTGTATTGGTATATGTGCCAAGAAAAAGGTAAAAAAAAATAATGATTAAAATAAAAGGGAACTTATTACTGCACGTTCTAGCAGTAAGCAAGCAAACCGTTGCCAAATCTAGGAAAGCGCCTATGTTTTCATGTCTAAATAGTCATTTTACACTGAAAAATAGAAGTTAAATTGACCAACAAAATTAATAAATATCTGTCCATCTGGCACCCCTGGACCACCTGATATCTCCCAATAGGACCGACCATAATTTTTTAACTGTTTGAGAAGGATTGTGTCCATTCTGTTCCCAACTCACCCACCTTCATAATGCCCTTAGCTCCCATGTTTCCCTCATCTATATAGTTACACAATCCTAGTTACCCCCAGTCCCCCTGACTCTATACAAGCGGCCCCTGGGTTACAAACAAGATAGGATCTGTAGGTTTGTTCATAAGTTGAATTTGTTTGTAAGTGGGAACAGGTGCAATTTTTAAGTGTAACTCCAGCCCAAAAACGATTTTTAAGCTTTTTGGATAGCATAGGGAAGGGTTAACACCCCTGTAATGTTTGTTTTGCTGTCTATGCTTCTGTTCATAAGATTTCACCTCACTTCCTGTCCCAATGATAATTGGATTTTGAAAATGTTAGGTTGTTGTGGAAACAAGGATTGGTGATAAAGCATCAGTAGAGACACCTTTTTCCCAAAACTCTTACAGGAGTGAATTCCCTTCCTAGGGGGAGATTTCCTCTCACTTCCTGTTGTCTCCCTCCGTTTGTAAGTAGGAGTCATTTGTAAGTCGGATGTCTGTAACTAGGGGACCGCCTGTATATCTAATGATTCAAGGCCTCCCCTAAGCCACTACCAGATATTCTTTTATGATTACAATTTTTATCCCCTTTCCTTCATTGTATACTTTTGAGATAACTGTATAGCATGTTCCATATCTAAAATGGCATCCTATAAAATGACAATATATAAAGAAAATAAGTAAAATAAAGGGGAATGATGCAATGCTCTTTCCTTCCTTCCAAGTGCTTTACCAAATAGCTAAGCCAGCCCTACAGGCCTACATACACTGTTGCAGGCTTTCTTCCTGGTTTGGGGCGTGCATGTGCATGCCCCCTGCTGACCCGTGCTTTGATTGGACACAGCACGAGTTTGTCAACAGGTTTCAGCCAATGGTTTTGGCTGAAACCTGCTGATCAGCTGTATCCAATCATAGCACAGAGCTCTGTGTTTACAAACACACAGAACGCTGTGTGCAAAGAAGAGTGATCTAGCTGTTTCTTCTCCCTGAAAACCAGGGAGAAAAAACAGCCAGATCTGTGAGTAAAAGTAGCACGCATTACACTTATTAAGCACACAGTTAACCCCTTGATTGCCCCTTGATGTTAACCCCTTCCCAGCCAGTGTCATTAGTACAGTGTGTAGTATTATATCTGATCACTGTATCAGTGTCACTAGCAACGTCAGTGTCAGTTGGTACCAGATTGCCCACCACACTATCACAGTCCCACTATAAGTCACTGATCACCGCCAATACCAGTATAACATCTATAGTTGTGGAAATTCCGGTATATATACTATAGTTTGTAGACGTTTGTAAACTTTTACACAAACCAATTAACACAATTTGACCTAAATTTGTTTTAGAAATGTAGAAATTAGGAATTTGATTTTATTGGATATTTTTTATAACAGAAGGTAGAAAATATTGGGATTTTTTTCAAAGTTTATTGGTCTTTTTTTGCTTATATAATAAAAAATAAAAAAACACTGGTGATCAAATAACACCAAAAGAAAGCTCTATTTGTGTGAAAAAAATATCAATTGCATTTGTGTACAGTGTCGCATGACCGAGCAATTTCCAGTTAAAGTAGCACAGTGCTAAATAGCAAAAAATGCCCTGGTCATGATGGGGGTAAAACCTTTCCGGAGGTGAAGTTGTAAAAATAGTTCATTTGGGCTAAGCTGGTCCAAAATACTATTTTCTTCACTAACTCATGCAGCAGCTGTCAGTGCTGTACAGAATGTGTGGAATTTCTTCTCACACTACACAGCCCTCTTTTACATAACTACATAAAAAATACAGTTCCAAGATTATTTTTCTCTATCATGCATTACATAACTCAATACAGTGCATCAAAATAAAGTGCAACATGTAGCATGGACCTAACAATATTTGTGAATGAAGACAAAATCTTTACAAAAAAACACATGTGAAAAACACTGCCAGGAACAGTTTGTTGCCCACAAATAGTTGTCACCACCTGAAATGGGTAGAAAACATTCCGAAGGGGCAAATAATTAGAATGAGGAGGAACTGGTCCCACTCTCTTCTTTACCTTGGCTCCTGCCCTAACTGTGCCCTAAACTTTTAAACCCTGTCCTATCCCATACCCTTGGGGTATGGGATTCTATAAAATATTTGGCCCATCTGATATCTCTCTCTTCTTGAAATATTCAAATGCCCTTTATTCAATCCGGGTTTGGAGAATCCCCAGAACTATCACTAGTGGTACAGCAAGGGCTTGGTGACAGTTCGGTCCTTACTGTCCCTTCGGAGCAACATCATCTTCCAATATCTTAAAGATACGTATGATATTCCAGATTCTGAGAAATTCCATTACCTCCAAATTCACCACCTGCTGGAATCCATGACAAAGAACCACGATTGGTCAATGAACACAACGGCGTTTGAAACCAGATGTCAGACGTCTCCCACAACCCAAGGTCTCATTTCCCTATTATACTCTTCTATTCTAAATAATTTTAACTTGCGTGCCCCATCTTACTGCTCCAATTGGGAGAGGGATTTTGCAAACCCTGAGACCTGGAATAAAATCTAGGAAGCATTCATTTATTCCTCTTGTAACATAATGTTAGAAAACTCTTTTAAGGTCTTGTCCCGGTGGTACTTTACCCTGGCTAAAATTGCTAAATGTCTCCCTACATACCCTTCTACATGCTATAGGAGATGCTCAGACCTAGGCGATATGAAGCATATATGATGGACATGCCCTAAGGTCATAAGACTGTGGATAAGAGTCTACAACATGGTCGATTCGGTTTTACACATAAACTTACGAAAATACCCTTGGGATGTGCTCCTACACAAACCTATGGAAGGCGCTACCAAACAAAAGCATGCTCTTGTGAGCTGTATATTCTCGGCCATGAAACAGGTGATTGCCAAAGCGTGGAAGACGCCTATTCTCAAAGTCAACAAAGTGAAAAGTCGGGCACATGGTATCCTAGTGAATGAGAAATTGATGGCGATTCTAACTGACAAACATTTCTGCGTATTTGGCAGCCCTGGTTAGATTACTTTCCCTCAACACAAATGCCCACGCACTTCCTGGAATGGTAATCTAGTATGGCGTGTTATTATTTTTCACCGCGAGCCTCTGGGACAGGGGTGGCCCCCCTTTTTTTTTTCCTTTCTCTCTTATTTTCTAACCCCCCCCCCCCCACACACACTTTGTTTCCTTTTCTTTTATTTTCTCATCCCCCCCTTTTTCTCTTCCTCTCTTTCTGATGCTCTCTGCTTTGGAACTGACATTTTGCCCACAAGCTAGAATGGTCCCATAGAATACTAAATTTGTTTTTAGTTCTATGGTCCCCAGCTAAATGGCCCCCCTTTTTGGACATAAATGCATTGCAATTTCAGACATGGCTTTGCTGTTTTATTACCTACTAATTTAATGCTGCTAGGCTTGGTTATTATTCCTTTTTTGATTTCTGTATCATTGATTAATGTTTAATACCTGCAGAAAGAAACTCCTTTTGAATCTGTTTCTGTTATTGCATAATCCTATTGCACTGTGTAAGTGCTCATTTTCCTTATTCTTCTCAATAAAATTCAAGTAAAAGAATGAGAAGGAACTGTAACCTGGAAAAAGATCTTGATGAACAAAGCAATAACTTGGTCAAAAGTTTACTAAGAAGAGATATAAAAAGAATAGATTAATGCAAATTAAGGAAATCTGACTCTAAGCTAAAAGCAAAGGTTAAGCTTGAAAGATGAAATCCAAGATGTATTTGCTGCGAAGAGGCAGTATGCTATAATTGCAAATGTGATGGAGAGGTGATCACATCAATGAGCAGGTCACCGTATGACAGTGACGCTGAAGCTATGATTGGGAGGAGGGAATTCTGGGAGAATTGAGTACAGAGGGCGGTTAGCGTTGAGGTAGTGTCAGTGTCCCAGACATGATGAGCTGCATGCTTCCTGCTCAGTGACCACAAACATCATCTGCTATTCTAGGAGCAGCATCACAGGAGAAATATGAGACTCCCCTCCCCACTTTGTTTCTCTCTTTCTAGTTCTTTATTAGCCTGTCCTTTTCTTGCCACCCCTTTGGCCTTCTATCAGTCTATTCTCATAAACACTAACATGTAACGATACATTGTATACTGCCACAAAGTTGCCAAAGATCTATTACCTACAGACACCCTATCAGTGTCCATTGTATGTATTCACTCTTTTTATTATTATTATATAGGATTTATATAGCGCCAACAGTTTGCGCATCGCTTTACAACATGAGGGCAGACAGTACTAGTATCGGTATCGGTGCCGATACCTAGCATTTGCACGAGTACTTGTACTCGTGCAAATGCTGCCGATGCTTCATCCGATACTTGGACACTAGGATGACCGGAGGAGGGGGGCTTAGCACAGAGGAGGACACAGAGGGGAGGATACAGGGACACTCAGGGATGATTGGTGCAGCGGTGGTGCAGCGATCTCCCCTCCGCTGCATTCAGCTGCTTTATTGAAAGCTGCACAGGGAGAGTGTTCCTGTATCCTCCGCTGTGTCCTCCTCTGTGCTACTCCCCCTCCTCCTCCGGTTCCCGTGTCCACCTCTGTGTTCTCCTCCAGTCCCCCCCCTCCGGTCCCGATCTGTACTCCCCTGGTCCCCCCCCCCCTTTGGTCCCGATCTGTACTCCCCTGGTCCCACCCCCCTTCAGTCCCAATCTGTACTCCCCTGGTCCCTCCTCCTCCGGTCCCTCCCCTCCGATCCCCTCTGTTCTCCCTTTGTCCTGGGATTGTTCAGGATGGAGAGCGGAGGAAAGAGCCGGTAAATCTGTCATTTACTGGTTCTTTCCTTTTCTGAATGAACAGAGTCAGTGTTCATTCATAACTGAGCATTGTAATCTGTGTTACGATGTCTCAGTTTATGAATGGAGAGGAGCTGCTGTCTCCTCTTCATTCATCTTCAGTGCAGCTGAGAAAGGGACTGGGGAATCTCTATCCTCAGCCCCTTTCTCCCTGTCTCAAAGGGGAGATGTTGGGGGTCTGTTTAGACCCCTGACATCTCACCAAAGCCCCCCCCCAACAGGGGTGATAAAAAAAAAACGCAAAAAAAATTTAAGTAAAATTGTAAAAATAATTTAAAAATAAAATAAAAAAACAATGGCATTGTCCACTCCCAAAAAAAAGAAAGCGTTGTAAAAAAAACTATAAATTGTAGAAAATAATAAAAAAATTAATTGTAAAAAATAAAATAGTGAAAAAAAAATTCAATTAAAAACTACTGACAGTCCACACCTCGTTAGCGCCACCTATCATTGCCCATCAGTGCTGCATATCAGTACCACTGTCACATGACATTAAAAAAAGTATCGGTAATCGGTATTGGCGAGTACTTGAAAAAAAGTATCGGTACTTGTACTCGTTCTTAAAAAAGTGGTATCGGGACAACCCTAGTTACAATACAAATCAATACAGGAGGAATCGGATGGCCCTGCTCGTTAGAGCTTACAATCTAGAAGATTTTTATGTAGTGTACTTCTTTTTCTGTCTTTACAGTTTTCTAAAAAATTGTATGATTCTGTTAGTCATACAGAGCGTATAAGCCATTAGATTAACAAAGGTTTTGGGTCGAGGTTCATTTCAATACATATAAATGCTCACCAAAGCATACAATACGAGTAATATCCGTCAATTTGAATTATTTGAAAAATATTCCAACTCACTGGATTTATTTTTGTTAGCATTTTTGGTTTCAGAAAATCTTTTTTGTTTTCATGTTCCACTGCGATACTTGTAATGCTTGTAGAGATGATGATACCTTTGTGTGTTTTATTACTCTATAGGTTGGCTAGATATAAGTAAGGACGTTTGTAATGCTTGTAGAGATGATGATACCTTTGTGTGTTTTATTGCTCTATAGGTTGGCTAGATATAAGTAAGGACGTTTGTAATGCTTGTAGAGATGATGATACCTTTGTGTGTTTTATTGTTGTATAGGTTGGCTAGATATAAGTAAGGACGTTTTTTCCAAAAATGTAATATTATTTATACATTTTGCCTGGTTACTGCCACACTTGGGAGAATATTTAAAAAGCAGTGAATTTGACATTCACCAAACATTCACTGCAGGTAAACCTTCCCCATGCGTGTTTTTAAATCACAGTGATTAACCCACCTCCAGCGAATGTTTGGTACAAATCGCATTGACTGCTTTATAAATATACCCCTTGAAATTCAAGTTTACTTTTATGTTTAAAAACCTGTATATTAGGGACATTACTAGTGTTAGGGAGAGAAGCTTTATCTCTTTAACTTTTTTTGAGTTATCTCAAAAGTACACAATGAAGGAAAGGGGTTAAAAATTGTAATCATAAAAGAATATCTGTTAGTGGCTAAGGGGAGGCCTTGAATAATTTGATATATACAGTCAGGGGGACTAGGGGTTGCTTGGATTGTGTAACTATATAGATCAAGGAAACATGGGAGCTAAGGGCATTATGAAGGTGGGTGGGTTGGGAACAGAATAAGTGCATCCAATGGACACAATCATTCTCAAACAGTTAAAAAATCATGGTCAAATCCTATAGGGAGATATTGGGTGGTCCAGGGGTGGCAGATGGACAGATATTTATTCATTTTTGTTGGACAATTTAATTTCTATTTTTTCCGTGTAGCATGACTAAATTCATCTTAAGCTTGGTTTTATACATGAAAACATAGGTGCTCTCCCTAACACTAGTACTGTCCCTAATACACATCCCTACGCTACCTGCAGTGGAGAAAGTAGACTGCACCTGCTTACAATTGAACCACCCACAGCAGAGATAAGCAGCATGGTTACTCTTCCTAACATCACCAGATGAAGACATCCGTGTTCTTAAGATGTATGAACACAAGTGAACATTCACTAATGGATGTACACGTGACAGAGGGCTAGGCAGTAGGGAGCTGGTGTGCACTGCTTCTTTGGTCTATGTAATGGCATATTACATGAATGGAAGATGGGCCAATCCATATAGGTTTTTAAACATAAAATTAAACTTGACCTCCTCTCCGAACCATTTTCCATAAGAAATGGGACCAGACAAGGATGCCCACTGTCCCCCCTCTTGTTCGCTCTAACCCTAGAACCTTTCCTCTGTAGAATTAGACGAAATAATGTATCTGGTTTCTTCGTCACGTGTGGTCGAGGGATGACGGATCGGGAGACAGTGCACATGTAGGTAATCACTTACAAGTGAACACAAGTATGTAGAATTCTTGTGCCTACAGAAGTAGACCACTACAATCCTTCTCATTGGTACGACGAATAGAGACGACACCCACCAAGTTAACATTCGTCCACGTCAGATGAAAGAGGTGACGTCCATCGCATCCCTACACATAATCCCTGTCATGATCACAATCCCTCTCGTGGATACAAAAGTACATATTTTGGTTCGAATTCTACTTAATCTAGCCTTCTCGTGTGCAGACTTGAGGTCAGTGCGGTTATAG
>BLSH010146127.1:152656-172956 GCA_018402905.1 Glandirana rugosa
TTTCGTTTTTGCACGTATCCATTATAACTTGTTCTATAGACCTAGTTTTGAACCCTGACAGAGACTTTTACTCCTTCTCGATTGTTGATTACATTCCGTTATGAGGAGAGCCTACCACTATGTTGGTTTATTCCTATACACTTAATAACTACGTACAAGATCCGTAGAGAGACTTCACTTCGTAGTCAGAATGTCTACTCACTGTAACTTCTTCATACACTCAACGTAAAGACTCTAAGATTCGTCAACAACAAGAACCATAGAATTGTGTAGAAACCACATATTTATATATATGACCCGAAAAAAGTCGACCTTGACTCAAGGTGGTAAGAGCTTCACTTCAGAGAGATGCCTAGAACATGCATCAATAATTCACATATCCTTATTTGGTTGTATCACCATCCGAGAGGAGTATTGCCTTACATTAGTTGTTAGCTCTTCCTGATTTTCAGAGACAGTCCCAAGTTTTGATCCAGATATCTTGTTCAATATTACCTATGCACGTTTTTGCTTTACCCCATACGCTCATAAAGTATATCTAAAGTCAAAAAGTTTTTTTTTTCTTATATTTTGGTTAAAATAGGGAATGGGTAAATCCCTGTTTTTTGGGTATTTTTGTCATCTGTACCCCAATGAGTATATTTCCCTTCATTTTCTCCCAGCAGTGTTTGTCAGGAAAATAGAAAGAGAGCAAATCTTCCTAACAGGAACAAAGACAGAAATATAAATCTGACATGGTTCTAAAGCTAGCTATAGCAATTAAAGTGTTACTAAAGCTAAACATGTTTTTTTACCTTAATGCATTGTTTGCATTAAGGTAAAAAAATGTTTTTAATCTCCCTGTGTGAAGGGGAAGAGAGGGGAGAAGAGATCAGCGCTGTGCACGGCTACATCTTTTCTCCCCTTGCATCTCTTTACACTGCATTCGAGCAGCAGCAGGAGCCATTGGCTCTCGCTGCTGTCTAATAAATGCAGTGAGGAGGAAGTGGGGGGTGGGCCTAATTCCCACAGTGTAAGCCTATGGAGCGCGGGATGAGAGCGCGCGCACTACGCTCTACCCATAGTCAGCGGCTGGCTATGGTTGTCCGAAAAGAAAGAGAAGTAGCCAAGATCGTCGCCAGTGACAACAGAAGAGGAGGATCAGGGCTGTTCTGTGCAATACAACTGCACAGAGCAGGTAAGTATAACATGTTTGTTATTTTAATTTAACAATAAAGACTTTAGCAACACTTTAACCAGTTGCCGACCACCCACCGTGGATTGACGGTGGCAACTTGGCTCGATATCGCAAACTGCCGTCACCTGGCGGCAGCTGCGAGATCGTGAGCACACGCTACCGGAGGCGTGTTCACTCTGTTTCGGAGGAGCCAGGGAGCGGGTAGGTCGGGCTCGATGTCCACTGGCTACCCGCGATCGCTCCCCCGCAGTGACAGAACTGAGGTCCGAGTGTGTAAACACACTGATCTCCGTTCTGACAGAGGGAAGAAATGTGATCGCAGGCTCCCTGTATATGAGGGCCGTGATCACTCTCCTCCCCCCCCCACTCAGCCCAGCCCCCACACAGTTAGTAACACATACCAGGGAACACACTTAACCCCTAGAGCGCCCCCTAGTGTTAACCCCTTCCTTGCTAGTGACATTTATACAGTAATTAGTGCATTTCCATAGCACTGATTGCTGTATAAATGCCAATGGTCCCAAAAAGTGTCAAAATTGTCCAACATGTCCGCTGCAATCTCGCAGTCCCGCTAAAAATCGCAGATCACCACCAATACTAGTATATAAAAAAAAAACCATAAATGTATTCTCATCGTTTGTAAACGCAGCAACGTTTGCTCAAACCATTCGATATACTCCAATTGCGATTTTTTTTTTTACCAAAAATATGAGGAAGAATATATATTTAGCAAAAAGTAAGAAAATTTCGCTATTTTTTTGTTTATAGCGGTGATCAGAAATGACGCAGAGGTGATCAAATACCACCAAAAGAAAACTCTATTTGTGGGAAAAAAGGACACAAATTTTGTTTGGGTACAACTACGCACGACTGCGCAATTGTCAGTTAAAGTCGCGCAGTGCTGAATCGCAAAATGTGCTCTGGTCCTAAAGGGAGAAATCCTTCCGGGGCTGAAGTGGTTAAGATAATTTTACTTCAGTCAAAAACAGTCCTAAACAATGTGGATAGAGGAATCTTCCCCGACAGACACTGTATTCTAACAACTACTAGTCCTTCAGCTGTCAAAATACTCAAACAGTGACTCATTTGATTGGCTGCAGTCACTGAGTCACTGTTTGGCTGAGCATTTTCCATCTGACAGATCAAAGTCTGTTGAGCCAAGTGGTGGTCAGCATGTGGGTAGGTGCAGCGTCATGTGGCGGCAGAAAAACACTCAAGTTCCGAGTGCAGAAAAACAGAAATATATTGTAATTCACAGTCACCAGTGCTCTGCTGACGGAGCTGTGAGGACCGAGCGATCAGCAGTGTTTGATCGCTCAGTTCTCAGTGTTAGCCCTGGTTCACATTAACACGATTTAGCATGCGATTTGACATGCCAAATCGATGGCAATTGCCGGCAATGGCACCATCCTAATCGGTGCAACACCGCACTTGTGGCACCGCACCGATTTCAAAAAGTAGTTCTTGTACTAATTTTTGCGATTTTAGGTGCGATTTCCATAGGCATTTGTGCAGAAACCCGCACAGATGCCTGGGAAATCGCCGCTGAAATTGGGACTGACATCGGCATAACTCGCACCATTTCATTCCTGCACTCAGTGTGAACCAAGGCTTAGAGCCAGCAGGGAACAGATGCAGCAATGGACCGATGCTGCATTCAGCTCGGTAAGTAGGATTAAAAAAAGAAAAAATCCCATGATTTTCTTTTAAGTTGAGATAGGCATCTTAGGGTGCCCTGGGTCTTTCACAATTCTAGTAAAGCCCCTGCCTCCATCTATATGCAAACTTTTGTGACAACAATGTGACAAGTGGAGGTGACTTACAAGAAATCCCTTGCTGAATCTGTGTTTATCAGCTTAACATGGTAACTATGATTTTCAGTTCTAAAAACAGAGAGTGCAAAACTCCCAACTGCCATCTTGATGTAGTATGGCATATATCATATGAGTCTAAATTGAAAGGATAAAGGGGATATCAACAGCTTTGATTATTTATAGGTAGTGTGACGTTATGCGAGGCACCACAATGGACGGGCGATACTTGTCACCTCGTATGCAATCATTTCGAGGCGACCACCGGGAGTCCGACCCAGGTTTTGCCAGCCACCGTGGCAGAGCTGGTTCCGGCCCAGACTTTCTGGTCCACTCAAGCCCCTCTCCACCTGCATTTAATGATCAGAAAGAGATTTCACTTGAGCTTGATGCTGGATCTCAGGGGGAGAAAGCTGAGAGAGCTCTGTGTGCTAATTTGGACTCTAAAGCAAGGTTTGCAATGTGCTTATGTTTTGTGGGTGTCGGGGACAGCCCCACACTGTATAGAGAGGAATCTCTTTGTTTAGTGTAGCGCCAGATGGCAAGGTTTTGTTTTCTTTTCCTGTTTGTGTTTTGATCTTGCAAACCTGTAAAAATAAACCTGGCAAGCTGCCAGACTTTAAAGAGACTGACTTCCATGCTGAATCTTTTCCCTTGAAAAGTGATCCCCACAACCTAATCTCCCACAGTAGGTTTTGGCTATTCCCTATTTATTTTGCACCAAGTTTAAAAAAATAATGTATATAATGAAAACAGCGATGTGCCAGCCCCTAATCTCCATGCGGGGCGCCGGACGCATAGATGTCTACAAATGTTTTTTGAAGCACATGATTAGAGCCTGAGGCTCTAATTGGCTTCAAAAAGGTTGGGCTCGGGTGCAGAGCACTGCGTCCCAAACCCACCCACTTGTGACATTAGCGTATCAATATTCGCTATTGTCTTTTGGCTTCTCCTCCAATCAGGACAGGAAGCGGGTCTTGAGACTGGATTGGCCAGGAGGAGAAGCCGAGGAAGCCGCAACCTAAATGGGGTAAGTGCGGACCTGGCGGGGGGTTTGTTTGCCACCCCCCCAAAAATGAAGCACCAGCCTTCACTGAATGAAAGTCAATGTGGCAGGTGGATTTTACCAAATCATAAAAATTTTCAAACGAATTGGCTGAAAATGAGACTGATAATTGATGTCACCTTAGACATGACATAATCCATTAATTACAAACCTGTTTTTTTTTAAATGGGTCACATTCATTTTGTTGGCCACTGTGTCACATTTTCAATTTGATTAAAGCTGCACCCCAGCTTCATATTCCAGGAGCACACTTTGGGGTTGATTTACTAAAACTGGAGAGAGCAAAACCTGCTCAGCTTTCTCTTTTTTCTTTTTTTTTTTTGTCAAAGCTTAATTGAACAAGCTGAAGTTAGACGTAGATTGGCTACCAAAGGCGTAACTAGGGCCCCGGTGCAAGAAATTATGAAGGGCCCCCCTGACCCCTGGCCAGGGCCCTTCCCTCTTCCCACTGATCCTGGGGCCCTTTACTCCCATCGTGGGTCCCTTTATAAACAAATAGTTGTGTACCAAGCCTCCCATTCATTCAGAAATGGAAGTATAGTAAAAACAGTTTACTATGCTTCAGTTATGAATGAACCAATTGGCACCAATCACTGACTCTGTCCATTCAGAAAAGGAAGGAGCCGGTAAATGACAAATTTACCGACCCGTTCCCATCTCTCTATCATGACACATCTTCTACAGCAGCTGGCAGGAGAGAGGAGGGGGGAAGACAGCAGCTCTGTGGGGAGACACAGGGACCTTGGGAACAGCAGAAGACAAGTAAACTGGATAGGAGGGGTGGCGGGGGCAGCATATAGAGGAACAAATCTCCTCCATTTGGAGGAAAATGGAGGAGATTGGTTCCTCTAAATGCCGCCCCCGCCATCTCTCCTATTCAGGTGTACAAAGGAGGCACACTGGAGTATGGGGCCCGGTTGCAAAGGCAACCCCTGTAGTTACGCCTCTGTTGGCTACCATGCACAGCTGCACCATATTTTGCACTCTTCAGTTTTGGTAAATCAATCCCTTTATATGCTTCAGGAGTTGTGAAGGGTGAACAGCAAATGTGCTCTTAATGGGTAAATAGAAGATAAAGATGGAAGTCATTTTGTTGATGGATATCCAAAGGAAATCCCTGATTCTGTAGGTCACCATTAACGAGCATTCCCAGACAGTTTATGAATGATACTGAGTCCTACATTAACTTCTTCCTTGCCTGTAGGATTCTACTGGGTACAGTCACAAAAACATGTTATGAGTCAGAGTTATGACCTCTGAACTTGTCTCTGCATGGTGTCATCAGTGGTACCTCAGCAGCACTAAATAGCTTGCTTGTCTTTCTAACTGGAGAAAAGTTATACAGAGAACATGCTGCAATCTATTCACGTACAGTGACGGGATGGATGACACACACCCTACTCCTGCATTCAGAACTTGTTTTTTTCCTCCAGAATGACAGGACGGATTTGTGTGGTGACAAGACAATGTGCTTCACAGGGTATTACAGGCAAGGGGTGCCCCAGATTGGAATCATGTTACTATTTATCAGTAATGGAGCTATTTGCAGTAATATTCTGCCTAAGGCCATTGTAGACGTATTAGTACACTTGCAACAACACAGTTCAGTATTGTCTGTGATACTTTCTTTAATTGGGCTAACAGTTACATTTCCAAGACAAGCTTTCGGGGGAACCCTTCTTCTTCTAAGGTCCAGCAGTACTCATAGACCTTAGAACAGTGGTTCTCAACTCCCGTCCTCGGGACCCACCAACAGGCCAGATTTTAAGTATTACCTTGGGGAGATGCAAACTAGAATACTGCAATCACTGAGCAGCAAATGATATCACCTGTGATGTATTTCAGTTATCCTGCAAACCTGGCCTGTTGGGGGTCCCGTGGACCGGAGTTGAGAACCACTGCCTTAGAAGAAGGGGGATATACTATTGAAAGCTCTTGAAAATGTAACTCAACTGTTCTGTTCGATTCTGCTGTGTTGTATTAAAAACTGGCATCAGAAGACAGTTTCTGTGCACTGAACACACCGGCCCCATGTTTCTTTAAGCCGTGCCTGTAGGAAAATGTCAATGCTTGCAGCACCGACGAATGAATGAGATGAAAACATGCTTGTCAACTGTCTACATGAGTTTGCTGTGTCTAATATAGATAGCAAGTACTGGAGAATGACCATTTTCATATTAAATATGGAAAAGCGTCCTAAAAAAAGTGCCCTATACCGAAATACATAGCTTATATAGGGATGACAGTATGTTTTTGGGAGGTGATTAATAGAGGGGTGGTGTGGTGGTCTCCTTTGCATTACATCTGCTGCTTTTGTTAACTTGTGTTGTAAGATCCCCTTCCCTCTGCCCCCTCTCCCTTTCCAGACAGACCTCCCTGACATGGGGTGTCTAAAAATACTGAGATGTTACAAGTCGTTGAAGCATGGTAAATGTAAACCAATCCCAGGCCACGCTATGCATAGCACCCAATCCAGCTCTTGCTCACTATCTCACTGGGGATTAGAAAATACTCATCTTAGTTGTATATGGTCATGGCTAAGGCATTCCTGGGAGTCCATGCCTCTGACGTTGGGGGGAGGGAAAAGGAGAGGAGAACAAGGAGGGAGGGGGATCAGTTTTCTTTAAAACCAACACCATCCTGGTCTCCACACTTCCAAACAAGTTTGCTAAAAGCCCTCTGCTTTCAGCTGTCAGCTGCCTCTCCATTTACTTTCCTCCTTTTCACTGGGACTTTTACATCTCTGGATCAGCACTTCTACATCAGTTTATATTATCTGAAGGTTTTTTTTTTCCCCAAACTGTTCTCTGACAAAACATCTTTATCACCAAGCAGCCCTGCTGTATTTATCTGTGCACCTCTGCTCCCTACAAAGCAAGGATTGACTGAAAGGAAACAGAAGACAGGAAGAGTAAGAGAAAGGTGGAAGTGGATTACACTGGGATAACCCACACACCCCTCCTGCTTCTCTCTGAGCGTGAAAGCTTGCTGAAAGAGTTAACCGCAACTTGCCAAGAAACATCTCACAGTTTCCAACAAGAGGACAAATAATAAGGGAACTAATTTGATTGTTGAGGTCTGTTTCAGCAGCTTGAACTCAATTTCACAGTGTGGGTTTGGATCCAGCCGTCCCTACACCCCCTATTTTTTTCGTTCTCCTCCCTTTTTTCCTCTCGTTGATCCTCTTATAAAAAGCAGAAAGCTCCAAATCTAAAGTCATCATGAGCACTAACGACTACTTAGACCAACACCAGTTTTATCAAGGCGAGGAAGCGGATGAAATGCCAGCTACAGAGAAGGACCTGGCAGAAGATGCCCCCTGGAAGAAAATCCAGCAGAACACATTCACCAGGTGGTGCAATGAGCATCTCAAATGTATGAACAAACGCATAGGGGACCTGCAGAAAGATCTGAGCGATGGCCTCAAGCTCATAGGCCTGCTAGAGGTGCTGAGTCAGAAGAAGATGTACAGAAAGTACCACTCCAGACCCAACTTCAGGCAGATGAAGCTGGAGAATGTGTCTGTGGCGCTGGAATTCTTGGACAGGGAACACATCAAGCTGGTGTCAATAGGTACAAACCTTCACACTTTTTATTTCATAATAGTAGAAATATAAAATAACATTTTATCACGAGTTTCAAAAAACATATCATAGATGTATTGATTTTTGGGTAAAAAGGATGGCATGCATCAGGTAAATACATACTTTCATGCACATAGTACACAAAATACACATACCTACAGATGAAGCGGATGCACACACACATATGCACACATACATATACACACAGAGCACATAAACACCTACACAAACAGTGATCAAAGTACATACACAACCCACAAGTTACAAGCAGTAGTAACATCACAATTTTTAACCACCTAGATACACGTAGAGCCTGTAGAAAGGCTAAAATTAGGAGAGATTGGAAATATAAGAGGCAGTACTTGAGATTTCTATCCCCGTGATCACTAGCTGCAGTTTATAAGTGGGCTTGTTTTCCCACACTGGGAATAGTTTGTGAAAGTAAAGATAAGTTCTAGCCTTACATATCTTTCATTGAACAGTTACATTGGGTGGATATATCTATACACGATCACACAGTCTGTTGGAAGCAGCAATTACACCCTGCTGCAAATCAATGACAACGCAAAAGGAGGAGCACCCCACGTTCGCTTCCTCTATATATATATCAGTCCATACAAAAAGTTGCAATGCACGTTTGTAGTTTATTGAGTCCAGGAAAGTACTGGGTAATAGTTGTTACCTGTTGTTTTTTTATTATTTTAAAGCAAACTCAGAACCACAAGTTTATTGCAAAGCTTTGATTCTCTCTGAATGTTCATATTACTTATTCTGCAACAGAATGTACTAGAGTGTTAGTTTCTGAAGAAAGGAGGAAGGTTGTAAAATAGTGATTTAAAAGTCTTATATGTTTAATTCTACCAGATCTTTTTAAGTGGATCCATGTGTGGATGAGATTGGGTGCATGTACCCTGACAGCATCAGTATAAGAAAAAGTTGTTACAGATACAAAACTTTAGTATCACACTTGTATATCCCAAACTTGTTACTAATGGTATTATACAGTTTAGTTACTGAAAAAGTGGCAATTATTAGCCGACTGGTAGTGACTATAGATAAAAGCAAGCCAAGCAAATACATTATTATACAGGTATAATATAATGCATCATCATGTTCCTGTAATATATTGCTATTATATTACATAATAGTGTATATAATGAGATATATAAGGTGCTATGGGTGAAGCTTTATAGGTAGGCAAAGGAAACCAGTTTTGGTTACCTATGAATTCCCTGCGGGAACGGATTTTGATTGCAGTTGGTGGGCTTTCACTGGACTATTCATGATGAACTCCATGGACCTTATCTCGGTTTATTGTGTTACAAAATTCCTAAATTGTCTTTTAATAGAGCTTATGTATATAGGAGGTGTTATTTTTCAGTAGCCAATATTTTATGAGAATCATGCGTGATAGGCTGCTGACACCGCAATAGGCTGCTTAGAAGTACTGTTTTTTATTCAGGAGCCCTATCTATTATTGCAATGTGTGGACTGAGTACTAATACTAGAAATATGTAAACATTTGCTTTACATGGTAAGTACATTGTATTTCGTTTGGGAATGTGTCAGCTGAAAATCTAACACTGATTTACTGAAGTAGAGCATTTTTACTGAGTGAACTAAATGTTCACTTAGATTAAAGAAGTATGGCCGAAGCTCTCGTGCCAGCTGACATCCCAGGCTCTGCAGGGATCCCGACAATAATGTCAGGGTCCGCCCAGATTCCTGACTGGCAGCTGGCTCAGCCTCTCAACACACCACTGGGAGCCTGAGCCAGCTTTTCCTGCCCTCTCCACAGCCTGGCGCTCCAGTGAGTGCTGAAGGGGCAGATCACAGAGCAGTGACTGACAGTTACTGCTCTGCGCACAGAGCAGAGTGGAGAACTGAGCGATCAGTGGTCTTTGATCGATCAGTTCTCAGTATAGAGCCAGCGAGGGACAGCTGCAGCTCAGATAAATGCTACAATCATCTAGGTGAGTATGCAGAGTTTGTTTTTTTAATCCCGCACTTTTCTTTTAATGAATAAGATGAAGACATGTTCACATCAATCTTTCAATCAAGTGCAATTGGAAGTCCATTAAAGATGAATTCCAGGTATGGATATTTCATACATAGTTACATTGTCCCAGCTTGGACCAATGTCGCTAAGTTTATGCCATACTTGGCTGATCCCCCTGGAAGTTGGAATATACTAAAGTAGACTTCACTACTGCAGTGATGTCCATTTGCTTCCGGGTCTTGTGCTGCGTGGCTGGCCTGCTGCATTCTGAACACAGGCGGTTGGCTGCTCGGTACTGGTGCCATTCAGAGAATGCTCTGCATTCTCTGATCGGACAAGGTGAAGAATGTAATGTCGCTGCCTGCCTCTCCACCTCATCCAATCAGAGCATGCTTTGCATTCATTCACAAAATGCAACGTTTTCTCTGAATGGCACCCAACCTCCTGTGTTTAGAATGCATCAGGTCAGCCGCTAAGCACAGGCCCTAGAAGCAAGTGGAGATCCCTGGAGTAGCGGTGTTTACTTCAGTGATTTCCAGCTTACAGGAGCATCGGCCTGGTATGGTATATACATTCATCTTTAAAGTCGCCAAATATCACCCAAACTGTCCTCTCCGCTCCTCTCAAGACCTCCTACTTTATTCTTATTTTATTTTATTTCAGGTACTTATATAGCTCTGTCAATTTACGCAGCGCTTTACATATACATTGTACATTCACATCAGTCCCTACCCTCAAGGAGCTTACAATCTAAGGTCCCTAGCTCACATTCATACACATACTAGGGCCAATTTAGACAGGATCTAATTAACCTACCAGCATGTCTTTGGAGTGTGGGAGGAAACCGGAGTACCCGGAGGAAACCCACTCAGGCACGGGGAGAACATGCAAACCCCAGGCAGGTAGTGCCGTGGTTGGAATTTGAACCAGCAACCCTTTTGCTGCCAGGCGAAAGTGCTATCCACTACACCGCTGTGCCGCCCAAGCTCCCTTGTCCCTTCCTCCCATGCTCGTCTCCAGGATTTATGCAGAGCCTCTCCTATCCTCTGGAACTCTCTACTTTGACCTGTCCGGCTATCTCCTACTCTAGCTGCCTTCAGGCAATCCCTGAAATCTCATCTCTTCAGGGAAGCCTATCACACCTCCAGCTTATCTTTTACTACTTCCATCAGTTCATTCTACAACCTTTTGTACCACCTGCCACACCCTATTAGATTGTAAGCTCTTCTGAGCAGGGCCCTCTTAATCCACTTCTACTGTATTGTAACTGTATTGTCTCCCTTTTATATTGTAAAGCGGTGCGTAAACTGTTGGCGCTATATAAATCCTGTATAATAATAATAATAATTTCCCTGCACACAGGTATCCAAAGTGAACATATTATCGGCATATTCCCAAAGCTAAAACATTCTCTTCCTGCTTAGTAAATCAATCTAATACAGCAGACCTGCACATTTCCCATGCAGGGCAAAACAACAGGTTCACTTTAATGCCCCCCTTCCACAACAGCACGTTCTACTTCCTTTCGTTCCCTTGCTCTTGTATTCAGTCACCAAGCGCAAAGAAAACCAGACCTGCATTGATAGGAGACAATGCCAGGGGCATTGGTAACCTTGAGCGGCGATATTGCATAGGCAGTCAGTTCAGTGACCCTTCATTGTGGATTTTACCTTGCTCAACCTTACCAAACAGTCCTGAGACCAACATGTCCATGTGGGCATTGTGGCCTCACTGCTGCCCCATGCAGTACCTTCAATGGATGTCACCTAAGGCAGTCACCTCATGCTTCATGGAAGGTATGCCCATGGATGGAAGTGGCAGAGAGCAAAGCAAAAATGAGCATGCGCTGCTGCAGAGGGGGCATTTAAAGCATGGGCAAAGCACAAATTTTCTTTAAAAAATACTGCACTCATTTTGATTGAGTTATAGTTTTGTAATGAAGTACTAACTGAAGAATATGTTTGATGTTTTTAACTGACATCATTGTTTAGGAGCAAGGGGTAGAACAATAAGTCAGAAAAACATTGCTTGACATCCATTTCTTGAGGGAACAGGTGTAGAACAGGGTTTTATGGCCCAGTCAGTACATGTCACATTCATGCAATATTAAGGAAGACAATATGTGAGGGTGATGTCATCATAATGAGGTAATTGATGGATCTAATAGAAGGCTGACACTAATATACAACTAAGTATAATCATTCTGGTATAGTTTGCAACATCTGGGTGAATTATGTTTGCATGCTATGCTTAGGATTATATAACCATGGCATTAATAAATGTGGTGTAAACGCTTTTATCATACATAAAAATGGAAATTCTAAAGTAATTATTCCATTACCCATGTCAGCAATCTGGGTATATATAGGTTGCCATTGCTGACCTCCTCGTTTGAAAATGCTAGTTGCCTGAATGTTGTTTACTGACCAAGAAAAGCAAGTATTCAGGTCACAATTACTGAATTTACTCAGGAAGGTCAGTGACTTAGAAGGCCAGAGTCAGAAAAATGTTCAAAATAATACTCTTCCCATGTAAAAAAAGGTTTACTAATGATTTACTACTAAATGTAGGTTTAAAGCTGAACTGGAGTAAGAAAAAAATCTACTCTTGCAATGGAGCCCCCTTAGGCTGCTTTCACACTGAGGCGTTTGAAAAACGCGTGCAAAACATCAAGTGTTATTATCGCGTTTTTACCATGTTTTTTTCCCCGTTATCACTATAATTAGCGCTAATGCCCAGGCGTTTTTCAAGCGCTTTTGAAGCGCTAGCATTAAATAAATAGCAAATCCCCCTACATTATATCCTGTTTACTTCCTGATATTTTGACCTTTCCACAACAGCTGGGCGTTTTGCTGGCGCTTTTAATGCGATTTTAAAGCGCTTTACTTCCATTTCAATGTATATGGGCGTTTTTAATGCGCTATTTTTAGCGCTCAGAATAAGCACAAAAAATCATGCTTGCAGGACTTTTTTAAACGCGGCACCAGCGCAACGCCCCAGTGTGAATAGGTACATTGGAATGAATGGGCAGCTTTTTAGAAGCGTTTTGTAAGCGCTATTTTTAGCGCAAAAACGCTAGTAAAGCGCCACAGTGTGAAAGGGGTCTTAGTCTAGAGATGCAGGGACATATTGTAATACTTACCTTATTCCTAGCTCCGTCATGTTTCCTCCATCCACACAACTGGTCCAGCACTGTCACCTCTCTAAGGCACTCTCAGCCATGGTTGTCTGCTCGCCCCCTCCTTGCACGGTTAATAGTCTTGCACTGTACACAATGATGCAGAGGGGCAGCCCACAGCCTGGAGTATTGGGCAGGAGGGAAAAGTGCAGGAACCTGCCAGACAGAGAGATAGGCTAAAGCCTCATACATACCACTAGTCAGAGCCGCTGTACTAACAATCCAATGTTAGTACAGCCTTCTCCCATGCTGTGCTATTGTGTCCTGACAGGCGGGTGGGATCCATTGGCTGAGAGCACTGATCTGGAGCCATTAAGCTGACCTTTTTCGGTCATGACCATTCAACATAAGCCGGCTGAGCGGCTGTGACCTTATGCTGCAACGGCCAGCTTCTGTTGGATCGGCTGCTGTACACATGGACCAAATGTCGGCCCAGTTTCTATTGAACCGGCCGATGCCGTCTGATATTTGGCCATGTGTACTAGGCTTCAGCAGTACAAGTTATCCCTGCATTGGCCGGCTTCTGTCGGACAGGCTGCCGTACACACGGCACCAATGTTGGCTGGTGTATACTGAACCGGCCAATGCCGCCCAACATTAGGCCATGTGTGACCTGAAAAGGATGTGTGTGCCGCTCAGGCTCGGTAAAGAGAGGATATATGAATGGTGCATCCGCAACTGCTGTTAGAGTGCTGACAGGGGATGGAGAACATCCTGGCTCCTAGAATGGTTCAAGGAAGAAAGGGTAGCCCCTGGAAGTCGCACATCTAAAATGTCTTAGAGAGGTGAATAGAGTGGCAACCTCAGCCTGGACTCCAACCAGGCCACGCGCCCAACGCGTTTCACCCTGCCCCCTGGCGCTTAGTTATGACTAAGCTCCAGGGGCGGAGTGAAATGCATTGGGGGTGTGGCCTGGTTGGAGTCCAGGCTGAGGTTGCCACTCTATTCACCTCTCTAAGACATTTTAGATGTGCAACTTCCAGGGGCTACCCCTTTCTTCCTTGAACTATTAGGCCATGTGTACTAGGTTTAAATAATACACCTTATCCCTGAAACCCACTCTAAATGAACATTTAACCAATGCAGGTAGAGGAGGCCCACTGCAAGGATTTATTTGGTCTAATTTCCAGTGTTCAGCTTTAGGGTGGAACTATGGGGCAAAACAAAAAAATGCATAGTGCAGTCACTTCATGTAATAGGGTGACAACACTGTTCATTCTGCAGTGAAATCACAAACAGACAGATATGTAATATAGAAAATTTAAGCTGCAAGCCTTTTACATGATTTTTCTTTAAAAATATTTGTTTATCTGTTGTCTTAGGAACATTTCAGATGTAAAGAGCAGCTATATGTTTTTGGTTAATTTTCTGAATTGAAGTAGACTTTTCTGTAATTTCAGATAATTTTAAAGCTATTGCAGACACATGGGGACAACATGATGCAAATAAGCAACATGCATTTCACATTATTTTTAAAGCAGAAATCTGGGCTAAACAAATATGGTCTAAATAGAAGAGGCACATGTATTACTATTGGAATCTTGGTCTCCTTTGAGCATTCCTTCCAGATCTGTGCAGTAATCCAGCATGGAACAATTCTAGTACTTTGCCTCTGTGCAGGAGTTTACTGTCATTGTTGCTCTCTCCCTGCTTGTGCAGGGTGTCTAGTTTTGTTCCGCCCCCTCCTGTAGTTTTCTGCAGGTAGCATGTAGTGGGTGGAGCTGCTGGGCTCCTCCCACAGCTCTGATTTCTGAACAGACTATGCACATCACAATGATGTCACCGCTGTTTCTGCAAAGTAAAACTGGGTTTTAAAAGCCGTTTAGTGCACACAAAGTTGATTTATATCCTTTCTGGCTATTGAGGAACATTTTCACATTTTTTGTGTCTGAAATTCAGTTTTAAACTGGTATGCTATCTTGCTAGTGGTGTGGACTTATTGTAGTTCAAATTAAAGAGGCAAGCAATTAAATAGGTAAAATAATTCGTTTTATCCATTAAAAGATTTGAAATTCTATCACAGGTTGTCATCAAGAGAGCCCAACTATGCCTACCTTTTCCACCCAGCTCCTCTATTCACAGAAGCTGAACAACAACTTCTATGAATAAAACAGGACCTATGAATGGAGTGGGCAAATGTTTCAATCATCCAATTCAACCGTCCATCCTCCATTCATAGAACCAGACTTACTGACTGTAAGGTCCCATTCACACCTGATTGTTTTTCAGCTTGTAAAATGCTCATCTCTAAAGTTTCAAAACGCCCAACAAGCAAAATCCCAATCATTTCAATGGCTCCTGTTCACATCTGAGAATTTTGTCACTTTAAGCAAAACACCTGAAGCTCAAAAAAGTACATGAGCTTCTTTTTGGCAGATTACAAGTGTTTTTGGCCCCATAGGCTCCATTCACACCTTTGGTGTTCTATTTTGTGGGCGGAATCGCCACAATTCTGCCCGCGATTCGGAAATGCCAAAATTCACGGGACGCCCTTGAGATCCCTGCTATTTTGAATGGCACCAAATCGTGTCGCTATTTTGCCTCAATTTTGGCCATCGAATTGTGGTGAAATCCCAGTAAAAACGCATGGGCAGAATCGCGGACGCTCGATGCCCACAAGCTCTTATACTTTTTTTGGGTGTTTGGCATCCCACGATTCTGACTCCGCATTTTTCTGTGGTTTAACGCGATTCAGCAGTCAAAATCACGGCAAAATAGCGCAGCGATTTGGTGCCATTGGAAATAGCGGGGATCACAAGGGCGTCCCGCGATTTGCGGCATTTCCAAATTGCGGGCAGAGTAGCAGCGATTCTGCCTGCAAAGCGGAACGCCAAGGTGTGAATGGTGCCATAGACTTTAATAGAAATGCCTGACTTGAGCAGAAAAATGCCTGTAAAAGCTTAGAAAATGCTCATAAAACGCTCAAATAGCAGTTCTCCACCCCTAATTTCCTCTCCCTCTCCTCCCCAGAGTGCTTTCTATTAGCTAAAAAAACAGCCTAAGTTATGTCCCTTGTGCTGATTTTTCTGCTTTTTATTTTAGCTGCACTTAGGTTCCAACAGGTAAAGCACGAGTACACTTCAAATACAGTCAACTTAGGTTAGGAGATCTTCAATGAAAAAAATAGAAAACATGAAGAGTAAAGCTGTCAGCCATAGCAACAAATCAGAAGTTAACTTTCTGGTCTGCACCAGAAATATTACAGATAAAATCTGGTTGCTTTGAGAAACACATTTAGCCCCCGTTCACCCTGGTGCAACTTGTCATGTGATCTGACAGTTCCAAATCACAGGACAAGGCGCACCTTATTGTCGGTAATGGAATTGGTGCAGCGCCAACTTTGCAGATGCCGCACTGATTTGAAAAAAAAAAAAAAGGTTCCTACACTATTTTTTCGCCATTTCAGGTAGGAATCGCATAGAAATCTGTGTATGAAGTCACACAGATGTCAGCCAAGTGGCACCTGAAGTCGCACTGACCCGCGGCTTTGAAATCGTGTGACTTCAAGTGAAGTTGCACAATTTCAAAGTTGGATTCGTTGTGAAAGGGGGCTTAAAGTGATTGTAAAGTCTCGTTTTTTTTTTTTTCAATAAAAATAACAAACATGTTATACACAGAGCAGCCCGGATCCCCCTCTTCTTGGGCCCCTCTTTGGTGCTCCTCACCCCTCCCTCCTGTTGAGTTCCCCCACAGCTAGCAGCTTGCTATGGGGGCACCCGAGCCGAGTCACAGCTCCCTGTGTCCATTCAGACATGGAGCTGCGCTCAGGCCCGCCCCCTCTCTCTCCTGATTGGCTGACTGGCTTTAACTGACTGTAGCAGGAGCCAATGGCGTCACTGCTGTGTCTCAGCCAGTCAGGAGGGAGAGTCTCAGATGGCCGAGACACTCGTGGACATCGCTGGATAGAGATGGGGCTCAGGTAAGTATTAGGCGGGGCCGAGGGGGGCTGCTGCACACAGAAGGCTATTTATCCAAGTGCATAAAATGCATTAAGATAAGAAAGCTTATGCCTTTACAACTCCTTCAAAGAAGTTTGGGGTTTGTAAAAAAATAAACATACAAACTCACCTCTATGCTGCAGCATCAGTGTGATGCTGCAGCTGTCCCATGTCGGCTCTAAACCCGAGAACTGAGTAACCACATGATCGCTGGTCACTCAGTTCTCAGTCTGCTAGGAACAGGCACCACTCTCTGCTCTTTTAGCACTCACTGTGGTGCTGGGCTGGGGAGGCAGCGGGAGGGGCCAAGTCAACTGATGACAAGCAATGGCCCCCATCACCTGATTCTGGGTCAAAGGAGAGCAAAAGTAAGTGCACTCATGTGACCCACAAGAGTTGTATGCCAAAAAAAGAGACCAAAAAAGCATGCTTTTAATTTAATTTCCTTGAATATATTCATTGTAACTTGCTGTAACCATTAGTTATGTTTAAAGTATATAACAAATGTTAAAACAAGTTAAGTGCATTACGTAGACCAAGATGATTGCTTAGAACAGTTCTTCTATACAAAGTATATAAAACGACATAGTTAGAATGTTTCACGTATGTGTAATTACTTAGCTCCAGGGACCTGGAAAGCATACTGGAGAAGCAAAGAGCTTGCCACTGACATTTTATAACCATCTGTCCAGTTACTATATTTTACAGTAAATCCAGGTGATTGGCTGCTATCTGTTGCTGCCAGTAAATTACCAATTTCCAGTAAAATAATCAGAAAAAAAAAAACCTATAAACAGCAACAGCATACAAGTACCTGGGGATATGTGCGTATCACAAAGTGACACTGGGCTAACCAAAGGAAGCATTGTATGAAGGTTTTAACAGACCATCTAATCTGTTGGTGCCATAAACATAGGTATTAAATACATTTGAAACACTTTTAATTACCGTACTTGCTGTTTTTGTACTCATAGCCTTCTCTCATGTGAGAACAAAACAGAAGTCAGTAATGTTAAATTAACATTAATCACATTGCTTTTTTATGCCTGGGGCAACATGATCCTATCTGATGCCATGGATGTTGCTTATTTATCCAGCAATGCCAGTTGGTAAAAGATTCCTAAAATTCCACCCTCTTGGAGTGCTTGCTGGGTGGATGTATCCACATTCCAGTTCTATCCGTGCAGGCTTTTCTCTTAGGAATATTGGCAGCAGCAAGAAACATATACGTATATGGTGGTAGTCAGAAGATCTAACTGTCAAATAGTTATTCATGCAAAATCATTCATACTTGTTTTAGCCACCTCTGCATTTTATTGCAATGTGCAGAGAACCCTGGCCCGCTGGTCAAGTGAGGAATCCAGTAGACTAATTAATTATCCAGGCTAAGATAAATTGGACTAGACATATATTAAAAGGTCTGTGAGTGGGGCTTTTTTTCAGTGGGAATGTATGTATTTAATGGCAAGGAGTGGGGGGCTATTATTGGGGGGTTATTGTTGCTGGGGAAGCCTATTGTTGCTGGTGGAGGATCTATTGTTGTTGTTGAGGGGGTCACATGTTGCTGGGGGGGTCAGTTGTTGCTGGGAGGGACCTTCTGTTGAGAGAGGGATCTATCGTTGCTGGTTGCTGGGACATCTATTGTTTCTGGGATGGATCTATTGAGGGGTATATTGTTGTAGGGGTCTACTGTTGCCGTGGGGATATATTTTTGCTGGGGGTATATTGTTGTGGGGTCTATTGTTGCTGGGGGTATACTGTTGCTGTGGAGATCTATTTTTGCTGGGGGTATAGTGTTGTGGGTTCTATCGTTGCTGGGGGTATACTGTTGCTGTGGGGATCTATTTTTGCTGGGGTAAATTGTTGTAGGGTCTGTTGTTGCTGGGGATATACTGTTACAGGGGTCTATTGTTACAGGAGGGATCTATTGTTGCAGGGGATTCTATTTGTTGCTGTCTGCAGGGAATGTATTTTTCCTGCTTTTCTTGTTATTCTTCTCATTTACAAATTCCATACAAATTGCTTAGTACCACAAAATGGTACTTGGTTTTGTATTCTCTAAAATGGACAATACTGAGGGGTGGGTAAGGGGTGGAACCAAGGGATAGTGCCAGGGCTGGCCCAAGACATTGTGCTGCCTGCGTCCAAGAATGAAATACTGCTCCTCCACTCACCCCCTAAAAAAAAAAAATCATGCCCACCAAAATCGTGCCCACATCTATTATTTTATATCATGATAATTAAAACTAAAATTAAATTTATCAGGAAGTCAGATTTACATGATACAGCACCTTGTCTATAAGCACAATTTTATGACATACCATTATGTTCAATTCCAAGGGGCGGGCTAGGGCAATATAAGGGCAGGGTAGGGCAATATAGGGATGGGCTAGGGGAGTATAGGGGCAGGCTAGGGCAGTATATAGACAGGCTAGGGTATTATATAGACAGGCTAGGGTAGTATATGGACAGGCTAGGGCAGCATATAGACAGGCTATGGTAGTATAGGGACAGGCTATGGTAGTATAGGGACAGGCTAGGGCAGCATATAGACAGGCTAGGGCAGTATAGGGGTGGGCTAAGGTAGTATAGGGGCAGGTAGAGCAGCCCGGGGGGCCATTGTCATCATGACACACAAAACTGCTGTAAAAAAAATCTTGGTTGTCAATTTACTGGGTAAATATAAGAGAAGGAGAGGTGGCCGTGGTTCAATGTGTCGCCCCTCTCAAAGTGCTCTCAAAGACCCACTGGGACCTATGGTAGGGCTGGCTCTGGACGGTGCTAAGAGGTGGGTAGGGGGCAGAGACAAGGGGTGGCTCAGAAGGTGGGAGTACCTGCACTTATTCTCTGAGAAAAAAAGCCCTATCTGTGAGTACTCATAGGTTACATGATCATCTACTGGTTTGATCATAATCATTCATATCATGCAATGATCACCTATAGTCTATGTACGCTGTCATGGGTTGATTAGCTTTCCTCTAGATCCATGGTATTAACTTCCTACAGTAACACATATACTTTTAAGGTCATCCCCATGTTGGGAGAGGAATAAAGGGCTAGTAAATGTCCATGCAAAGATGTCTATGCATGTTTACACAAGTTCAACACTCAAGGGTAGTGTTGAGCGAACCCGGACTGTAACGTTCGGGTCCGTACCGAACTTTAGGGTGTCCGTGGCACGGACCCGGACCCGGACATTTCAAAAATCGTTCGGGTTCTAGTAACGTACTATACTTACTAATACTAGTTTGGTCATCTACTAGTACATTGGATACTCATGAGTGTCTATCCCGAAAAAAAGAGTCTCTTATTCACGTCCATGAGGGTGGAAGACTCGGTGGGGAACAGAGACGGGGGATGGGTGGAGAATCGTGGCAGGTCTCGGTCGGGATGGTATCCAGGGTCACCCAGAAACTCTCGTGAAACTCTCCCCGCTGTGTAACTTGGTGCCGGTGGAGAGGAAGAGAATATAAATGGGTCATTTAACTGTTGGTTCTAAAAAAAATGTCGTCAAAACACACAGTACTACTGTTACCGGGGGGCCCGA
>BLSH010146127.1:190618-215347 GCA_018402905.1 Glandirana rugosa
CCGGATGTTATGTGCACTTCAACATGGGGTCCCAAAAAGAGATACATCCTCCCCTCTAAGAACACCAGCCCATTGCTGATTAGCACTAAGCCCCCTAGCTCTTCTTATTGCCCAAATGTGTGTGTGTGGTGGGAGGGAAGTGGGGGGTAAAGGTGCTACCCCCTGCTGCCATGGCCTGGTAAAGAAATCCAATGAGATCCTAATACGTAACCACAGAATAACAAAAGGTTTTTAACCTCCCTGGCGGTATGACTGAGTCTGGAATTTATTGTTGAAAGCGGTACAATTATTTTGCATGAAAATTTGGCGTTTTATATTGTAGGCCTGTAATTCTTAGGAATAACTCACTTAAATCTGTCCAAACAACAGTCTAGTAGACATCCCGGGTATGAAAAAGTTTGAAAAATGAAATCATAAAATATAATATAATAAATAACTAAAAATAATTATCAAAAATAATAACATAATAGTAATAAAATGTATTCAATAATGTAATCAAACCAAAAAAGCAGAAATTTGCTCAGTTGCAGAATTGTCGCTGTCGTCACTTTCAGTTTCTGATGATAAATTTCCTCAAAAATCAGTATCACTCAATTCTGCAAATCATTCTTATTTACTATCGGTGTTTTTTAGCTGATCAAAAACCACTTTTTGGTTGCCATGGACATTCTCATGTTTCCAGGCAGAAAGAATGACATTTATTATATAAAAGTGCATGCAGGGCTCTGGGCAAACCACTAGGGACAAAGGGGATGTGTAATGATTTCATACCGTAATGTAATCTATAAGATTACAGTGTACTGTATGTGCTGTGTGTTTCACTTTTTGAATTTCCCGCCGGTCTCCGTCCCCGTGCGACGTGACGCTCGCAGGGAACGGAGCCCGGGAAAAACAGAGACATCGGAGCCGCGGACACAGCCCGCAGACACGGCGGGGGGACATCGCTGGATCCAGGGGACAAGGTGAGTAGCGCTGCCTGGATCCAGCGATGCAATCCCGAGTGTGGCTCGGGGTTACCGTTCTTGGTACTGAAAATCCACCCCGAGCCACACTCGGGAATACCGCCAGGGAGGTTAATTAAATATAGTAATGCCCATCCGCAATCGGCATTCAACTGTCATCCACTTCCCACACTATGGGGTTGATTTACTAAAGCTGGAGAGTGCAAAATTTGGTACAGTTGTGCATGGTAGTCAATCAGCTTCTAACTTCAGCTTGTTCAATTAAGGTTTGACAATAAAACCTGGAAGCTGATTGGTTTCTATGCAGAGCTACACCAGATTTTGCACTCTCCAGCTTAAGTAAATCAATCCCTATGTCTCTTATTCATTTACAAACCCTCTAGTTTTAAATTTGGAGAAACAAAGCCCACATATATCTTTGATCTGTGTTTCATCCACAGTACTAAATAAGTTGCCAGATATACATCATAGCAACTGCAGTTTCCTTAATTTGATTGGCTTATTTAAATTTTGTTTAATGTAAAATGTTGTCTTAAATCAATTTTATCTCTGCAAATCACTGACTTTATTTATGCACAGATGGATTTTGCCAATATGGTGGACATAGGTGTGCGCAGCCTATTGCATTAGGGGGTGCACCCCAAAGCTCAAACACACATGCCTTTCTCTGCAGCCTCAGCTGCACTGGACAGTGAATGAATGGGAAGTGCTCTGTGCTGAGCTTCCTGTTCATTCACAAACTGAAACATAGTAAACACAGTTCACTGTTATGAATGGACACAGTGAGCGAGTTTGTTCATTTAGAAAAGGAAGGGACCGGTAAATTACATATTTACTAGATCCTTCCCCCCACTCTCCATCCTGAAACATAACCCAGAGCAGCCGGCAGGAGAGGAGGTAAGCCAGCAGCCTTGTAGGGAGGGGGTCAACAAGGTGGGGGAAGCCCGGGCAGTAGGGGGAATCTGCACCACACATACTGATTAGGGTGTGCCCAGGCACGCCTATGATGGTGGATGTTTTAGATAATGCTATTTAAATTGATTTGGTAAGTATCAGCTAAACTTTACTGGATAATGCATCTTTGGCTGATATCAGACAAGTGGCTGCTGCTCGTGATGTGGCTGCTGGTGATTGTTGAAACCATTTGTGGCGGGATCGCTAAGAGGCTGCCTATTTGTCCTTGTTATCCCTCACCCTCTAGCTGAAGCAGCTATGTCATCACTAGCAACTGTGATTCAGCAGCATTTGGGCCACAACGAAATCTCACCGCATCTGTCTACAAGGGGAGTGATTCTATAGGGACAGACAGGCAGCCTCTTAATCATCCTGCCACTTGCAATGTGTGCCTAGCGGCAGAATCGCCCATTTGACATCAGCCTTAAAGTGTTACTAAATCAAGTAATATGAAAATAGTTCATCTGCCACCCCACAGTGCCCACAGCTTATAAATCTTTGTTTTACATTAGAATACTGCCACTATATACCTTTTTGGCTGATCTGTATATCACAGTTTCATGATAAGCTGCACAGTTTCTCCAGTGCTGTAGGTAGGAGGAGATTTCCACTACAGCCTGTATACACGCCCACATGTGTGATGTCAATATCATGTGACCTGGCTAGCTCTGAGAACAAGTGAATGTTCTATTCAGCATAAAAGAAACAACCGAGCACGTGCAGGAGGACTACCCTGCCTGTGTTAGCTGGTTTTCCTCAGATAGACAGTGTAGGAATGAAGGATTTATAGCATACAGGATAAAACCGCCTTTTTACACAATGCAGAGAATTAACCCCTTAAGTTCCACAGTGAGTATAACAAGCATGCTATTCTGCATATACAGACTGATTATACTGTTGTGGGTTTAGTAACACTTTTAAGTGGATGTAGACAGTTTTTTTTTTTTTCGTTCACCCATTTGGCTGAAAGAAGTAAAAAGTAACAGTTTCCACTTGAACAAGGTGGATGGAGGAATTCCCATCCCCAGGACATTGTATTTTGATGGCAAGACCCGCTGCTATCAGAATATATCGATCAGCAGCTGATTGGCTGCAGCCCCTGATTGAGAAAGGTTTTCCAACGTGTTCCTTTGACAGAAGCAATTCAAACAATCAACTTCTGTTGATTAGGGATGGCCACACTCTGATCGAAATTCCCAGTTGAACCATCAAAATTTCGATCAGTGTATGGCTAGCTGTACTCCTAACAATGATTTATGTGTCTTTAACCTCCCTAGCGGTATTCCCGAGTGTGGCTCGGGGTGGAATTTCAGTACCATTAGCGGTAACCCCGAGCCACACTCGGGATTGCATCGCTGGATCCAGGCTGGGTTACTCACCTTGTCCCCTGGATCCAGCGATGTCCTCCCTCGGTGTCGGCGTGTCTGTCCCTCCGCCCGATGCCTCTGTGTGCCGGGCTCCGTTCCCTGCGAGCGTCGCGTCGCACAGGGACGGAGACCGGCGGGAAATTCAAATAGTGAAACACACGGTACACATACAGTACACTGTAATCTTATAGATTACATTAATGTATGAAATAATTTCACATCCCCTTTGTCCCTAGTGGTTTGCCCAGTGCCCTGCATGCACTTTTATATTATATATGGCATTCTTTCTGCCTGGAAACATGAGAATGTCCATAGCAACCAAAAAGCGTCCCTTTACGTCAAAAGTGGTTTTTGATCAGCTAGAAAACAGCGATAGTAAATAAGAATCATTTGCAGAATTGAGTGATACTGATTTTTGGGGAAATTTATCACCAGAAACTGAAAGTGACGACAGCGACAATTCTGCAACTGAGCAAATGTCCGTGTTTTTGGTTTGATTACATTATTGAATAAATTTTATTACTATTACGTTATTATTTCTGATAATTATTTATAGCTATTTATTATATTATAATTTATGATTTCATGTTTCAAACTTTTTCATACCCGGGATGTCTACTAGACTCTTGTTTGGACAGATTTAAGTGAGTTATTCCTAAGAATTACCGGCCTACAATATAAAACGCCAAATTTCCATGCAAAATAATCGAACCGTTTTCAGCACCAAAAATCTGAAATAATCATACCGCCAGGGAGGTTAAGCTGCTGGTGATTTGTCTTTAGCAGCAGAATTCCCCATCTGACATCAGCCTTACTCCTAACCATGATGTAGGTGAACATTTACTGAAGATATACAGATTATGTATTCATGATCCATTACATTTTCTGCACATACTGCCATCTTATTCTTTCTGTGTCCCTGGGTTGCCCCAAGAGAATAAATATAACTAGATTACTCAGCTGCCAAGCACAGGGTAAGCTGACAGCTGTCATTACTGGACAGTGACAGGTTTAACGTCTGTCCAAACTGTTTTCCTTCATGCACAGAGAAATATCACCTGTGCATTTCTGAAACAAAGAAGATCATTAGCAGGAGCTTATGCTGAGGTTTCCATCAAAAAATAGCTCTGATACCTTACTGCAAGAATGAGAATTTTCATTTTTAGTCCCTCTTTATGAGCATACATTATCTTTACCATATTGAAACTGATAGTTTTTTGTGGTGTCAAACTGTAGCCATCATCCCATAAATTGACCAAAATGAATACCCTCCAAAGTCCTAAAGGGACTATTTTGGGCTACCTTAGGAAACACAAGACAAATTTATATAAAAAATATACTTTTATTATACAAAAATATAAAACCATGCAGCTGGAGTATAAAGCCAGTGATTGATAACAGAAGGGCGCTCTTATAATCTTAAATTCAGTTGTTTCCAAAAAGAACTAAACCGCTAATACATAATACACTAAATTACTGAATTTACCACCCCACTTCTCCTCCTCATTAGATAACAGAATACAAAGCATCCTCTGAATGGCGCCTGTGCAAAGCAGTCGACAACGAGTGTTCAGAATGCACGGCACCCAGAAGCAATTGGAGATCACTGAAGTAGCGGTGTCCTCTTCAGTGATTTCCAGTTCCTGGGGCATCGGCCAATTATGGTACATGCATACAGTAGTTATATTAGTCCAAGTTGGACCAATGTAACTATGCATAAAATATCCATACCTGGAATCCCTTTTTAAGGTCTGATTAAAAGTAATATTGCAGTAGTATTCCTAAATATTTTCTATCTATATATAGATTGAGAAAAGGCCCGTAACTGTCAGATATTTATTGCTGTCTCTGGCTTCATTGGTGAGATTTCTCACCACTTCCTGTCCTAGAGGCAGAACAGGAACTGAATAAAATATTCCTAATATGAAATGAAATCCCAGACTTTTCCATTGGGGGACTTCCCCTGTAATCCTGATTCATCGTACAAACAAATTCATCAAAAATAACAGTTTTTGATGAAGTTCCACTTTCGGTTGTACTTTTGGATGGTGTGGATGTTGATGGGGATGTAATTATAGTTACCTTTGATACCCTGCTCTGCTTTAGCTGAGTATTGTTGAGTTCCTCTAGCGCAGGCATATGCAATTAGCAGACCTCCAGCTGTTGCAGAACTACAAGTCCCATGAGGCATAGCAAGACTCTGAAAACCACAAGCATGACACCCAGAGGCAGAGCCATGATGGGACTTGTAGTTTTGCATGGAGGTCCACTAATTGCATAGCCCTGCTCTAGAATATTATTGCACTACTGCTGCATGTAAGAAATTGCTGTCAGCCCACTTTGCTGTAGGCAATGGATCAAGACCACTGAAGGACCTTTGTGCAATCAATGTGATAGGTCAGCGGAAATAAGTATTTTTTAATACTCAGCCTTCACTTAACAAAGTCAGTTGTTTCAAGTGAACATCTTTTTTAATATTGTTTGTCACAAAGGAAATATCCTTAACATCTTCCACTATGCTCTGCGATTGCCAGCAGTATCAACCCATCCCGCACTGGTGACAAATTCCCTGCATTATTGTAGTATGCTTTGTCTATGGTATGGTTTGCTAACTAAGAGGCAGATGGGAAAGGCATTGCGGCCTCTAAGGGAGTTAGAATAGAGCATTGCTGGTTTGGGGCAGGTGGTGGTTTGCTGGCTCAATGACAGGTGTCACACACTTGGTCCAACCGCTTCAGCAGTTGGTCCTGATCCTCCAGGAGGAAACAGCTGAGAACACCAAAGCCTGAATGATCTGGAGTCACAACAGCATTCCTGAACATGACAGCTGTCTCCACATTACTACTGACCATCTATTACCTCTCCCACTACTAAGGATACTAAAAAATCCTAGAATTTGCTTCTGCCCCTTTGGTTTTAGTGGTGTCTACCAGTGTTCTGAACATTGCAGTTTTCCATGACATGGAATTAGCAGGTGAGAGAGAGAGAGAGAGACATTTTGTTTTTACCACAGCATGTTATGCAGCTTACCGCATATGTTAGGCAACCTAAAGCTGATCCCCAGGAATCACTTGTATAGCATACTATAGTGATAGCCGTAATCTTCCAGATCCTACTCAGGTTCTGTGCAAGTGGCTTTGCCTCTGCACACTGACTACAGGGGCTTGCTTGCTCGGCACCCCAGCCCCATCATTTACAGAACAAGTAGATATTCTAATTAAATGATAAGTTCACCTTTACAAAAAAAAATAATAAATACACATTTTTTTGCGGGAAAAAATATGCATTTATTATTATTATTATTATAGTTTGAGACCTGTAAAGGATTGCACCCACGATCTACTGATCTTGGGCGTAATGGCATGCTCCTACAGACTGCCTGCGTATCGATCTCCCTGTTCCTCCGGGCATGCAGTTGCAATGGGGTTGATTTACTAACACTGGAGAGTGCAAAATCTGGAGAAGCACTGCATAGAAACCAATCAGCTTCTGGGTTTTTTTTGTCAAAGTTTAATTTAACAAGCTGAAGTTAGAAGCTGATTGGGTAGCATGCACAGGTGCACTAGATTGTGCACTCTCCAGTTTTAGTAAATCAACCCACTGTGACAGGAAGCTCAATGAACTACCAGAGTGCTCAACAGCGCCATGGTAGTTCATTGAGAACTACAAGCCAACAGCCGCAGAGGCTGTTGGACCTTGCAGTTTTACCGTTCACAGAACACTGTCAATGAATGACACGACCGGGCGTTTTTTAAAAAATTTGTGCTAGCTAGCCAGAGGGAGAAGATCCCCCACTCGCTGTCAAAATGGGGGATCAGGGAGGAGCAGGGGGGAGCAAGGGGACGGTGCATATGTCACATGTTACACCCTGAATATGGCTGTAACATGTAACATGTTACAAAAGGTGAACTTATCCTTTAGGTACAAGGCATTCTCTAATTGGACAAGTGAAGAGGGGGCCTGTGATATCATAATCTCTACCTCATCTAATCAGAGAACACTGTGTATTCATTGAAGAAAATGGAAGGCATTCCATTAATTATGGCGATGTTGAATAAGGGAATCCCCGTGGCCAGTGCACAGTAAGGCAACTGCTCTTATAGAACTTGAGCAGAACCCAGAAGACATACCTCACAACTTTTTGAGATGGGAACTAGGGACACCTATTAGCAAAATGTGGCATAGGACACACACCCCCTTCCGGCTACGCCCCCTTAAATGAGAATTATACAAAAAAACATGATTAGTTAATCCCACAAGTGCATTTTTTACCACTACTATTTGTATATACTGGCTTTTGAAATTTATAAATGCAGCAATTTAAAATCAGATGAAAGGGTTAACACTGGGAAATACTTTTTGAAAGATAAATAGTGCATTTTATGTTCAACTCTATAGATCAGACCAAAATGAGGGACAAATCAGAAGGAAAGATGGACAGAGGGACTTTGTTCCAAATCAGGGACAGTCCCTCAATATCAGGGGCAGTTGGAAGTTATGCAGAAGATCGCAATGATCACTGTAGTAGCACCGACTACTATAGTGATTTTCAGCTTCCCCAGTGGTCCATCAGGTTTAAGATATGTGTACTGTACCAAGATGGACAAATGTAAATATGCAATACAAATAATTCCTAGAGTGTAGCTTTAAGATATTATAACATTTGCTCCAGCTGAGCAGTAAACAGAAAATCTGTGAGCCCTTGCAGGGCCGATGCTACCAATAGGCCAACTAGGCTGCCGCCTAGGGTGCACTGCTGCCTAGGGGCGCCCGGCCGCTAGTGTCCCTCCACGTCTGCATGCTCTGCAGGCTGCAGCATTTAACTAACTCAGTCTCAGGCAGCTGCTCCGTCTGACCGATAGTGTAATTAGTGGCACAGTGCAGCACTGGAGCCAGCGCTAGATGAAGCAGAGCCCAGGGCCGGGACAAGGGGTGGGCAGGAGGAGCGGCTGCCCTGGGCACTGTGGTATCATGTGAGGTTGGGGGGGTACCACAAGGAGATTGGGGGGAGGGGTTTTGTGTTAAGAAGGGGAATTTGGAGGGTGGCAGGAGGTAAGAATTGTCCAAGCAGGGCCAATTTAGGGAGGTGTGCTAGGAGTGCTGATTTGGGGGGATTTGTGTTGGGGGGGGTGAGGGAAGAGGATGGGGGCGCAATTGGCATGTTTGCCCTGGGCTCTTGATGACCTTGTCCCACCACTGGCAGAGCCAATGCTACCTCTATAGCACCGCCTTCTGTCACATAGGCAGGGCAAATGGGGTGGGGTCGGGGGTGGAGCCAATGGGGGCCGCAAAATGAGGTTGCACCTAGGGTGTCAAAAATCCTTGCACCAGCCCTGAGCCCTGCCTTGTCATTACATATACAGCATATCAATCACAGCACTTACATTAATAACAGATAATTGTAAATTATAGCCAGAACAGGTTACATTTTTCATGACAGTGAGAGAGGTAAAATTAAAGGGTGTGAAGAAGCAGAGCCAGAGAATAAGGCAAAGGAATTTGTGATCACATTATCTCAGCTGTCATTTGTGCCGCCGGTCTTGTAATTCCCCTCTGTTTCACACCCTCCTTCCAGATGACTGCTGGGTGGACTGCCTCCAGCACCCCCCACATCCCCGTCCCCACCCTTATATTCCTGGACATTCTCTCCGCTTTTGTTCCTTGGTTTTATGGAAAGATTGAGAAGATATTGGAATGCAGAGGATGCATGACTCATGGAATGCTTGCGGCAGTATGGTTTGTGTATGAGTGTGAGGATAGTGTCTCTTACATTAAATAGGAAAACCTTCTTCTAAAAATGCTATTTTCCTGGCTGTCTTTGGCTTCAGTACTTTGAATCACTGACCTGGAACATGCATGCATTAAGTAACTGCATACTTGTCTTAGAAAGTACTTACGTGAAGGATCAGCATGGCAACCAGGCGACTAAGCAAGTTTTGCTGCACTGAACACAGTAGAACTTTTATAATTGTTTTAATGTGTTTGCAGATTTATTGAAAGCAAACCTGTGCTGTGAGATATGAAGACTGACATAGCTGATCCCCTTCTAAGAATACTAGTTACAGTGCTGGGACAAGGTCACCTAGAGCCCAGGGTAAACATGCCAAACTGTGCCCCCCAGAGATGTATGAGCAATTTATGTCAGCAAAAATTCCCCCTACAAAAACACTCAGCAGTAATCTGCATGCTTACCCCCTAAACATAAACCCCCCTCCTCCCAGTACAAATCCACTCCCCTGCTGAAATCTCCCCTCTCAGCATAAAGTTTTACCCCCCATCCCCCAGCCCACCCCAAATCAAATGCCCCCCTCTCCAAAAAAAAAAAAAAATCACCCCTCCTACCACAAATCCTCTACCCCTAAAATGTCCCCTCCTAGTATACTTCAGATCACCCCTCCCAGCACAACTTCCCCCCAAATCTCCCCTCCTAGCTCAAATCTTTTTCCCCATCCAGACACAGATCTCCATAAATCACCACAAATTTACCCTTCTAGAATAATACTTACCCCCTGTCTCCCCCCAAATTCCTCTTTCCAACACAAATCCCCCCCCAATCTCCGTGTGGTGCCCCCCACCTCACATAATACCACAGTGCCAAGGGCAACAAACAGCCAAGGAAAAATCCAAGGAAAGATCAAGCTCAACTTACCAACCAGCTTGAAACCAGCCAAATTATCCTGTCTAACAGTATGCATTAAAAGCAGGGGATTGGTTACACACATTTGCAAATGCATGTGTAATCTGGAGGGTCCCGGCAAGGCTCCCTGCATCCTCCAGACCTATCTCTGACTTGCGAGAGACTCCACAGTGGAAGCACATGCATTCTGATGAGATAGATGAAGTCAGGTGGCCTGGAGGTAGCCCATCCCTCCTTAAATGTACTGGGACACACTGCTTTTAACGCATACTGTTAGACAGGTTAATTTGGCTGGATTCAAGCTGGTTGGTAAGTCGAGCTTGGTCTTTCCTTGGATTTTTCCCTGGCTGTTTGGTGTTACTTGATGCCCTCCATCGCTCCTTACTATATACACCAGTTATAGATGGAGGCAGTGGCTTACTTTTTGGATACAGTGCCAAGGGTAGCTTCCCCTCCTGCCCACCCCTTGTCCTGGCCTAGTTGCCTGGTTACCTCTAGCGCCAATAATTTCACTGATAAAGTAAGCCATATGAGCTACATGACAGCCAGGGAACTAGCACTTTCAGCTGTGACAGCTGTCAATTGTAAGTTTTTTTCCTACAGGGAGATTTTCATTTACTTTCTGCTGTGTCTATTGGACAGGGAGTAAGGGGGGATCTTTTTCTATATGGCACAGACTGCAAAAGGAAACCGACAGAGGTTCAAATCCTCCCTCACTTTAATGATAATGTATTTTTTTTTTTGGCTGGAGTTGTACTGTAAGGATTTAAGGTTATCCAAGGGCCCATTTACTACTTTGAAGTGCATTAACGTGACATTGCACATTGATGTGTGTTGAGTTATGGCAGCTCATTGAAAACAATTGGCTGTCAAAGCACATGACTCATTTTTGTAATGTAATGGCACACTACAATGGAGGTGTGTTTCCTTTGCACCTTGAAGTGCCAATCTATTGAATGACTCTGCAACACAATAAGACATGTTACATGTGTTACTGAGACACAGAAGTGTAAACGGGCCATTAGAGGCAGGTCAAGTGAATATGTCGTGAGCAATACGTAGACGACACTGCTGACTTCCTTTTGAAAACGTTAGTTGACTCTCTTGTGCTCACCTGCTGGCTTCAATACTACTCACTGAGCCGGAACAATGAGGTCAATCAGGCAACTTCTTGCATGTTTTAGGCAGTGACCCATTTTCAGAAAGTGAATTCAGCAAAATGAATAGTACAGAGCATTAGTAAGACCTCCTCTGGAATACACAGTTCCGTTTTGGGACGCCAATTGGACACCAACTGAAAAGGATATTGGATAACTGAAGAAAGTGCAGAGAAAGCCAACCAAACTGATAAGAGGCATGGAGGAACTCAACTATGAAGAAAGATTAGCTGAAATTAATTCATTCTCTCTTGAAAAGGGCGAATTTGGGGCATATGATCACCATATATCAATATATAAATGGTCTATGTAGTCAACTAAGTGCATAGTTATGCTCCATTTACATTTGTACGACTCCAAAGTTGCGCCAACTTTGGAGTGCAACTTTGACGCAACTTTGGATGGGTGCAACTTGGATACGACTTTGGCTTTGACCAGTGATAATGGACAACTGTTGCACAACTGTTGCATTGCATAACATTCAGGTATGACTTTAATGCCACTTTTGAGGGTTAACATTAAAGTCTATGGCCCTCGAGTTGCATGAAAGTCAGACCAAAGTAGTGCATGAACTACTCTGAAGTTGCTGCAACTTTAAGTCACACATATAAGAATGTTTGTCATTGGAAAGCATGGGGAATGACTTGTCATGCGACTTTGATGTCCAAAGTTGCATGGCAAGTTGCACTAGTGTGAATGGAGCCTTAGTGTGAGGCCATTACAAAGGACAAAGTGGTATTCTTTACATCTGGAGAAAAAGAGGTTTAACCTCCACATATGGAAAGTCTTCTTCACAGTAAAAGCTGTGAAAATGTGGAATAGACTCCCTCAAGACCTAGATCTAGCCAGCTCATTAACATGTATAGGTAATAACACCAAAGATTGTTGATCCAGGGAATATCTGACTGACTTGGGGGATCAGGAAAGATTTTTTTTCCTCCTGCCTGAGCAAACTGAACCATGCTTTATAGGGTTGTGCCTCTGGATCAATTGTGGGTATAAGGTTCTGTGTATGGAGGTTTTCTATTTATTTATTCATCATATTTTTATAGGTTTAACTAGATAGACTTGTATCTTTTTATCAACCTGACTGTGCAACTATGGGAGCCTCCATGTTCTCCATGTTCATGGTAAGGATTAGGGGGATAGGGATGGTGTCCTGGGCATAGCTTCACATATTTTATTTACTTGTGTTTTTTGGTACCAAACGTTCCTCACAGAAGATAACAGCGTTGGGCTCCTGGCACAAAAAAGTGAAAGTCTTTAGGATCTGTCATAGAAATGTTCCAGCAACTTTGAAATCATGTTGGGAGTTGAACTTCATAGCTCAGGAAGACGTCATATCTTTTATTACGTATAAAACATATTGGATGCTGCAGGACTGGGTGCATTCTTATTCACAGCAAGCCTTGCTCTTTACTCTTCCTGTACTCCCTTTATCTGGTGAAGGGCACACTTGCTCAGAGTTTGAATGGAAAATGTCTGCTGCCAGAGCATTGCTCTGAACACCTTTATAATCTACCAGACATTGTGCTATAATGGAAATGGTGTGCATTACTGTCTGATCCTCAGTGTGAGAATAAACATTCTATAATCTGGAATAAATGTTTTTTTTACATCTACAGACACAACTAAAGAAGACCATTTCATACATAGTAAAATGCAACAACCCATATCAGCCAATTAGGTTTCATTTCAAGTCAAATATATTTATAGGTTTGTTACATAGTTGGTCAGGTTGAAAAAAATACACAAGTCCATCTAGTTTACCAATAGAAAAAAAAAAAGAAAAGCCTCCATATACACAAAGGAAGGCAAAAAAAACCCCAGTAAAGCATGATCTTATTTGCTCCAGCGGGGGAAAAAATCCTTCCTGATCCCCCAGAAGGCAATCAGATATTCCTTCCATCAATTACCCCTGTTATTACCTATAAATGACAGTTATATTTTGTGAGTTTAGAAATGCATTCAGCTCTTTCAATCTACTGAGCTGGCCAGAACTAGTTCTCGAGGGAGTCTATTCCACATTTTCACAGCTCTTACTGTGAAGAAGTCTTTCCATATGTAAAGGTTAAATTTATTTTGCTCCCAACATCAAAAATGTCCCCTTATCCTCTGTAATGACCTGAAAGTGAATAACTCAACATCAAGTTCACTATATGGAACCCTTATGTATTTATACACGTTGATCACAAATGAACTGCAAATTCCAGATGAGGTGTTACTCATGATTTGCATACATTGGTGTGCGCAGCCTATTGCATTAGGTTGTGCACCCCAGAGCACAAGCACACATGCATGCATATCAACAGAGCAGTGGACATTGTCAGTAGAGCAAAAATTGTTGTCAGTAGGGCAGTGGACGGTGTCAGTAGTTTTTAATTTTTAGTACTTATTTAACTATTTTTTATTATTTTTTTTTACTATTTTTTACAATATTATTTTTATTACTTATTTTTATAGGAATCCCGTTATGGGGCTTTAAAGTGGAGTTCCACACACATTTGGAACTTCCGCTGATCGTATTCCTCCCCCCTCAGGTGTCACATTTGGCACCTTTCGGGGGGAGAGGGGGAAGAGCATACCTGTCTTTGAATGGTATTCTGTTCCCACTTCCGGGAGCCCAACCGCCGTGCATTACGTCAGCAGCCCGTCTCCCTCTTCCTCCCTCTTCCCTCCTCCGCCGCAGGGCCACTGAGAGAGCGCAGCGCAGTTCGTGCATGCGCAGTAGGTGCCCGGCCCTGAAGCCAAACGGCTCCACTGCCGGGTTCCCTTACCCGCAATGGCCTCGGCTGCACCTGACCAGCCGATCCGAAGACATTGCTGGACTACAGGACAGGTAAGTGAAATATCAAGGCTCTAAACCAGTGGTTCTCAACTCCGGTCCTCGGGACCCACCAACAGGCCAGATTTTAAGTATTACCCTGGGGAGATGCAGACTAGAATACTGCAATCACTGAGCAGCAAATGATATCACCTGTGATGTATTTCAGTTATCCTGCAAACCTGGCCTGTTGGGGGGTCCCGAGGACCGGAGTTGAGAACCACTGCTCTAAACAAACCCCTGATGTCTCACTTTTGAGACAGAGAAAGAAATTGAGGACAGAGATTCCCCAGTCCCTTTCTCTGCAGCAAACACAGTTTACTATGCTTCAGTTGAGAATGAAGACACTGCAGGGGGGAGATAGGAAGCAGGGGGGAATTGGCACCGCACGGGGTGATTAGGGTGTGCCCAGGCACATCCGGCAAACCCTGTGTGCACGCCTGTGTTTGCATATAGGTAATGATATGTAAATACATACATACTATATACAATTTTCAGACATAAAGTACTGTTCTCTTATATTCCTCTGTGTATTATTCTATCTACCGTTGTTCCTGGCCAGGTCATTTATTCATCTCACCATAAGAGTATATATTTCTAGCCGTCTTTCTGTCACTGAGACTGTAAGCGGTCAGATTCTAACATCTAGTTAGTTCCAGGCTACTTTTATCTGCCCATGAAGCTGCCAGCCTTCCATTCATAGCAGCGGCTATTGAGAGCACTGCTGAATGTTTCCTTAAATAGTTTGTCATTTCTGTTGTATGATTAAGCCTACAGTGCTATAGATCTGCAGCTGGTCTGATGTCAGAAAAGGATTTGTATGTGAATCTTTTCATATTTTACATGCAGCTAGGATTAGTGTGTGCAGATCGGTGGTATTTGTGTCTGTATTTCTGTAAGGAAAAAAATTTGGGTAAGAACATGTGAGACAACATAAACCCCATTATTAACTCTTTGTAAATTCAGAGTTGTCCGCTTGTCTGTGCCAGGGACTGAAATGAGATAGTATATAAGTGTGAGATAAAAGCCAGCTTGATCGTCTCTCCATACTGTGCTACATAAATCAGCTACCCGATAATGAAATATTATTAAAATACCTAATAGAATATATTAATATTATGATATTCATTAATTAACCTCCCTGGCGGTATGATTATTTCAGATTTTTGGTGCTGAAAGTGGTACAATTATTTTGCATGAAAATTTGGCGTTTTATATTGTAGGCCTGCAATTCTTAGCAATAACTCACTTAAATCTGTCCAAACAAGAGTCTAGTAGACATCCCGGGTATGAAAAAGTTTGAAAAATGAAATCATAAATTATAATATAATAAATAACTATAAATAATTATCAGAAATAATAATATAATAGTAATAGAATTTATTCAATAATGTAATCAAACCAAAAATGCAGAAATTTGCTCAGTTGCAGAATTGTCGCTGTCGTCACTTTCAGTTTCTGATGATAAATTTCCCCAGAAATCAGTATCACTCAATTCTGCAAATGATTCTTATTTACTATCGCTGTTTTCTAGCTGATCAAAAACCACTTTTGACGTAAAGGGACACTTTTTGGTTGCTATGGACATTCTGAAGTTTCCAGCAGAAAGAATGACATTTATTATATAAAAGTGCATGCAGGGCTCTGGGCAAACCACTAGGGACAAAGGGGATGTGAAATGTTTTCATACAGTAATGTAATCTACAAGATTACAGTGTACTGTATGTGCTGTGTGTGTTTTACTTTTTGAATTTCCCGCCGGTCTCCGTCCACGTGCGACGCGACGCTCGCAGGGAACGGAGCCCGGCACACAGAGCCATCGGGCGGCGGACACAGCTCACAGACACTGCGGGGGACATCGCTGGATCCAGGGGACAAGGTGAGTAACATTGCCTGGATCCAGTGCTGCAATCCCTAGTGTGGCTCGGGGTTACCGTTCTTGGTACTGAAAATCCACCCTGAGTCACACTCGGGAATACCGCCAGGGAGGTTAAATATTATAAGGCCAGTATGTGCAGTTGGGGTTCATCTCCCTGCTTTTAAATCAGTTTGCTTATTTAACTCATGCAACATACATATTATGTGTTCTGCTTCAAATGCCAGTGTATGCGAATAAATCCTAGACTGTTAAAACAGTTTGGCCACTTGCTAACAGAATCCACAGACAGCTTAACTCTTCAATAAGACACACAAGTTGAATTCAACAAAGTTTAACTTCACAAAGTACTGTACAGAGCACGAGTTCCAGTCTTTGACATGTAAAAAGACAATGGGGTTGATTTACTAAAATTGGAGAGTGCAAAATCTGGTGCAGCTCTCCATAGAAACCGATTAGCTTCCAGGTTTATTTATTTATTACAGGTGCCATCAATTTACACAGCACTTTACATATATATATTGTATATGCCCTCAAGGAGCTTACAATTCAGGGTCCCTAGCTCACACACATACATACATATACCTCCCAACTTTTTGAGACAGGAATGAGAGACACCTATTAGCAAAATTATAAGTGTGAACACAGAGGGGTGCCAGACTAAGTGCAGCATTCAAAGTAGGATTTAATCAATTAAAAGGAAATTAGCAACTCACAAGATGGATGAGTATGACAGGCATCAAGATAGTAAAAATGTCTATTCAGCAGCTTCTCCGTGGAGTCCTGTAGCTGTCAGGCTCATGTGCAGGTTGTGTGGGAAGATGGGACCCGAAAGCAGCCGACCACCGCCATAACCAACTTTAACCACACACTCTTGTCTGGCAGGACGTGATGTCACAGGAAGGGCGAGCTGAAGGTGTAGACGTATCGGTAATGCATTTCGAAGCCACTGTTTCTTCATAAGACCTCTTCATCTGGTTTGATGAAGAAGTACTGGCTTCGAAATGCATTACCAATACGTCTACACCAGAGGCCTCCAAACTATGGCCCTCCAGTTGTTCAGGAACTATAATTCCCATCATGCCCAGTCATGTAGAGTTTTACAATGCCTCATGGGACGTGTAGTTCCGCAACAGATGAAGGCCCGTAGTTTGGAGATCCCTGGTCTACACCTTCAGCACGCCCTTCCTGTGACATCACATCCTGCCAGACACGAGTGTGTGGTTCAAGCTGGTTATGGCGGCTGTTGGCCGCTTCCAGGTCCCATCTTCCCACACAACCTGCACAGGATCCTGACGGCTATAGGTCTCCACGGAGAAGCTGCCGAATCGACGCTTTTATTATCTTGATGCCTGTCATACTCATCCATTTTGTGAGTTGCTAATTTGCTTTTAATTGATTAAATCCTACTTTTAATGCTGCACTTAGTCTGGCGCCCCCCTGTGTTCATTCTTTTACTTACAGATTTCATTGCTTCGCTCCAGGGTGCTGCTTCCAGGTGCATTGTTTCATGAATCATATATATGGACTTTGACATGGACTTTTTATCATGAATTTTATTATGAATATTTTTATGATTTTTTTATGAATTTCCATACTTTTCCATACTCTTTTTCTGAGTATTACCGCTTTTGATGTTCACTCTCGTTATTGTTGGTTCTTAATTTTACCCTAGCAATACTTTTACATACCTCCGTGCCACAGTGTGTTTTTCCTATTAGCAAAAGTATGCAGGCATAGGACACACCCCCGCCCCACCCCCTTAAAGGAGAGTCGTACAAAAAAAATGATTGGTTAAACCCACATGTGTTTTTTTTACTACTACCATTCCTTTTGGAATTTAAAAAATGCAGCAATTTAGAAATTGGGTGAAAGGTTTAGCTCTGGGAAACATTTTTTTGAAAGATATATAGTGCATTTTATATACAACTATATAGATTAGACCAAAATGAGGAGGAAAGTGGGACTTTGTTCCTCATCGGGGACAGTCCCTCGAAATCAGGCACAGTTGGGATCTTTGAATACACATACTAGAGCCAATTTAGACAGGATCCTATTAACCTACCAGCATGTCTTTGAAGGTGATGATTATGATAAAAGCGTTGGGCTAAAAATGCTCAATAACATATAAATCAATCACAATCAGAAAAACAAAAAAGGAAAAAGAACAGTGTATTCCAGGCCTCAGTGAAAAACAGTTCAACCGTGAAAAATATATATAGCTGTAAAAACCAGCAAAGAAAACATGATAAAAAGGAAAAAACAAATCTTCTTAAAGGTATCTTGTGCTAACGTGTTGTAAAGGTGTCACAATGCTTGAAATCAAAATTGCATAATGATCCCACCACCAATCAATATTGCGCTTACCCCTAAGACCCCATACACACTATTAGATTTTCTGCAGATTTTTGTCTTCAGATTTACCAAAACCATATAATATGAGGTCAAACCTTAAGAATTTCAATTTGTATGCAATCAGGCAGGCCCTTGCACTACATGGTTTTGGTAAATCTGAAGACAAAAATCTGCAGAAAATCTAATAGTGTGTATGGGGTCTACGAGTTGATCTCTTATTATAGGAGATCAAAGAGAGCTTGCAAATGATTCCTCTTAGATATACATCTAGTTACCGGCATGGAGCCACAGGACTTCCACGGTTGTGTCCGGGTATAGACAATCCAAACTTTCAAAGCAGGGTTGTGGAGTATATCAGATAAGAGAAAAAACTCCCATATCGTTATACCGTTAAAAATATGTGCTTTAATGAAAAAGTATTGCACTTACAGTTATGCATAGAAAAAGAAGTGTTTGGCAATGACATTGGTATCCTGCAGTGTTACAGAGTCATTCCAAAATGCGGTGCGTTAGGATGGAGCCGTACCCATCCAGTTTCGTCACTACTGGACTTCTTCCAGGGGTAGAAATCCAGTAGTGACGAAACCGTGTTGCAGTTATTTGAAAAACTATTATTTATTTTTCTCTGGTATTTCACGAGTGCAATATATCCCTGATACTTTTTTACAGGTAGTGTCGTGATTCAAACTGGCGACCCTAGTGCTGCTAGGCAGAAGTGCTAACCGCTTAGCCACAGTGCTGCTCGGAAGTAGCTAATTGACTACCATGCACAGTCTCACCAGATTTTGCACTCTCCAGTTTTAGTAAATCAACCACAATAACTTTCCAATAACCCCTATCTATGATGAAACTAAAACTAACTGAGGAACTGTGAGAGAGCAAGGATCTAGCTATGCCTGTGCTAACTAGCATTAAACAGGAGGGGGGGATAAGAGAAAATACCCACCCAAAAACAGTCATAGTTTAAAGATCTAGCTGTACCTAGGACAACTTATGTAGTAGTGTTACATAATAGTGTCAGCCAAATGATCAGACCAATAAAAATGAGCAATTTGGAATTTACTGTCAAAATGTAGAATAATTGACAATACAGATTGGTTGGTTAAATGGGTATTAAACAGATGGCAAAATAGCAGATGGAGTGAATCCACATAAAGTAACAGATTAGAGAAATGGTTCTCGTGCTCGGCCACTAGGTGGCAGTATAGAATAACAGGTTAGCACAACCAGCAGGTAGAGTGATTGTAAGGCATAATGTTTTCTTTTTATAAAATAACAAACATGTCATAGTGCAGCCCCGATCCTCCTCTGCCCCCCATCGGTGCTCCTGGCCCCTCTCCCTGTCACTTGCTATGGGGGTACTTGTGCCTGCTCACTCCCGAGAAGGCTCTGTGTTTCCATTAACACATAGAGCGCAGCTCAGCCCCGCCAACTGCTCTCTCCTTACTGGCTATGATTGAAAGCAAAAGGAGCCAATGGCTCCCACTGCTACCTCTCTGTCCAATGAGCAGAGAGATCCGCTGCTCTCCTGCACATCATTGGATTGAGATCGGGCTCAGGTAGGTATTGAGGGGGGGGGGGTAGGAGTTGTTTGCAGAAGGTTTCTGTACCTTAATACAGAGAATGCATTAAGGTAGAAAACCTTCTGCCTTTAGAAACACTTTAAATGAATAAAGTTTCTACTGTACTGTAGTCAAGTACTTGCAGCTCCTCAGACAAGGTGGCCAAATTTCTCCTCCTCCTATCAGGGAAGCGGCTGTAGTGGGTGACTCAGGGAGCTGAGGACAGCGACTCTGCAACAGGCTGCACACAGGTATTGCTGATGAAGTCGGCAGTCTGGGCAACAGAGACCAACTCCACCCCACTGGAATGACAGTACTGGGGAGACTCTCTGACCAATGTCTGTCAATGTGACTGGGGCTTAGGGTAATGATGTGTGCTCTTGTGCCCTTTGGTGGCTTGCACACCGACTCTAATGTAAGGGTGTCCTGTACCTGGTCCCACCTAGCTAACCCAGCAACAGCGTCAATCAATCAACTGGGGTACAACCAGCCTGCCGGATTTTACATGTAATTATTGCTAGCGGCTGCTATAGCCTTGTCCCCCTCCCCCCGCCGGTAGAACACAATGGGGTTGATTTACTAAAGTTAAAAAGACTGTGCACTTTGCAAAGTGCAGTTGCAGAGCTTAGTAAATGAGCAGAAGCTCTGCTGACTTCCATCATCCAATCATGTGCAAGCAAAAATGCTGTTTTTTTTTATTTTGCTTGCACGTTATTGGGTATTCTTTGCAAAGTGAAGTGTTACCTCATTTACTAACCTCTGGAACAACTGTATTTGCAGAAGGCACATTCTATTTGCCTAGTAAATCAACCCCTATGGCTCTGCGGGAAGGATTCCACTGTCAACACTGTCTGGTTGCAGGAAAGAAATTCGCTCTGTCTATGGCTGGCTTTAGACCGCTTTCACACTGGGGTTACAACCACAGTAGCGGTAAAGCGCTGCTAGTTTTAGCGGCGCTTTACTGCTATTATAGTGGCGCTTTGGTGCTGCTATTCTGGCGGCAGCGGGATGCTTTCAACCCCTAAGAAGAGGTTAAAAAGGGGTTAAAAGCACCGGCACGTGGCACTTCTGAAGCAGTGTTCAGCCGCTTTGTTATCTTATCGCACTTTGGTTTGTCGGAGGGCAGCGGTTATTCTACCCCATGGTATGTTGTTCAGATGTATGCAGTGAAATGCTGGCACCTCACTTTCTAGGATAAAGTGGAAGAGTTTCCTTCCCTGCTTGAGCGGTGCTCAAAGCTTCATACTTACATGCTCTATTGCTCATGTTCGTAATTTTGAATAATGTAAAAATAATTTCAATAATTGATTAGATTTTTTAACCAATATGTACAATGATTCTTCATTTGTAGATTCAAAAGCCATTGTGGATGGAAACCTTAAGCTGATCCTGGGTCTGATCTGGACTCTCATTCTACACTACTCCATTTCTATGCCTATGTGGGAAGACGAGGATGAAGAAGATGCAAAAAAGCAAACTCCCAAACAAAGACTTCTGGGATGGATTCAGAACAAGATTCCACAGCTTCCTATCACCAACTTTCACCGGGACTGGCAAGATGGCAAAGCACTGGGTGCCCTGGTTGACAACTGTGCTCCAGGTATGTCATGTTATAAGGGTCAACAAAGAACTTTCATCAGGTTGGGTTGGATGGGTTAGAGAGACACCCTTTAACACATATTATGTAGGCAAAGGACACACCCCATCCTACCCAGATATGTGGCCCATCAAGAATTATTAAGTAAAAAATGATTTAAAAGAATAATCTGATAATTTAATAAAATAAGATTTGAGTGAAAGGTTTAGTGTAGTATAACACTTTTGGATAGTTAGGTATTGCATTTATTATAGAGGCCTACACATCTATCCAAAACGAGGGACAACTGAGTAGGAAAGAGGGACAGATGGATTTGATTCCAAAAGAGGGACAGTTCTTCCAAACAAAAATAGTGGAGAGGTATGGAAAAGTGAGCATACGGAATGCTGATATATGATAGAGTTCTCTAAGCTGTTTGTTTGACTAAGAGCCAGTGTCGACAGGATTTTATTTGCTTCAAATGGGTTTTGCATTCTCATACTAGTCTATAGGGATGCAAAAGCTGTTTGAATAAGTGAAATGTGGCTTCCTATTCTTCCTATTTTTTGGCTACCTTTGAAGAAAATTTTAGCTCTGTTATAACCTAGATGTTTTTACAGCTCCCCTTAATACTAGTCTAGTTATGTTTTAATAAGCAAATTTAAGGGCTCACGTTGAATGGCAAACTCATCACAAGAAAAGACTGATTTGACCTGCTTTGCCTGCAGTTGAAAAGTACCTCAGTAGGACATGACACATTAAAAAAAATGCAGCATAACGCAAAGGAGGTCAAAAGCAGCCTCAAAACTGCAATGTGTACTGCTTAATTAAAGTCAATGGAATTTTGATGACCTGTGTTTGACGTGCTTTAGAACATTTCTCATCAGTCCTTCAGGAGTTGTATATATAAATAAAAATATATACTATATGTATATACACTGTATTGTACTGGGCCACTTGCCTTTACATGCACATGAACTTTAATGGCATCCCAGTCTTAGTCCGTAGGGTTGAGTTGACCCACCCTTTGCAACTATAAAAGCTTTAACTCTTCTGGAAAGGCTGTCCACAAGGTTTAGGAGTGTGTCTATGGGAATGTTTGACCATTCTTCCAGAATCCTGGCTGGCAGTCTCGGCTCTAATTCATCTCAAGTGTGTTCTATCGGGTTGAGGTCAGGCCAGTCAAGTTCCTCCACCCCAAACTCGCTCATCCATGTCATTATGGATCTTGGTTTGTGCAGGGGTTGGGCTTTGCCCCTTAGTTCCAGTGAAGGGAATTCTTAAAGCATCAGCATACCAAGACATTTTCATGCTCCCAACTTTGTGGGAACAGTTTGGGGATGGCCCCTTCCTGTTCCAACATGACTGCACACCAGTGCACAAAGCAAAGTCCATAAAGACATGGATGAGTGAGTTTGGGGTAGAGGAACTTGACTGGCCTGCACAAAGTCCTGACCTCAACCCAATAAAACACCTTTGGGATGAATTAGGATGGAGACTGGCCTTCTTGTCCAACATCAGTGCCTGACAACACAAATGTGCTTCTGAAAGAATGGTCAAACATTCACATAGACACACTCCTAAACCTTGTGGACAGCCTTCCCAGAAGAGCTGAAGCTGTTATAGCTGCAAAGGATGGGCCAACTCAATATTGAACCCTACGGACTAAGACTGGGATGCCATTAAAGTTCATGTGCGTGTAAGGGCACGTGTCCCAATACTTTTGACAATATAGTATATATATATATATATATATATATATATATATATATATATCATATATATCAAATATATATAAAAAAATGTAATCATATTTGGAGGGTATCCTTTGGCACAAGGAGTTAAAGAGTGTAATATAAAGAGCATGATCCAACCCACGGGTGATGTCGATGCCTGTGATCAATGTCCAAGTATTAGGTCATAGACGGAAATATTCATAGATATCCCTGGGACATTTCCCCCCTTCCATGCTTTGGGAAAGCAAACACTGGGTGGACCTAAGTCTGCTCCTGCTTTTGCTCAATATCTGCCTTGCTTAGAAGCATATAGCATGTTAAAACTGAACATCAGGCACAAAAACTTTAGTTTAAATATATTTCTCAATAGTGACAAACTGTATAAATTCACTTTGTCTGCAACAAATGCCTTTGGAAATTAAGGTATTGCCTTGTAAATTTAACAGTGATATCAGTACTGTGCTTCAAATAGTCTGCTCAGAGATCAAAGCTGTGGGGGGCCCATCAGGTCCACCCAGTACAGGCCACCTACTTAAACTACAGGAGGGGCAGATACAAGACCCTGCACAAGGAGAGAGATCAGCAGTAATTGGTCTTTATTACAGGAAGCTCCTGAAGGCCCCTTTCACACTTGTGCAACCTGAAAGTCGTGCGATTTTGCAGCAATTCTGATGCGCCTTGAAGCAATACCTGTGTAATCTTGAGGTCTATGGACCTCAAGTCGCATCAAAGCCAGACCAAAGTAGTACAGGGACTAGTTTACTAGTTTGAAGTCGCTGCAACTTGAAGTCGCACAGATATGAATGGTACTCATTGGAAATCATGGGGTATGACTTGTCATGCGACTTTACAGTGTAAAAGGGGCCTAATAGAGGCAAATTTTCACACTGTAGATTACTGCACAGATCTGATAGAAATAAACAAAGTACCAGTAGCAGCTGGTGCTCAATATTTTGAGCGGGAGATGGACAGGAAGTCGACAATCACCCCAACCCCCCCTCCCCTGCGCTGGAAACAGACGGGAAGGCGGCTATCAGAGGCCTCCTTACCTTAGGAGGCAGATGACAAGGATCCGAGGTAGGGCTGCTGCTCCTCGCTCCAGCTACTCCTTGCTCTGGGGCCATTGCTTCTCCTCCCGGCCGAACAGGAGGTGGGTCCTAAGACCAGATTGGCCTAAGACTCCCTGGCCAATCTGGTCTCAGGACCCGCTTCCTGATTGGCCAGGAGGAGAATCAGGAAGACAATAGTGAATATTAATTCCCTATTGTCACACAACTGGGTGGGTGGGCTCAGGGTGCAGTGCTTCCCTGCGCCCCTTATGGATAGGCCGCCACTGCAAAGTACATGAAGATTCAAGTAAGAATACACATGTCTTGTGTCTGGACAATATATTCTCATTCCGGAGTCCAGCTTTAAAATGTGTTCTCAAACAGCACAAAATAACTTAGAAGTACATGAAACGTCACCGCCGGATAGGTATTCCCCGCGTCCCTTCGTGACGTGGGACTCGGGTGGGTGGGTCAACACACTGTTATCCCTTAATTATAAGTGATAACAGAAGGACTAAGAGGAGGACCGGTTAGTCCTTCGCCCAGGACTCTGGTCTAACCGGTCCCTCAGAATCCGGTTAGACCAGAATCCTGGGTGGAGGACAAGCCGGCCCTCCTCTTCGTTACCGGGGTCTCGTTCCTCATCGACCTCGCTCCTCGTCGTCGGGATGGAG